>JAMFQS010000125.1:8720-66621 GCA_025503055.1 Sordariomycetes sp. B11D1
AATTTTTCCGTTTTTCCCCAAAAAACCCACACCCGCGGGCCCCCGGGGGGGCCCCAAACCCCCCCCCCCCCCCCCCCCGCGGGAACACCGAGCATGCGCCGGTGATACAACCCGCCGTCTCGGCCGCATACCTGGCCGACAAGCCTCCTCGATACGCCTGAGCCAGCCGCGCGGGATCGAGAAACCTTGACTCGGGAGACCAAACACTGGGAAATCTGACCTCGGCCCCAAGCGAGAGATGGCGCCAATCGCTCGACGCGAGGCCAATTTCCCTGGCATTAGCGCTGGGCCGATCCCTGCTCCCCACATCAAGGATGGGCCGCTGTCCTTGGACGGATTGGGGAGGGTGCAGGTGATGGGTGTGGATACGTCTGGGGTACTTCTTACTCACCCGTTGAAGCCCCCCCACCCACCCACCCACCAACGTGTGGCACACTCGTAGTTGGTCGATCGAGTTATCTCACGTGACTTCGGTGTCTGGTTCTTCGACCGTTGGGGGAGTCGAGGTCCCCTTGCTCTTGGCGGGATGCCAAGATGGTGCTGAATCATTGGCCTTTGGGAGCTCAACGTCAGCCAAGGCGACTAACAGAACCCTCAATTTCCTCCACCGACATCCGCTCTAGAGCACATTATTGCTTGCAGACTCATCGTCAGGCGCGTCGTTGAGCATGCGCAGAAGAGCATGTCTCACCCGGGATAACACTCGTGGACTCCGGTCCTATGTGCCCGGGAGGACGTCGTGCCATATGCACCTCATCGAACATGCGCTCCCCTCACACCTGCATACTCAACCCCCTTGTCTCTTCGGACCCCTGTATCCCTGTCTTTAGGGTAAGATCGCCCTCGGACCTGGCCCCACCCATCGGAGCACTGATAGCTCAAGACCCCACTCCGTCGGCCGAATCATCGTCGTTCCGTGAACCTTCCTCCCCGGCTCGAATGCTGCCTCCCAGGCTTGCGCGCGGGATCAAAGGGTCGGCTTCACTTTGATGCGACCTTGGCCCGCCGTACCAGCGACGTCGTTTCTAGGCTTTGAGGTCGTGGGCATACGTAGATGCAGATGAGCCATCCTTTGCGTTTGCTGCATTGCTCAGCAATACAATTAGCGAATGACACTCGGCACCTGTTCGTTGAGGCGGCTTTGAATTTGGACATTCGCGGAACAACGGGCGGCTTCCATCTTGCGTAGCCTGTAGCGCGACGCCGGCTGGGGCTACAGCTCGAGAGAGGACCTTGTGTATGCATGGCGACTTTGCCGGGGGGGGGGGGGGGGGGGGGGGCGGGGACGGTGAGCTTGAGGTCGCACTTTGCGGCCAACATGGCTGGCCATCTGTAGTCTCCCCGTGAATCCCCATTGTTCCTGCGGCCCCGGTCTGCACCGGACTCCGCAGAGCGAACTAGAAAGCTCTGGCGGGCCAGCTTTTTGTCGGGTGGAACATTCCCCGTGCCACGCTCCACAGACCTAGACCCAGGATAGGGGGAACTGATTCAAGTTACGGACGGAGACATGCCCGTCGCACGACAGGAGAACGGGAGTCGAGTTGATTGCAGCTTCCGAAGCTTGGGCACAGTCGTCCCTCTCAAAGCATCTGCCTCCCTGCCTCCCTGCTCTCCGAACCCATCGGCTGTTCTGCTTGTCCAAGGGGCATGCATGGCGGATATTCTCCCGAAGCAAGGGCCGTCCCCTAAATGCAGGAGAACGTGGGGGCGCCGTTCGAAACGCGCCACTGAACGCCGACATGGCTGAATCCGGGAATACTGGGCGCTAATCTGCTGCAGGCGTTCGCTCGTCCACGGTGTGACCGTTGGCGAACCCGCTTCCGAGCTGAGCGCTCGACGACCGGAAGGCCGGGGGGGGGGATAAAGCTCAAACGGCTGTGCGAGCCTCAGCCCGGTTAAGCAAAGACATTGTGCTGAGATCGAGCTTAATGTTGGCGCAACACAACGAACAGAAGGTGGGATCTTGCTCGTGGTGTCAATAGCCGGATTGTCTTGTCTCGGTCTCGGGTTCCAGTCATTAGCCCGGATACCTAAGTTCTCACTCGAATGCGTATGTATAACACAGTGAGACGAACAAGTGCGTTAAATTGTGTTCACATGTGTTCACTGATAATTTAGTGATGTTTCGCCGAGTCAACAACGCCGTATACGACTGTTCCTTCCGTCATGTCGCCCGTGTTTCCCGAAACCTTTGGAACCACTGCCTTGATAGCACGCCGTCCTCAGGGTCACCATTCCCGAGACCGCCAAACATCCTCCCTCCAATCTTCTCGAGTGCTGCTGTGTCCTCGGCCGTAAGCAGCCCCGTAGACGCCATTGCGTGGATGAACCACCAGACAGACTCGTTCCGCCACCTGAACGACTCAGCCATCTGCAGGATGGCCCGGAACACACTTGAGTGCTCGTCGTCTAGCGTAGCATCTTCCCTGCGAAGAAGGAAGTGCAGGAGTGCCCAGCCGGATATATCGTCGTGGTGCTTCAAACACCAGTCCTTGACGTCGGCGATAATTGCGCGTAACATCTCCGTCTCATTGTGGTTTCCGTCAATAAAGGTGCTCACGAGCCACCGTGCGTGGTGCCAAGCGTAGTAGTTCTTGGGATGCCGCTCGCCGGATACTAGAATGACCTTCCGGAGCTCTAGGGGGATATCCACTTGTAGCCCCTTCTTCTGGAACTGCAACAGAAGCCAGCGTCTGTGGCTCCATAGGACGGGAGATTTTGTGTGCCGGTGGAGGCGACTGGTCAGGAGACTATCGACGAACCACTTTTCTCGTCTCAGGCGCTCGCCGATATCCCCTCCTCTCCGGAAATCTTGGAGTATAGCTCTCTTCCGGGCATTCGCAGCTGTGAGGTGCTCTGCATCCACCAACAGTAGAACGGCCGTTAATCTGAAAACCTCAGCGGAGACCCGACCGTCTTCCTGGGGCAACACTTGGGTGACGAGCTTCTTGAAGCGCGTGTAAGCGACGGAGAATGCTTGGAAGAGTCGGATCTTCGGGATGCCGACGGCGTTCTCGTCGATGAGGAAGGAAACGTCTGGGGTGAGGGGGTGCGTCTTCCCTAGGATTTCAATCTCCAAGACGAGACCATCAGCCCGAGGCGCTTCAAAGAGGCGGGATAAGTCGTCATAGACTTGTTCTGGGTCTCCTTGACCGAGTGCCTTCAGTACTTCCTTATCTAGGGCACGAGACATCTCGTCCAGAGCCGGAGACAACCCCCGTCAAATACACGGAATAGCGCCTTGATGTTGTCGATTGTCGGTTTTCTGGCCTAGCTTTTGCTCGCTACGTCGCCGAATATCATGTCTTTTATTAACAAGAGGACCAAGATTGGATCTACGGAACTATCAGTGCCAACTCGCGCCGGTGGTTTAGCAGAACCTACATCGCGGGGTTGTCTCGAAGCACTAACGATTCATCGTTGTTGGCGCGAACTGGTAAGAGCACGGGGAAGATAACAGTACAGCTACAGGAATGCCCGGAAATAGTATGCCTTGTTGCTCTGCGTGCTTACAGGTCCACGTGGATGAAGCCTGATGAAGGAGCCTAGAGCGGAGCTGAGGTGTCCGGGGTTAAGGTGCACGTGACCAACAGGTGACAGCAAGCACCAAACGGCATACATCATGGACCAGGTCCGTCATTCTTCGACTGAGCTCAACAACCACCGAGTCCGGGAGCTCGCACCCCAGCAACCATGTCCCCTACCCTTCTCCTCGTCATATTCGCCGTCGAGTTGTTCACGGTAATCGTGAACACCGTCGGCGCGCCTGCCATCAATGGTCTTGTATGTCCTCCAGCCACCAGAGCTCCCTACACGGCCGTCTCGCAACGGCGGTGTGTTTCACGGCGGGTGTTTGCTAACTAGAAACTTCTTTTAGCTATGGAGCATATTGAATCGACTGCCGCTAGAGTCATCGAGGCTGGCCGTCGAGAATAAGAAGCTGCAGAAGGAGTACCTCCGCGTGCGGCTGGAGCTCAACGCGACGAGCAGCCAGGACCAGTTCGCGAAGTGGGCGAAGCTGAGGAGGCAGCATGACAAGCTGCTTGAGCAGTTAGAGCAGAAAAGTGCGTCTGATGACCCCCATTCCCTCTAATCCGTCCCGCCTTTTCTATACGTGGGGAGGAGCTGAGAAGCTAACATCGATTTCACTGTAGAGCAAGCCATGACCGCCTCGAGGCAAAAGTTCGACACTTTCCTCACCATCGCGCGCATCCTCCTCACCCGGGCTCCGCACTATCTGATACCCCTCTGGTACGCCAAGCAGCCCATGTTCTGGCTCCCGCGCGGTCTCTTCCCCTACTATGCTGAGTGGTTCCTCTCGCTGCCCAAGGCGCCACTCGGGAGCGTGAGCATCATGTCGTGGCAGGTCGCCTGCACGGCCATAATCAAGCTGCTGGTCGAGGCGGTCACTGCGATTCTCGCGCTCGTCTTTGCGTCGGCGAAGGGGAAGGAGAAAGAGCCGGTTAGCATCCCTGGGCGGACGGGCTCGCCCCAGAGCGCGCAGAGCGAGAAGAAGGAACTATAGGCTTGGGGGTCACCGGGCAATTCGCATGGAAGGACGCGGCGCATCTAGGTATCTTATGGAAAAGTGGGCGCGTGGTCTCGGAGTTGGAAGCATTGCATTTGCTGGGGTTGCAAAATGTTACCACTTAATACATGTATATCTACGACTGATATGTATCTCGTTGATTTGACGCAAAGTTCTTCATTGCCGGTGACTGGAACCTTGTAACACGTCGGAGAAAAACCCTTGGCAGGGTTTGTATGGGTTCGCTCTAGGCAACACATTGACTCTGAGGACCACTGCGCTCCGGATGGAGGATCGTCAAAGCTTCGATAGTGCCAATGTCTACGAAGCGCGGCATCAAAGTGCGCGACTTTGTGCGGTTGACCCGCCCGTACCACCTACCTCGCTGGTTGATCATAATCCATGTCCCTTGGGCATGAAGCCTGGGCTTTTTTTGTGTTTTTCCCAGAGCGGAAGGGCCGCTTGACTTTGAAGAGATATCCGCCGCGAGGGAAGCGGGATAAAGTCGGACGCAGGAAAATTTCGTGTGCGCGAAGAAAGCTTTAAATGGCGCTGGTTATATAAGCATGCACGGACCACGGGCGGTCGGCTGCACCGCGCCGCGCCGCAGACGTCGTGGTGGTCACTTTAGCGTCCCTGAACGTGGAGCTTGATCTGACAGCGCCTGCTGGGAAAAGGCCACACTACACACCTCAACTCCTCGGTTCTCTTCCGTCGCAAGGGCACCTTGGTCTCCATCTCGATGAGGTAGTATTACCCCGGAACGCTCATTGTTAAACTCAGCCTTGAGCTGCTCGCCGCCGTCATGTCATCGACGTGGTCCAAGTAAGCCAGCCAATGCAATGCGCCAATGATTGACCCGGGACACTAACACCGTGAACAGCATCAAAGGCCTCGCCTTCTTCTTTGGGCCCGCCCTCATCCCCAAGGCGATGAACTACTACCGCAAGGTCCGCAATGCGCCCCGCCAACAAGGTCTCGCGGTCCGCCCTGTCCCGCCCTCCGCCCTCCGCGCCATTGCTATCCTCTGCGCGACAATCCTCTTCCTCCTCGTCGCCGCCCTCCCCGTCTTCGCGCCCGAGAACATCTTCCACAAGACGCAGTCTCGCCTACAGATCCCGTCCGAAGTTCTCTTCAACCGGCTCTCCACTCTCCGTCCCGACAACATCCTCACCGCGGCAGACGAGGCCCTCCACGCGCGCTTCTCCAGCCTCGAGTCCCGCCTCTTGTACCTCAAGTACGGGCCCGACGTCATCTCCGGCTGCACCTTCTGCTCGTCCGACGACCCCCGGATCTACTTCTTCTACGCCATCCCCTCGGTCCTCGCGCCGCACCTCATAAACCTCTTCCTCGTCGCCCTCTCGACCTCGCGCCCCGTGTCCTCTCACTACGGCGGAGGCTGGCGCCAGCCCGCCACGGTGGCGGCCACCGCCCTCGCGGCGCTGGACCTCTACCTCCTCGACGCGCAGTCCTACGCTGAAAATGCGCGTGCGCTGCGTCTCTCGGAAATTGACTTCTTCCACTGGCGTGCCCGTGTCTACCGGCTCCTTGCCCTCGCGGCGCTGGACGCACTAGTCGCGGCGGTGCTGTACCTCTCTTCTACAAACCGTGCGTTTGTGGACCCGCCTGGGCCGGGAGATCGCGCGGAGACTATCCTCGCGACGCTGGGGCGCACGCGCAGTAAGTTGAATGCGCTGGGGACGGTGGTAAATACCGTTAGCAGGGATGAGGAGCTGCGGAAGCGGAGCGCGGAGTACTGGATGCAGGAAGGAAGTATCATGCGGGGAGTAATGGAGGAGAAGGAGGTTGTGGAGAGCGTGAATGATGCGTTGGAAAGTGGGAGGTTGGATATTGTTGGGCTGGAGAGGGATGCCGCGACGTATGCGGAAAATATTACAAGTGCTCTGAGGATGGAGGCGGAAGAGAAGAAGGAGCGGTAGGGTACGGAGAGGTGCCTTTTTTATTAGTCTCTAGATATATAGATACAATAAAAAGGGGTGTTCAACCGCTAGACTCTTCGAAAACCTCTCATGGTTTGCCTCGAATAAAGGCAAATCGAATTTGGCGTTCAGCTATTCATAGATTGTAGTGCAAGCACATCAGGTATCTCGAGCGGCGGACTGTGCGGTCGTAACGACCACGGTCTTGTTTGTTTGCATTATATGTCCTTATACCTCCAGACGCCCTCTCTAAGACAGTCCAAGCGAGACCCAATATATCCCACATGACAAAACTCAAGGAAAACCCCCATTACAAGCGGTGAACAACAATAGCCCGCTGAGCAGAATGCATACCTCGCAACGAACCAATCCCCCCCCCCAAAAAAAAAATCCAGTCATTTACCCCCGCTCACCTCCCACCCCCCGTCGCCGCGCTCGAAGCACTGTCCTTTCTCGACCTCTCGTCCGCACCCTCCTCGGCGCTCCGCTCGAGGAAGCCCGCCCATAGCTCCGCCAGCGTCTCCTTGCCGCTGCTCGCAGACGACTCGGCCATGAAGTCGGTGTTTAGGGAGGCCGTGCTGGGCGTGCGGTTGAAGGGGGAGAGGGGCAGCTTGAGAGAGTTGGCCGATGTGCCCGGGCGCGCGAGGCCTGCCTGCTCGCGCTGTTCGTCGGTCCAGTTCAGGTAGCCGGCTATTACCTGGAGGATCTGGAAGCGCTTGGGGTCGGCGCGGTCGAGGGTTATGAAGTGGAGGAAATGGTTTGTTACTATTTGTCTGCGACGGTGTGACGGTTAGTAAGAGGGATGAAATAACGGGGGTAAGAAAGGAAGAACATACCGGTCTACGTTGTCTTCGGGTTTCGTCTTCTTCAGGTACCGTAGCGCCTTGGTGAGGTGGTCGTTGAGCACAATGGCCTCGTGCCGCAGCTTGCCGATGAGCAGGTTCTTCTCCTTGACCTCCTTCTCAAACGGCATGCACCTCTCCAGCTCCTGCACGAGCCGCTCCTTCTCCTCCTGCACCCGCTGCACCTTTGCGTCCCCATCCTGCACAGACTTCTCTAGCGCCTGCGTCTGCTCCACCATCTCGCGAAGCTCCTTTTTCCTGGCATCTTGGATCTCCTGAAGGGCCTTTTGCAGGTTGTCGAGGGCCTGGGACTGCGAGTCGCGCTCGGCCACGGCACTCTCGTACGCCTCCTGGACAGAGGAGATCTGGCTCTCGAGGTCGGCGACCTTCTCCTCGAGGCCCTCCTTCACCGACCGCTCCTCCATGGCAATGACCTCCCACTCCCCCATGGCGTTCGTCGTCATCTGCACCTCCTCCTTCAGGTGTGCCAGGGTCTTCGTCAGCTCATCCTTCTCCTTGAGCCAATTCTGAGCCGAGAGGTTATTCCGGCTGCGCAGGCTCGCCAGCTCCCTCGTCGACTCCTGCAGCTCCTCCCTCAGCCTCCCATACTCCCCGTCCGCATTTGACGCATTATTCCTGAGCTCCTCATTCTGCGCCTCCAACTCCTCAATCTTGTCCTTGGCCTCTTCTAGCTCCTCCCTGTCGCGCTTCAGCCGGTCACTCAGGGTCGACTTGATCTTCTCCACGCGCTCACGGAGCGTCTCGTACTGCTCCTCGGCACTCTCCTTGGCCGCGTTGGACTCCTCGAGTTCGGTCGTTAGCCGCTCGACCTCACTGGCGTGCGACTTTTGGAGGTCCTCGATCTGCTTGCGGTATTGCTCGACCTCGGCGCGGAGGGCCTCGCGGTCTTCGGTCATGGCCTGTAGCTTCAAGGCGGCATCCGATGCCAACCCTGCGAAGACTCCACCTGGCGCGTGACCGTTGGTCGGTTGGGGCATGTCCCGCTCAGAATTCGACTCGGTCTCGTGCTCGGGCTGTTCGGGCTCCTCCGGCTGCTCGGTGGGTTCGGTCGTCGATGTGTCCTTCGGCGTACTCTGCACCGACGCCGCGGCGTGTCAGGATAGGCGCACGGTACCTATGGGGCGACGGGGACACTCTACCTGTACGGGGTTCTCTGGCTCGTCTAAGTTGTCGTTCTGTTCTTCCACCGGCTGTCCATTGCCCTCGTCTACGGGATCCTGCGGCCTATTCGCATTCTTCTTCTTCTTATTTCCCTTCTTCTTGGACCCTATCGCGCGATGAAAACAAGCCAATTAGCTCTCCTCTTCCCCCATAAAGCGGCTTGGCTAAGCACATGCAAGCTGCAAAGGGCGGAAAAATACGAGGGCAAAATTGGCAAGCGAGTGGGGGGCCACGTTGGACGATGGTCCGGGGTCCTCTTGCCAGCGTGTCTGGTGAAGCGCGAATAGGATCGACTTACCGCCTGCGGCACCCGCTCGCGCCGGGTCGCCTGCTGTAGAAGAAGACATGGTGTCGTGGCGGGCCTGCTACACAGGAATTCTCTGAAGATTGGGAAGCCGAGCCTAATCGGAGTTCCGGGCGTGCCTGTTCTTCTGGTCGAGTTCGTACGTGTATCTGGCGGGAGAGCCGCTAATATACAATGGGAAGGGAACACTAAGGGCCTGGATACTTCGAGCGCTAGTGGCATCCGCTAGAGGAGCGTGTACTCGTGCGGATACTGCATACGTAAGCCGGGCGTGTTGGAGATGGTCCGGATCTCAGCCCTCTGATTGTATCAGGACATGATCCACATGACAATGGCCACGGACAACAGAACAGCAGAAGAGTCAATCTTTCCCATAAAGTTCACCACCTTTATAGCCAGGTTCCAGGGGTGAGTAGTTCCTCCCCATTCAAAGGTGAGGTTCGGGGACGAACAATCCCTTGGGCTGGATCTTATGAGGCCTGAGTCAGCATCCTCGACCCCAAGCTATCTGGTTTGTGGAGAGCTACAATTGCCGCTATTACATAAGCCACCGCCATTTTCTTCCCAATCGAACCCTGCGGAAAGCTTCTGTTCCTTCCAAAAAAGGCAGCGCCGACCCTCCCATAAGCGAGGCCACGTTTGCAACTGCGACCCCTCAGCCAAGAGCAGTCATTAGCATGGGGTGATCACTTGATGCGTATGTCCCATGGTTGCATCTACTACCTAATATTTCTGTTACTAGTCTAGGGGATCGAGACGCGACGTCTTCTGCCATCCTTTCTCGGAAGCTCCCAACTCAAATTTCTCCCCTAGATTCGCCTTGATATCTTCCATCGGGCATCACGTCCACAAAGATGGACTCGGAACCTCAAGCTATGCCTGCCGGCGCCTGGTTTTCCACACCTTCGCCTGAGCCGTCGAGTCCGACCACTGAGCCCAACCCCACGGCAGCGTCTGATCAAGACCCCCAGCAGGAACCCCAGCGGGAGAACCAGCGGCATTATGGGCCGCGGACATGCCGGATATGTCTCGAAACGGTTCATCCCACGTTCCCGGAGGGTGTGGGGGCGGCTATTGGCCTGCAATCTAACCCGCGGCCGGTGTACACGGGCGACGACCCCGAGCTGGGCAGGTTGATATCTCCTTGCAAGTGTAAAGGGTCGCAGAAGTACGTGCACCAGGGATGCTTGCAAGCGTGGAGGGACTCGGACCCGCTGAACAAGCGGTACTATTTCCATTGTCCGACCTGCCATTTCAAGTACCGACTCGACCGCATGTCTTGGGCGCGATGGCTCAGCAGCGGCATCAGCCAGATGGCCTTGACCGTCCTAATCGTTTCGCTCACCGTGTTCGTCCTCGGATTCGTGGCAGATCCGATTCTCGATCTCTGGATCGACCCTGTGTCCACTATTGCCGACACCGTCGCCACAGTGGTCGGAGAGGAAGAGGAGGTGTATCGACACCCCGTCGTCGAGACCGATGGATGGTTTGAGCACTTCGTCAAGGGCTTCTTCTCTCTAGGCGTCGTTGGGTTCCTGAAGGTGTTCCTGACCATGTCCCCGTGGCAGTGGTGGAATATCAGAACCAGTGGCGTCATGAACCCCGGCCGACGGCCCGGAGCGACTGGTCGGGGGAGGGTGGAAAACATCAGCTGGGCGGTGGTGATACTCGGAGCCATCACGGTCATCTACTCGATGTGGAAAGGCGTGAGGGCCCTCAGTAAGCGGACGTTACTCGCGGCGAGCGATAACGTGCTGGACGTCGGCGGGGACGACGATGACGAAGAGCCTGAGGAGGAGCACGAACATCAGGACTAATGCATTCTACGAAACATGTTCAGACTGGACCCAGTGCTCCATGCGCGGCTGAGCGTTCTGTGAGCAATTCATACGGCCTTCCGCGGTGGTGTTTTTCATCTCGCTCGGCGACCTGCACACTCTTAAGTTGCCTCGGACTTTCTCCTCCGTTCCTTGTCAACTAGTCTGCGTGCAGAGATCAAGGCCCTCTCTTGACCAAGACACCCGTCCGTTTTGGTTCGGGTGTCGTAATTGGTCAAGTTGGGCAAGTCAGTCCTGGCATCCTGGCGATGTTCCCTTGGGAGCCCTCGTTCACAACTCCTTTGACCTCTTTTCCATCTCGGAAGCCTTTGACAGGTTGAGTTTAGCCAGTTTGACACATTCGTTCGTGCTTGTACAGTAGCATACAGCGTGGTTTAATAGCATATTTCAGAAGATACCTTTTCACAGTCCTAACTGAACCCGAATCCTTCTCACTTTGGTCAGAGAAGATTGGGGCTGTGCCAAAGTGACGGCACTGTTCAAGTGGAGATACCAAGCAAGGGCAACCTGAGCCCCTGAAACACGCTGTCACATCTTTTTCCATTCCTGTCAAAGTCTCAGGACGCTATCGATATGACGGGGTGATTTTCTGCATTTGTCACCTGCTGCCAGCTGGGACGACGTGCCATATCCGCGGGAAGGGACCTGCAAGCAAACCCACATGGGGCGTGCGTGAAGCTTAGGTTCCTGGCTTGGCCGGAAGTTTAATGAACCCTTGCTCACCGAAGGGGGCGCCGCATCGATTTCACCGCCGCCCCTGGTACTTTCGTATTTTTTTGGCGCTTCTTGGCCTCCGGCAGAGACTAAGGACGCCCCAGACGAGTCTGTCTCCGAGGAACCGAACGCTAGAGCGAGGGCATTCGATGCTGCGGCCGTACTAGCCCCCGACGACTTGTTCATTTTCGCTTCTTTCGCTCGTTTCTCTCCCCAAGTCGTTCTATCCGGATGATGCCGTGCTCTGCGCCAACCCGCCCTGTTCCCTCGAAGTTGTCGAACTCGCCCGCGATTAGAGCCGCATAATTTTGAACGGCGCGCTAAAAACGGTCCCCCTTTCGCTCAAGCGCCTGCGGGAGGCCGAGAATCCGAGTGTCCCTGCGATCAGAGCGAGGGGTCTAAACTAGGACTTTAGTCTTTAGTATCCGAACACTCCGCGAGCGCGAGTGCTGCCGAAGCAACCCTCAGTCACCCTCGACAGCGACTCGACTACCTACAAGATGCACTTCGCGTACCCTTCGCGGAAAAGCTCAAACCCCCCGCCCTTCCGCCCGCGGTCTTCGCGCCTCGCAGCGTTGAGGCGGGGTAGGATGCGCACGCTTGCGCTCGTATGCCTGAGCTTCCTGCTCCTCGTATACGTCTTCTCCGGGCGGTCGAGGAGTACTCCGACGGCCAAGGCCAAGCATGTCCCGAGCGGGTCGCCGCCCGTGGTGATAGTTACGGTATTCAATAGCGAGCACGGGTTAGACTACAAGAACACGATCAAGGAAAACAGGGTAAAATACGCGAATATGCATGGTATGCGCGGCCGTTGTGGGGAGACGCGAGGATATTGGACAGGGCTTGGCTTACTGACCTCGACGCATAGGGTACGAAACGTTCTTCCCGCACATCGGAGAGTACGATCTCCACGGCTCGCCCATGTCGTGGACAAAGGTCGTAGCCATGCGGCACGCTCTCACAAAGTTCCCCGACGCCTCGTACATCTGGTTCCTCGACCAGAACGCCCTAATCATGGACCCCAAGGTGTCGATACACAGGGACATCATGGGACACGACAGCCTCAACAAGGCCATGATCCGCGGCCAGCCCGTCGCGCTGCCGGATAGCATCATCAAGACGTGGCGGCTCCTCACGGCGGATCAGATCGACCTCGTACTGACGCAGGACAAGGACGGCATGTCGCATGAGAGCATGATCCTGCGGAACGGCGACTGGGCCGAGTTCTTCCTCGACACGTGGTATGACCCGTTGATCAAGAGCTACAACTTCAAGAAGGCCGAGCTCCACGCTCTGGTAAGTTTCACTCCTCCCCCCCGGAGGGGTTCGCCGGGAAGGGATTGGTGTTGTTTCGTGACCCTCTAACGCTGGAACAGGAACACATTGTTCAGTGGCACAGTACCATCCTGTCGAAGCTGGCGCTTATACCGCAGAAGGCGATCAACGCGTACAGTCACGCGGAGCGCGGCCAGGTGTATGAGGCGGGCGACTTCGTGGTGCGGTTTGACGGGTGTACCAAGACGGGCGAGACGAGCTGCCAGCAGGAGGCGATGCGGTACGAGCAATGGCGCGAGGCGTTTGCTGCGGCGGCCTGAGGTCTGGATGGGAAAGCGCGGAGTTCAATCGGTATGATATCAGGGAAACCGGAGTGAGAGACCGAGGCAAGGATGTATATCTGATGTAATACGGGGAATCGTCGTCGCGGGCGTTAAGGGGGCACCGGCATGTATATCGTTTGCTGTTCGGAGTCGGTGGGTTCGCGGGGATAGATAGGCGGGACGGGAAGCGTGTTGGCTTAAGTCATGGCCCTCGCGGCCCGATATTGTTGCTTGTTCTCGCTCGTGTTTCGGCTCTACTGCTCGTGACGTCCCCCTCGGCTCTCGCGGAGCCCCATCCCCAGCAGTCTTGCCCAATAGGCGTGGGCAAAGACCAACCATGGACGGCCCGGAGCAGCCTTGGCTCCGGGGACAAAGCCGGTTTGCCTGCAGGTCTCCGCAGGACCCGAGTCATGCCTCATATGACCCGGCCGATCCGATTGCTACTTTGCTTCTGCCGTGAAGCGTGATGCGTCCGTCATGGGTCGTAACCTCACGAGGCCAAAGCGTTTTATACGCAGTCCCGCGAACAAGTTTGACATGACTTCTGATTAGTGCATGCGACGCGCAATTCGCGGCGCGCCGTTAGATCCGACTTGATATGGAGTGGGGTCAGTACATTGCATGTGACGCATCGAAGTATCGCCTCGCACTCGCACCGTTCCCCCCGTCACCACCAAGCGAAGCTTCCGCTGTACCTTTCTCCGCGAGGGCCTCGGGATATGACTAAGGGGTCGCTCCAATTGCCGAATACGGAAAGAATGGCCCTATGAAGTTCACGTCCGACGGCCGACCTTTCCCAAATCGTACAACACCGTTACGGTCCCCCGGGCGAAGGATCGACCCGAGCCACCGGCTTCTCTCCCCAAACCCGCCCCCCCCCCCACAAGAGACTACGAACGACCCATTTTATCTCTTGACATCTCCGTTTGACACCTCGCCATCGCGTACTGCCCGCAGAGGCGTTTTCGATCGCCGTTGACACGCATACCGATTCGGGGACCGGACCTTCCGGCAGGGAATCAATGATGCCGGGCTCGTCGCGCATGCCGGTGAGCTTGCGGGAGAGCTTCAACCAGGTCAAGAGGCGGCGGCCCGCGAACCTCTCGGCGGTGGTGAATCTTGATCTGTGAGTTGCATATCCGGAATTGTCGGAGCATTTGGCGACTCTGCGCGAAATGCGCGCCGCGCCGCGAGCTTGCGACTCGCTTTCTCGTGCAAGCAAACATGATCTGACGCCCGACATCCCAGGCTGCGAAACATCGTCTTCTTCTTCTTTGTGCTGCGATGGACTCGGAGGGCCTTCTGGAAGGTCAAGGGCCGCGGCATCATCGGGTCGCTCGTCGAACTCTACCGTAACATCGGACGTATACTGTATGGCTACTTCCTGCGAGCGCCGGGCGTGCGTGGCAAGGTGCAGAAGCAGGTCAGCGAGGCGCTCGCCAAGACGCAGGCGAAGCTGGTGCCGGAGGGCCTCCCGGCGTACCTGACGCTGCCGAAGGTGGGCCTCTCGGAGGAGGCGGTCAAGAAGGAGCTGGAGACGCTGGCAAACATGGACCACACCAAGTGGGAGGAGGGGTACGTTTCTGGGGCCGTGTACCACGGCGAGGAGGACCTTCTCAAGCTGCAGACGGACTCGTTTGGCAAGTTCACGGTGGCCAACCCCATCCACCCGGACGTCTTCCCCGGCGTGAGGAAGATGGAGGCCGAGATTGTGTCCATGGTGCTGTCGCTGTTCAACGCGCCGCCCGGAGCTGCCGGGACGACGACGGCTGGCGGCACTGAGAGTATCCTCGTGTGCTGCCTCGCCGCGAGGCAGCGGGCTTTTGCAGAGAGGGGTATCACGGAGCCGGAGATGTAAGCCCAGCGTGTCCCTCTCGCCCTCGCGCAACGGTGTTTTGTGAGGAGCTATGTGACGCTGACACTGTACAGGATCCTCCCGGACACAGCGCATGTCGCGTTCCGAAAGGCCGGGGACTACTTCCGCATCAAGGTCCACCTCGTTCCCTGCCCGGCGCCGGACTACCAGGTCGACATCAAGGCCGTGTCGCGCCTCATCAACCCCAACACGATCCTCCTCGTGGGCTCCGCGCCGAACTTCCCGCACGGCATCATCGACGACATCGCGGCGCTCTCGAAGCTGGCTCTGAAGCGCAAGATCTGGCTACACGTGGACGCATGCCTGGGCTCGTTCGTGGTGCCGTACCTCGAGAAGGCGGGCTTCGAGTCGCAGCCGTTCGACTTTAGGCTCAAGGGCGTGTCGAGCATCAGCTGCGACACGCACAAGTACGGGTTCGCGCCCAAGGGCAACTCGACGGCGCTGTACCGCAGCGCGGAGCTGCGCTCGTACCAGTACTACGTGTCGCCGGACTGGCCCGGCGGCGTCTACGCGTCGCCGGGGATCGCCGGGTCGCGCCCCGGTGCGCTCATCGCGGCGTGCTGGACGAGCCTGCTCAACGTCGGTGAGAACGGTTACATCGACGCGTGCGTCAAGATCGTGGGTACGGCCAAGAAGATGGCGGACCGGATCCGGGAGACGCCGTCGCTCGACAGCGAGTTGGAGATTATCGGCCGGCCGCTGGTGTCGGTGGTGGCGTTTACATCGCGCAACCTCAACATCTACGACATTGCCGACGGGATGACGGCCAAGGGGTGGCACCTGAACGCTCTGCAGGACCCGCCGGCGATTCACGTTGCGGTCACGATGCCGATTGTCAAGGTGTGGGAGAGGCTCATGACGGACCTGGAGGAGGTTGTGGAGGCGGAGAGGGAGAAGGAGAGGGCGCGGATCGCGGAGGGGAAGGGGGCCAAGGGTGGGGATGTCGGGGACTCGGCGGCGCTCTATGGTGTTGCGGGGTCGCTGCCCAACAAGAGCGTCGTGGTGGATCTGGCCAAGGGGTTCCTTGACCTGCTCTACAAGACGTAGGGCGCTAGTTGGTGAGTTGCTAGCATGCTAGGCATAGCTCATGCGTCGAAACTTGATACACGAATTGCTATGTTTTGCCGTTGTCCCTGTGCCTGGTGATGTTCCAGCGAGGCACCTCGTGGCGGGCGTCCGCGCCATGGGATCGCGGGTTTTCCGTGGGACGTTTAAGGGGGGGGGGGGGGGGGGGCTTACTCTAGCCGATGGAACGTAGATAAGCGAGGTTAGGGCCGTGATGGGGTCGGACCACGTCATTCTGAATGGCATGAGGTTCTAGAAGGCAAACATTGAGCAGGGAGGGATGAGTGGGTTTGGGGTTGGGGTAGGGGGTGGTGTCGGGATGCCGATGTTTGCGTGCTCGGTTGCACGGGCGTGGCTGGGTTGGCTTGGCGAGGCAGGATGTTTGCTGGGATCAGTCGCGTTGAGCTGGGAAGCTTTCGAGGGTTGAGGATGGCATGTGTTGCGTTTGGGGCCGGGATGGGTGAGAGGGTGGGTCAGGTGGGGGAGCGTAAGTCGCGGGTAGGTCGCAGGCTTGTAGGCTGCGACGTCCGGGGTTCAAGGCGTGGGGACGCCGGAGGCCGGGGGGGGGGGGGGCGCGCTCCGGACAAGAACGCGGCTCGGTAGGTGAACGGGGCGGCGGGGTTCTCGCCCACGGGGTGTTTGTCCTCGGGTCGCGTGGGGTTCCCGGGAGGATGGGATCGTTTGCTGCCCTCGTGCAGGACGGTCGGCGGCTCTTTCTGGCTTCCTCTGGGTGCGGTGGGTGCAAGGCCGGTTAGGCTGTGTCCCTTGGGCTGGAACGAACTGGGACCTCCTGGCTTGGTCGACGTCACGCCGAGTCTAGTCCGGGCGGTGTGGTTCGTTGGTGGTCCGTGGGAGTCGCGGGGAGGAGGCGTCATGGTTGAGCCACCCCGTCAGACGTGGGACTTGGCGAGCCTCGCCGCCGGGAGTGATCTGGCCGGCGAGTGGATACGTGGATCAATAGTATGCTGGCGTTCCCCAAGCTCCGGTGTCTGTTGTGGTCAGGCATGAAGAGTCTTTTCTGTAGTTCAACGGTCTCGGGGGGGGAGGGGGGAATCTGCACGGCTGCCAGTAGCCGCGCTCGCGAGCCCTCTGGAAGTTCGAGGTTGCCATGGCGTCGCTTGTGCTTTCCCGGAGATTAGGGTTCGGAACGTGGGGAGAAGAAGTAGGCAACGGGATAGGAACTGGAGCCACGTTGGGCGCTGTATGCGTCTGTTGAACGCGGGGCCTCGCCGGGGGCGGTCTGGATGAGCTGATGGGGGCTTTCAAAGGCTCTGGAGGCGTGGTTCGCGGCCCGGGCGGGGGAGGGGGGGGGGGGCTTTACGCCCGGGTTATATGAGGACAAGGAAGAGTCCATCGGAGGAGGGGAGGCTGCGTCCAGTGTCGTCTGCAGGTGCGGGCGCCGATGCGGGCGCATGCAGATGCAGGCAGATGCAGACTGCTCGGTAGCTGCACCACGCGAAGTTTGCCGGAGACAAGACTTGCACAGCAGAGGGGCCATTTGTTCGCCTCTGTAGCCCGGCGCTTGTGAGGGGAAGGTTCAGGACGGGATGATGGGAAAGGGGGACCACGCCAACGAAGGCTGGGGCATGGCCGAGGTAGCTTCCACCACCAACAAGAGGGCGCGCGGTGTCGATGAGGGTGAGGCGATGCAGTCCGAGGCCCGGGGACTTTTTTTTTTTTTTTTTTTTTTTTTTTTTTTTTTTTTGGGTGAGACCTACTGGCGGTGGGTTGCACGTGGCCTCGAGGTTCCTCTGTTCCTGTATCGGCGCGGCGCTTGCTTCGTTGGGATGGCGGGCGCCGGCATCCCCAGAGCATGTCGGTGCTTGTTTGGGCTGTTGTTTAGAAGGGAGGCCCTGGCGAAGGCCGAGAGGAGGGGGCCACTACTGCTGTCACTTCCACTGGAGCCGGGGTGGGGGGTGGGTGGGGATCATTTGCCAGCAGGCTCCCCCCCCCCCCGGCACTCATCCCGCCTGAGGGTGTAAGTCCCGATCCGGTCACCTCTCGTCCAAGTCCACTCGACGCCAAGCCACCGCCCAGAGCAGTAAAAGTAGGGCAGAACGTGTTACTCCACTTTGAACTGCGGAAGCTGACGACTCGCGGAACAAGGCCCCGGACCTCAAAACGCCGGGCAATCAATCCTCTACGCTCGAAGACACACCTGTGCGCCCCGTCCAAGCCCTCCTCTCGCCCTGTTTTCCCCTCGTCCCCATTGGCGGCCTCTCGGTGTCTGTTCTCCCAAACCGAGCGCCGCAGCCTCGCCAAAGTAAGGCGGGCCAAGGAAATCCCTTTGGAAGAAGGGACCCAAAAAAAGAAAAAAGAACGTAAAAAAAAAAAAAGAGAGAGAGGGAAGTACGGTGTAATGTGACCCTCCAAAACACACTCCCCTCACGCTCTCCCTGGTCTCTAGACTTCGTCCCGGTGAAGGAATGAGGAGAGAAAGAGGCAGAGGCGCATCTCCCGCCCTGCTTCGACATGGCACAGCGCACGCCCGGCTTTGACGGGGTTCCCACCGACGGCTCGAGAGCGGGAGAGAGCCTGGGTCGCGGTCGTCGGGGGTGTGAGTGTAGAACTGGGGCTGTACGCCCCGAGAAGAGCCACTCGGGCATCTTCTTTGTTTTTTCTTTAATCTACAGAGGGGGCTTTGCCCGATGCGGGTCGCCGGAGGGTTTTGGGAGGCCCTGGTCTCCCCGGACCTGTTTGTGTTCGTCATCTGATGGAGGCGACTCGAGCCCCCTTTTCCGGGCGCCAAGGTGGGAGGAAGACAAGGACGGGAGGCAGCGAGGGAGGACAAGGAGAGATGGAGTGACATGCCGGGGTGACTGCGAGGCGGCACAGACAGAGGGGGGCAAGCCCGAGATGCGCCGCTCGCCATCTTGTGCGCGGGGAGTGGCTTGGACCGTCTTACGGGTGCCGCCCACGATCTGATCCCTCCCCCCGCGTCTCTTTGTTTCGCTCCACTCGTGGAATGCTACCCTCTACCTCTCTCGTCACGCTGCCGGCCCGGGCCTGCTTCTTCGCGCTTAGCCTGACCGAGTCCCGCCCTCCCTCTTTCGATCCAAGCTTCTAGCTCCCTCACACGCGTCTTCTATCCTCCCCCCCCCCCCCCCAACCCACCCAAACCCCGGGTGCACGGTCCAGGGAGGGGGGAAGCACCGAGTGAGGCGAGGACATGGAGCCTCGAAGAGGGAGGAAATGCGATATATTATCCGGGTTGGAGCCCGCCTGGTTCGAGAGTTTCGTTTGCCCTGTTTGCTCGGAAAGATGAGATGTGACGGGGACACAGGCGACGCCGTCTTCTTCATACCACTTATACCTTTACTTATATAAGTCCGTGTTTGCTTCCGTCCGTTGCTTCTGTCAGAGACAACCCCCCCGAGTCCTTCGTTCATCCCCTGGTCTCGAGTATCCTGTGTTAGTGCAAGTGTTAGTCCCAGCCATGGACGACCAGCCACCTCCACCTCCGCCCTTCGCCCGGCCGCCAGTGAGCCGCATCTCAAGCTGGCAGCGTGTTTCGCCTCCCGGCGCCGGCTCCATGGCCCCTCCGCCTCCGCCTCCCCCTCCCCTGCATGGTGGCGACCCGTCAGAGCCGCGCTCCGGCAACGGGGTCTTTACGCCAGATATGCTGAGCGAGGTGCGGAAGTTTATGGACGCGGGTGGGTACGAGGGGATGAAGCGGCGGATTCTGGAAGAGGGTGAGTTGCCTCTTGATCATCCCGCCCCCTGCCCTTTGGCTCATGTGGAATGGCATGGGGGGGCATTGTGTGGCTAACACGGAGTAGTCGGCGAGCAGCTCAAGGGCGACTCGGACAGAGGCTCGGACCGGGACTCTGTATCCACCAGTGCCAGCCCGCCTCCCCCGGCGTTCCCGCGGAACACTCCGCCCCGGAACACGTTCCCGAGGTCCGGTCCTCGGGCGCCCCCGGACCCCTCGCTCCCCCACACACCTCCCGACAGCCCTCACAGCAGGCCGCAGAACTGCCACCCCGCCCGCCCAGGAGGATCTCCCCCTCCGTCGCTTCCTGCGGGCCCGCCGGCCCGGCAAAGGGGCGAGGGCCCCCGCGGCGCGGACCTGAGCCCTGTTGACCGGTGCTGGGGTGAGCTGTTTGACGCCAGTGGGAGGGCGACGAAGAGGTTGGGGCAGGTCCTCAGGGGCCTTGCAAACTATCTTGTAAGTGGCGTTCGTACCCGGTTCCCACTTGCACCCGCCCCTTGTATCGGCTCTCCATCTTATGCCTGGAGTGCTCGGCTGCTGATAGACGTAGATCTCGCAAGACTCCCCGTCCGAGAGCCTCGTCATCGCTCCGAACAAGCTGTCGGCGTTTTATACAAAGTTCGCCGTCAAGGACGAGCCGCACCCCTACGCCGGTAAGTGCCTCCCCTCTCCTCCCACCTCCCATTCCATGAAGTCACCCCTGACAGGCCCCAGAAATATTCACCTGCGAGGACGGCAGAGAATCCTACCTCGACGTGGCCCACCTCTACGAAGACCTAGGATGCGAATACCACCTCACGAAGCCAATGCCCACCTCCCGCGCCCGCCCCCTCGTCCCCTCCCTCACCCCCTCCGGCTTCGTAAAGTGGTGCGTCACCTCCATCCTCGCGTACCCCGAGACCGAGGCCGCGCGGCTAGGCGCCGTCATGGCGAGGTTGCCGGTGGAGGTCGAGGCCCAGGGAAAGAGCGAGAGGTTGCCGAAGCAGCTTTCGCGGCATTTGTTCCCTGCGAGGGCGGATAAAGCCGCGAGGAGGGACTTGGATGGGGCGGTGGAGGAGGTTCGATACGAGAGGGGCGTGAGGGGGAGGAAGACGAGGACGACGGAGTATGGAAGTGGAGGAGTGAGGGCCCGGCCCGTGGGCAAGAGGAGCGAGTCCGAGCCGCTTCCGCAGAGGGACGCGGGCCCCGAGGACGGGGGGAAGAAGCGGGGGACAAAGTACGTTTCCTTTGGGCGCGCTTCGTCCCGGGCGCCCGAGTACACTTCCATGCCTGCGAGTTCCCGCAGACCCGGCGAGCGCCCGGGGAGGCCTTATAACCTCACCGGAAGACCGACCGATGATCGCGAGCCTTCTTCGCCGCAGTTTGAGCTCAGTAGTGGGAGGGACAGGGACAGGGATGGGGAAAGAGAAAGAGGGAGGGAGAAGAAGTACGGGCGCGATGCGTCACCGAGACGGGGGAGCAGAGAGGACAGGGACAGGGACAGGGACAGGGACAGGGATAGGGATTCCGGGAGGAAGAGGAGGCGGAGGAGGGACGTTGTGGTCGAGCAGGAGAGGGAGCCGAGCTGGATGAAGATCCTGAGGGAGGTGAGCTCCATCTACGACTGAGGCATTATTCTTCTTTCTCCTCCGTTCTTCTCAACATCTCCAATCCTCTTCCTTCTTCCTATCTGTCTTTTCTTCTTTACCTTTGTTTGTTTTCCATCTGCACACGGGGTTCCGGTTTAGGTTTCCATTCACACGTGGGATTGTCTCCCGCCACATTAGGGTTTCTTACCCGTTCGTGAACGAGTCTTCTTTGTATCCATCTTCCAGACTGGAGTGTTGATATTCCATCGTCTCCATTCCGGGCCTCCTCCTCGTGTAGTGGTGGACGGGGCGGCGTTTTTGCTTGAGACGGGGTGGTGTTAGTGGTAATGTGCGAACAGCAAGGAAAGATACGACTAGCGCCCAAGTATTCCACCCCCAACAACCGAAGGAACATATAAACAGTCATGGGAAATAAGATGAACTGCGTGTCACAAGATCCACGTGCCCCAAGAAGCAAGGGAGAAACAGGCACCCAGAGTGGGACGGCGCATGCGGCGCACCCGAACTCCAGGCCAGCGGACGGAGACAGCCCGGATCTCGATCGCGGCACATGCTAGTGCCTCTTTCCCTGGACTACCGTGACGGCCGCCGTCACATCCACACGAGTCGTTTTCCTACATGTGACACGTTATCCAGGACCGGCCGCCGAGTGTCCACGTCCCCCGTGCGTCTGCCCCTGCACGCCACACACCGCCCTTGGAGGGCGAGTCATGGGGATGTGAGAATCTTGTATGGTCGCCTGACTGCGTGAGACTCCTCCTGGGCCTGGGCCGGGTGTTCGGGGCGAAGGGAGTGGCGGCGTGACGTCAGGTGTTTTGGGGACTCGTGGGACCGCGGGGGGGAGTGCTGGTGAGATGGGGTGGTGTGGCATCGGGGCTGGGGTACGACGTGGGCGTAGTGATTACTCGGTGGACGGAGAGCTTGGGGGACGCTTGAGGGGTTTCAGGAAGTTGTATCAGGGGCCCCTCTCCTCGGTGTTGTGTTGCGAGGAGCGTTGGGGGCCGGGAGTCTTCCGGTGCTGGGGAGATGAGGGCCACAACTTCCGAGCCAGCTGAGGGTTTGAACTATAACTTTGTGTCTGCGGTTGCGTAGCGTACGTCCCTCCAGGATAAGCTCTCCAGAGGAGTCTAATTTCCCGGAAACAGAACTTACACGGGAGGGTTCATCGCCGCCGAGGCCTCGAAGCCGGGGATCCTCGAGGCAGAGGGCTGATGGACTAGTAGCCCCTCGTGCGACTCGGTGGACCGCGGGTTATCTCTGCAAGGCATTTAGAGCTGCCAACAAGCTTTGATATATCAGAGAAAGGGGGATTGTCCAAACGCGGCATTGGTGCGCCCTCCTCCTCCTCCCTCCCCCCCCTTGCCTTCCTGCATCAGCATCTCGCGAGACCCCTTCCGGTCCCTACGTGCATACAAGGACGCAGCTACATAGACGACTCCATTTCCTCAATGGAGATCCCCTTACCACTGGAATCCACTACGTAGACAGGTTACTATGGCGATGGTGCCCCGGAAGGTTGCCAGCGCCAAACCTTCGCGAGGCTCGGAAAGTCAAGATACTGGTCACGGGAACGACCATGACATGATGAAGTTCTACCGCTCTACAAAGGTATGCAAGCCCACAAGGAACCCCCAAAGCTAAGCACGAAGGAAAGTCACGATGACGGTGGGCGTGACCGGCAAGGAGGAGACGGGGCGGGTGTATATAAGCCCTCACCAGACCCCCATGCCATCGTCGGCCGCTCCTTCTCCCCCCTCACCCAAAACCTACTTCCTTTCTACCCACATCAGCTCATTCCACAAGCAACATATCCATCCCTGCCCGGCGTATGGATCAGCACACTCATTCTTAGACGATGGAGTCCGAAAAGTCCAACGGGCCGCAGGGCGGCGCCATCGCGGCCCAGCGCAAGCTCGCAAGTCCCCTCGCCGGCCTCTCCCCGTCGCGGCTCTCCGCCCTCGGGGATGAGTTCTGCGTGGAGCACGGAATCACGGCGGCGGAGGATAGGCGGGCGTTCCGGCTCGGGGCGCAGGTTGCCGGGGGCGAGGGGAGGTGGGAGGGCGTCGACGGGCTGCGGGACGAGGAGAGGGCTGCGCTGCAGAAGGAGGAGGAGAACAAGTGGGCGAATCCGAAGATGTTGTACCTGGTGGTTGTCAGTGAGTGTGATTCTTGGTTGCTCTGGGGTCTGGCGCAAGGGGCTCACCTTTCTAGTTTGTTCGCTGTGTGCCACGGTTCAGGGGATGGGTAAGTCTTGTCCTCGATGACCTGCCCGCGCAGGATGCTTGTGTACCGGCCATCGAGGCCGAGGCTGACACGCTGTAGACGAGACCGTCGTGAACGGCGCCCAGGCCTTCTACAAGCACCAGTTCGGCATCGGCGCCGACAGCACACGGGACACCTGGCTGCTCGGCCTGACCAACGGAGCACCGTACCTGTCCTGCTCCGTCGTCGGATGCTGTAAGTGCCTCGTAGATGCCGCGCAAGCAGGCGCGCCCTAGGACCGGCACTGACATCGCAGGGTTGACGCATCCCCTGAACAAGAAGCTGGGCCGGCGGGGCACCATCTTCGTCTGCCAAGTAGGCATGTTACCCCCATTGGCACGCCTGCTTCGATGCATCAGTCTCTGACACGTATAGTCCTGGTAATCGCGTGCGCATGGCAGGCTCTCACGGATACCTGGTGGCACCTGTTCATCGCGAGGTGCGCTCTCGGTCTCGGTCTCGGGCCCGTGTCCGCCACCACCCGTGAGTCTCCAAGACGGGACGTAAGAGTAGCCGTGCCGAGACTGACACTGCTATGCTAGCCATGTTCGCGGCCGAGACGGCCCCTCCGAGGCTCCGTGGCGCTTTGGTTATGCAGTGGCAGGTCTGGACCGCCTTCGGCATCATGGTTCGTGGCCCCCGACCTTGTCGCCCCCTCACAGCGGATCCATACTGACCCCTCCCAAGCTCGGCTACGCCGCCGACCTCGCTCTCTACCAGGTCGCCGACCTAGGCGGCGTCACCGGCCTCCGCTGGCGCCTCATGCTCGCCTCCGCCGCACTCCCAGCCGTGCTCTGCGCCGGCCTCGTCTGGACCATCCCCGAGTCCCCCCGCTGGCACATGGGCGAGGGCCGCCACGCCGAGGCCTACCGCAGCATGTGCCGGCTGCGCTTCCAGAAAGTACAGGCCGCGAGGGACATCTTTTACGCCGACGCGCTGCTCAGGGCCGAGGACACGGCGGCGCGGGCATCAAGTGTCAAGGAGCTGTTCACGGTTCGGAGGAACAGGAATGCGCTCTTCGCGTCGGAGATTGTCATGTTCATGCAGCAGTTTTGCGGTGCGTCGTTCCCCAGTCTCTCCCCCCCCCCCCCTTTTTTCCTTTTTCTCTTGAAAGCAACGGTTAGCTGACACGGGCCAGGTATCAACGTAAGGACGCCGAGCCTCTCCTGGGAGCCGCGGGCACTAACTGCACGCAGGTTGTCGCATACTACTCGACCGAGATCTTCCTCGCCGCCAACTTCAGCGAGATGTCCGCGCTGTGCGCCTCCCTAGGCTTCGGCGTCATCAACTTCCTCTTCGCCCTGCCCGCTTTCTGGACCATTGACAGCTTCGGGAGGAGGAGCCTCCTCCTGACGACCTTCCCCGTAAGTCCAAATCCCGCCAGACAGCCACCAGAGACTAAGAGAGCCGACAACCCGCAGCTCATGGCCGTCTTTCTCCTCTGGACCGGCTTCAGCTTCTGGCTCCCCATGGGCGCCACCCGCATCGCAATGATCCTCGTGGGCCTCTACCTCTTTGGCATGGTCTACTCCCCCGGCGAGGGCCCCGTCCCCTTTACTTACTCCGCCGAGGCCTACCCGCTGTACATCCGGCCCCTCGGCATGTCCTTCGCCACCGCCACCACCTGGTTCTTCAACTTCCTCCTCGCCGTCACCTGGCCCAGCCTGCAGTCCGCCATGACGCCGACGGGTGCCTTTGGCTGGTACGCCGCCTGGAACGTCGTGGGCTTTACGCTCGTCCTGCTGTTCCTGCCCGAGACGAAGGGTAGGACGCTCGAGGAGCTCGACGCGGTGTTTGATGTGCCGCTCGGGGACCTTGTCTCTTATGGGAAGAGGCAGCTTGTGTGGTTCTTTAGGCATCATCTCTTGAGGGCGGACGTCGGGAAGCCCGAGGTGCCACTGGCGGATGTGGGAGGTGACGGGGACTCGTTGCCCGCCATGGCGAGCCACGAGTCCTGGTCTAGCGGAAGGCAGAGCTCGCCCGTCCCCGTTGCCGTCCAGGGAGAGGCCTAGCCTTGGGCTTGGCTTCTCTCAGTCCTTTCGTCTTTTCTTGGTTCTTCCCCCCCCTCTTTTTTTTCCCTTTCTCCATCTTCTCCTACCTGTCGTTTCTTCTCCGTCTTCTTCCTCTTACTTCTCCCCGTTGTCTTCATCTTTCCTTGGCCGTCCTTCAACTCCCACTCGCTTGGAAAGAGACCCGTTGCGTGGTGCTGGGTATCATGTGAGTTCTCAGTTCGTTTGGCGTGCTCTTTTTGGCCTTTTTTTGTCTGAGAAAATGGAAGGGGAAAAAAAAAAAAGGGGTTGCAAAAGAGACTAGACAAAGAGTTTGGGAAACCCAGCGACTTCAAAGCTAGAGAGTCGCAGGTATGTGTACGCATGCACTTGGTAGATTCCTAGAGGTAGAGGTTTCTCGAATTGCGGATTTTGCATCCCTTTTATTACAAGGCTCATTTGACTCGTGTATCGTAACTTCGTAAAGACATGAGAAACACACATCCCCAACACTTACTCTTACCCGCGCCTCGGCCCCCGGGACCGCTTACAATACATCTCACCATGGCGTGCCTGGCGACGACAACAGCGAGGATTCTCGAAGGGCGACGCGGTGCCTCGACGCGCGGGCTTCTTTCCTGCGCCGCCAGTCTGCCTTCCAGTTCTGGATGCTGCGCCGGAGGTCCTCGTCTAGGTCCTGGGGAGGGGGTAGTTGGAGCTCGATTGCCTTGAGGGCTATGCGGAGGTTTGCGAGGTCGGTGTTTGATTCTTTGAGGGAGGACGTGCTGGGGCTGTTAGTATGGTGTGCGGGGATAGGAGGCGAGAGTGAGTGGGATGGGACGGGGGGATGAAGGGGCGAGGAGGCATCACGGGGCCGTAGCTTACAGATCTTGCACCTGTTCTTCGAGGACAATGATCCTCTGCGCCGCCTTCTCCGCCTTTTCAATCAACAGCGCGTGGATATGCTGCTCACACATCAGTCACCAAGCAACATCCGAGCAGAAACACAAAGTTAGCTTACCTCGGACTCCTCCTGCCGCGCACGGAGCCGCGTGATAAGCGTCGCGAGATGCTGGTTGAGCTGCTCCGCCTCCCTAGCGATCCGCACAGCCTCCTCGGCCCTCCTCGCCGCCTCCATCTTCTCCCTCGTCCCCGGCCGCATCTGCACCAGCGCCGGGAGCTGCAGCGATATGTCGTCTATGGGCTCCGAGACGCTGTGTCTGTGCGGCGGCGGCGGCCTCAGCATCGGTAACCTGGGGGTCGTTTCGAAGGGGGCTGGGTCCGAGAGGCTGGGGCGCAGGATCGCCGAGGGGGTGCCCCAGATGTTTGGGTGCGGCTCATTTTGTAGGGCGTTTGGTCGTGGATGTGAATGCGGCTTCTTCTCGCCGCGAGGGCTCGTCGTGCGCGCGACGTCCTCCATCTCGTCCACGCGCCGGTGCATCTCCGACACGGCATCGTCACCCAGCCGCGAATCGCTCACCCTCTCCATCAGGTCGGCAAGCCGTTGCAGCAGCACATCCCTGCTATCGCGCGCGTCATCTTGGGAGCTGTTCGAGGCGTCGGCCCTCCTCTGGGGAGGGCGTTGCGCGAAGGGCGATATGCCTAGGCGGTGAAGGCTCGCGCCGCCCGACGACAGCGACGGCGGGGGCAGGGGCGACGAGGGCGGTAGCGACGGCGACGGGAAGGACTGCGATGGGGTAGCGGCCCGGTGGTCGGCGGGCGATATGTCGGGGTTCGGGCTGCCGTTGGCGGAGCTCATTGGCGTGGGAGGTGTACCGGCGGCCGGTGCCATATGGGGGGGGGGGGGGTGGGTGCCTTCGGAGGTGTGGGGAGCGCGCGGCGGGTAGAAATTTGGTGCTATGACATAAGTGGAAAGTGTTCTTCGCTGCTCAGGGTCACACGAGCGATCGCATTAACCTGGCGTCGATGAGCATTCGATAAGTTGGCTGTATCCTTGTAACGAGGTGCTGCTTTGATAGTGCACGAGGCGATGTGGGTACCTCGTAGATGAGGCCGGAGTTCCGAGCGAGTGCCCAGAAACCGTCACCTGAAGCAAGGCAAAGGGCCCCGCTGCTGCCCTTGCAGCCTCGGAGTTTCGGAGTTTAGCACGAGCTGTGAGATGACGGTGAGGAGGAGAGACAGGACGGCCGGGTCTCGTCTGGACATGTGGTGACATGTGACACTTGTGATGCGACACGGCGCGATTGACAGTCGACCTCGAACGTGCGTGGGGCGGCACACCCTCAGGAAAGGGCCACGAGCTGAGCCGGGGAAGAGCGGGGCGGGCGAAAGTGGGGTACGGGGCGAGCCGGGTCGACAGCTGATTTCGGACGGCGAGAGGGTGAGAGCCACAGTTACTCGGTACGAAATAGCCGGGGACGCTGGCGGACTACGACGGAGTACGAGTCCCCCGTGCCGAGCTCTCTCGTCCCGCGGAGAGGCCCTCCAATGAGCCTGCGCGCATTGTGCTCGAGGAAGCCCGGGGTGAGGAATCACAAGCGCCGCGACGGCGCGGACGCCTCGCCATGATATGCGGGAGTGGCCTCAAGCTCTGCAGAACTGGGCTGTTTTCGGCTTCGGTCGACGCACGTCGCAGCGGGGATGCCGCTCTTCGGCAGACGCCCATTGTCGGCTATAGCCTATAAGCCGCCTTCCCCCACAGTTAGACCCGCACCCGCAGCTAGGGCGACGCCGGACGAAGGAGGACAGATTGGGGTAGCATTGCGGGCGATGCGTCATGCGCGAGGGAATAAGGGGACTGGCGAGCCATTGAGCGCTAAGCTTTCCGGCCTTTTGCCGAGTTGGGGCCCCGGTGCCGACCCGACCTATCGAGGCTCGATATTTACGAACGCCCGACAGGACACTTGCGGCCCATTGCGGGACCCTCCGTCCCTGGTAGCGCTGTTCGAGACGGTACAGTGGCTCCTTCCCTCGGTGCCGCGACACATGCCAGCGGACCGGTGAACATGTTCCACTGGCCCGACCGTGGACCCTCTTCCCCCCCCCCCCCCTTCTCCCAAACCCGACAAAGGCAAGAGCGCCTCCAACTCTCCTTCCTTCGAACCCTCCCTGGTTTCCGTCTTTATGCAGGTGTCTCCGGAACCTCCCGTGCCTTCTTCTTCTCGTACTCGTGTTTGATCTATTCCTGAAAAAAAGTGAGAGGGACGTAGAGGCTGGCAAGACATCTTCCCGCGCGGACCTATTACTGAGCTGCTGGCTTGCCTCGGTAATAGCGTCAGCACCCGCTCCGCTCCACGTCCGTTCCCATCGACCCGACCAAGGACCGCGGGGTTGACTCACGCAACCAAGTCCCGAGGCGCGCGCAGGCCCCACGCCACTTTCATACATCATACAACCGCGTCCCTGTTCCCCAGACCCTCCATTCGCAACAACTTTGGGCAACCTGGAAAACTCAACGGCTACAGGAGCTCCGACAAGCATCGCAGAACCGCACGCGATACATAGACAGCGAGTTTTCATTGCCTTTTTCCCTCTTTCTTCTGGCATCCGGACAAAGACGGCAAGAGCAGCACGAATCGGGAAGGAGCTCCCCCACTTTCCAGCACGGCCGCGCACACACGATCAAAGCTCCAACTCTCTATGCGCCGAAACTAAGTTCGCAGCTCTACACCACCCCGAACACCGCGCACGTCGCGAACAACAACCTCTTCTCACATCTGGTTTCGTGGGGCCATTTAGCCCACGACCACCGCCGTCATGTCGTGGAAGGCCTCGCCGCGTCTGATGGAGACCATCAAGCACTATGCGAGCTTCCCCGCCACCGGCGTAAGCTTGCGCCAGATGGTCCAGTTCGGCAAGGACCCCTCTGTCGGTGCGTACATCCCGGGGCCAGCTCAATTGGCTGTCTCCCATGGCTGGCAGCCTGCAACTGTCACATCATGAAGCTGACCCTCACTCAGGCACCCTCTTCCGCGCGTCGCAGTTCGTGGCCGAGGAGCTACCCATTCGCCTGGCGCACAGGGTCCAGGAGCTTAACAGCCTCCCGGACGGCCTCGGCGAGATGCCCTCCATACAAAGAGTCCGTGACTGGTATGCGCAGTCCTTTGAGGTGAGTAAACAACGGCACAACCCCCACCACCCGTGTATGGCCATGAGTGAAGCTACCCTTGTCCTGAGACCTAATCTAATCCGCGCTCCCTAGGAAATCACTGAGCTACCGAAGCCCCGCGTGGACAGCGAGACGCGTGAGCGCCTCACGCGCCCCGTTAGAATGGGCAAGTCCAAGCTCCTCCCCGAGGCCACCCCGAACCCCAGTCTCGATGACGGCGAGTACGTCAGCTGGCCGAACCAGCGCCAGACCAATGGAAACGGCTACACGCGCAAGTACCACTCGACGCGGCGGTACTTCGCTTCCGTTGACGACGCCGGCGGCAACTGGCCCCCCGAGCTGCACCTCTACAACCTCAAGTTCGGCGAGTGCCTCAACAAGATCAAGCGCCGCCACGACGGCGTCGTCACAACCGTCGCTCAGGGCATCCTCGAGTACAAGCGGCGGCGCCAGCGCCTGCAGATCGACAGCAACATCCAGGGATTCTTGGACCGCTTCTACATGTCGCGCATCGGCATCCGCATGCTCATCGGCCAACACGTGGCCCTCACATCGCAGAGCCACTACCGCGACCCCACGTACGTCGGAATAATCTGCACAAAGACGAACGTCCACGAGCTTGCGCAGGAGGCCATCGAGAACGCCCGCTTCGTCTGCGAGGACCACTACGGCCTCTTCGAGGCGCCCCGCGTCCAACTCGTCTGCAACCCCGACCTGACCTTCATGTACGTGCCGGGCCACCTCTCGCACATGCTCTTCGAGACCCTCAAGAACTCGCTGCGCGCCGTCGTCGAGACCTTTGGCCAGGACAAGCAGGAGTTCCCCGTCACAAAGGTCATCGTCGCGGAGGGCAAGGAGGACATAACCATCAAGATCTCGGACGAGGGCGGCGGGATACCGCGGAGCGCCATCCCGCTGGTGTGGACGTACTCGTACACGACGGTCAACCAGACGCCCAGCCTGGACCCGGACTTTGACAAGAACGACTTCAAGGCGCCAATGGCGGGCTTCGGGTACGGGCTGCCCATCTCGCGGCTTTACGCGCGGTACTTTGGCGGCGACCTGAAGCTCATCAGCATGGAGGGGTGAGTTTTGCGCCCCTTCTTCCCTTCCATCCTCTTCTCCGTTCTGTTTGAGCAATTGTTTTTTTTTTTGTTTTTTTTAGAAAAAAAAAGTGTGAAGAGTGAGTGCTAACTGGAGCAGGTACGGCACCGATGCCTACCTCCATCTAAACCGCCTCTCCAGCTCCTCGGAGCCTCTCCCATGACTGTACACCGCGGCGCGGTCTCGCCCGGAAGGAAAGCCGAGCAGACCCGCCCAGCGGAACCTACTGAAACAGCGTGCACCGATAACGAAATCATCATCATCATCATCATCATTATCTATCAACTTCTTCACACCGCGAACGACACGACTTGAACAACAGGAGAGACACACCTGAGCCGAATATCACACGAAATCACCTAATATGGAATAAGCATGTACGAAAGCGCGGGGGGGGGGGCGGGGGGCGCGCAGCCATGTAAAAATGCAGGGAGGACGGGAGGACAAGGAAAGGAAAAAGGATGAAACCGCATCTTGAGGCCGATGACGGGGTTGGGAGGGACATGCGGAGGGCGGCAGAGTCGTCTGAAATACAGCCACAGACAATCACTTGTACAAGAGAAATAAAACACTCATTACGCATGTCCTCGTTGTCTCTGTTTGCACGAGGTCGCTCTACCGGCCTGCTTTCGAGGAAAACATGACGGTGCAGGAAACTGATTGCACCTCCGTATAGTCATGGACTGGACTCGAGGGCAATTTGAACTAATCATCAGGAGGAACAAGATCCGCCAACTCAATTCTTGAGAGATAATTCCCTTCCTCGAAGGCTCAATAAAGAACAATTCCAAAATCAAACGCAGATGGAACGGAACAACGAAACCACGTTCCCCAGAAGATGCAGGAGGGTTGGCTATTCATGGAAGCTCGGGCTCAGAGCCATCGTCCTCGAATTCGACGTCGTCCTCGGTCCACTCCGGGATGGGCGGAGGCGGCACGGCCTTCCGGGGCTGCGGAACATGCTGTTAGTATACCGCGGAGATCCTCGTGACGCTTATGCAGTACTCTTCTCTGGAACTTACCAGCTTGGCCCACTTCTTGTTCCGCTCCGGAGCCTCGGGCCTCCGGACACTAGACGCAGTGTCCTTGCTGAACCTATCCTCAGAAGAAAGTACGGTGCTGAGCGCTAGCGTGCCGAAGCTCCGCATACTGTCCACCTCGGAGTCGCCGGTGCGCCTCTGCATATGCTGGCGGCCAGAGGTATCCCAAGAGTTAAAGTACTGGGACGGCTGTCCGCTGGCGGACAGACCCTCCTTCTGGTTAAGTGCGGCAGCCGTCAGTTTGGCAGTGGAGGGTTTGGCGCGCGAGAAGCGGTTGTGAGGTCCGCCGAACTGGGAGGCCGAGTCATCAGGGCAGATCGATTCGTCATCCGGATAGTAGATCTCCTCTGTACCGACGTCAGACAAACCCTGGCCACCGTCCGATCCCGCTTTGAGGCTCGCCAGGTGTGGGGGCAGGCTCCCGGAAGCTCGACTGGCAAGGCCCAGGAGCCGGCCGGAGGCGACATCAGAGCCGCTCGGACGGAGAAAGGAGAAGGAGGGTGCTATAAGCGAAGTGCCTCGTGTGGTCGAAGGAGCAGACTGGATGACGAAGTAGGGAACGCGTTAGCCATTTCGGAGAATATGGCTAGAACCGTATTATTACCTCGCCATCGGCATCCTCGTCAATCGGGATCGAGAACGCATTATTCTTGAGATGGGCCGGGCCAAGTCCAGGGCCATCCTCCACCTCGGCCTGGTAGTCGTCCTGACACTCCTTCCACCGAATGCATAATTGACACCACTGTTGCCGTGGAAGGTCAACAAATATTTACAGCTTATTCGGGTGAGCGTAGCACCCACCTTTGCATTGTTGGTCAGGCTGCTCTTGCTAAATTCGGAGAGCGTCTTTACTTGGTTGCAAGGGCCCTCGCAGCGTCTCTCCAGCCTCGGCTCGTCCGTATGTTCGCGGCAGATCATACCCGTGGTGGCGGGCGTGACCTTCTGGCCGCGTGCGATCTTGGACTCTAAGGCGTTCAAGTTCTTGCGGGAGAAGCCCGTGGGCGGCTTCCACTCGCCTCCCAGAGAACATCGGTATCTGGGTAAGTGTTAGTATGGGGGAGAACTCTACTAGGCCACATGGCTTACTGAGGGGCACCGAGAACGTCATGACTTTGTGACGGTTAGCTTTTCTTACATTCGAGGAGCTCGAAGGCTTGGTTGGTGTGTCATGTTCTTCGGGGGCTTACCGGCTGCTGGCGACCGAGCTAGGGGCCCTGTGGACTCTTTTGGGAGGCATGGCGGCTGACGGGCCACCCTTGGAGAGGGAAGAAGAACAATTCTGACCGTAAAACGTTGGAAGTGTGATGGATGAAAGGTTGAGTCTAACTCGAGCTATACCGTTACCTAGAGACCTGGGAGAACTGGCTATTACCGGCCCTTCCCTTTTATGGTCGGGGCAAAGTCAGAGCTAGAGCGGCGAGTCTATGAAAAACAAAAGCAAGTACTACGGGAACAGACTTACTTTCGCTGCTCGAGTAAACTAGAGTACGTGAGATATCAACCAAGGCCGTGTAGCGTGCTGCTGGGTGTAGTGATGACGCGACGCTAGGAGTAACCTGCTCGAAGGCTCTCTCCTTGCGTTGTCCGACCGAAATAACCCCAGATTGGGTGCGTGTGGCTGGGAACTGGGAAATAGGACGCAGGCTGGAGCTTCCTAGCTTTGAGAAGAAGAATCGTACTTGGGCTTGCCTGGAAGACTGTTCTTCCTGGCGTCTTTGGACCCAGCCAGGAGTTGCATATGGGGTGGATGGGGTTGATGTACGCAAAGGGTTTAAGCGGGGGAGAATAAGGTGGGGAAGAATGGAACGGAACGTGGAAAAGGAAACGGGGCCCGGGTGACTTTCCACTCGGACGAGAAGGCAGGAGACGGTCGTGCCTTCCCTCTATCGGAGTATCCACAGCTTGGAGAGAAGGCGTGGCCTCTCCTTCCTGGCCAACAGTCTCCACGAGTCAATCCTGCCGCGTTTCCCGGGTTTGTTTGCGTGTTCACTTCCGGAGTGGAAATACACATCTGGCAATGGATACCGCGTGAGGCTTGGAGACGTCAAGACCTCACTTGTATCTGAGCGAGTCTAGAGAAGGCGCATGCACGCACCTAGAACAGCATCACCCTTGGTGTCCTACTGCTCCATCATCCGCGCCCACGTTGGATTTGCTCGACATGAACATGAGGTAACCCAATGTCGAAGGCAGCGAGATAGCAAAGATTGCTTTACAGATATGCACCCAAGACCGCTGATATACAAGATGCAAAACACCTCCACGACTTCCCTAATGAAACTCCGCCTCAACCCTGCCATATCTAACCCCGTCAACCTTGAGCTCAAACCCCAACCCCGCACTATCAACCGTCATCTCAAGCGTAAAGTCCAGGTTGTCGAACTCGACGCCGCGTGTGGTTGTCAGCCGGGTGAACAGGCTCCGCGGCACGGCGTTGAGGTCCGTTGTGAGAGTGCACACGTGGGCGAGGTCGCGCGAGTAGGCGGCGGGCGGGTCGTCGGCCTCGCAGGCTATGAGGTCGTCGGTAACGACGAGGGACTGGCCTGGGCGGAAGTTGCGGGTGTAGTGGAAGGCGATGGGTTGGGTGGGGGATATGGCCTCGCCCTGCAGTTGTCAGTAGTGTGCCCGAGGGAATGAGGGGAGAGCAGCCCAGGTTTGGGGGGGGGGGGGTGGGGCGGGGAACTCACCTTTGCTATGTGCCACTGCATCCGGTCTGAGACCATCCATCTGTACTCCGTCAGTACTAGCTCCATTCGCAAGCCACGGACGGGTACTGGAAAAAGGGGAACACTCACCTCTCCCACAACGGCGACCAGTACCTCTCACTAACAGAGTGCTTATCCTCGTCATAAACCGTCGCATACGACGTCCCATAATGCATCCTACTCTTCCGACTAACAACCATATTCCCCTCCAACCCCCTCAGCACTGCGCCCCTAACCACCGCCGTCCACGCATAAACAGGCTGCATAACCTCAAGCGTCTGCCCGCCCGCCAGCGCGGCCCCCGCGTGCGTCGGCCGCTCGCTGTACGGCGGCGGCGGCGCGGCGGTCGCAAAGTGAGACTTTAGGCGGCGGTAGAGGTAGTTACTCTGGCCGAAGCCGCCGACGAGGACGATGCCGGAGACGACGCCGCCCTTGGAGCGGAGGGAGTCGACTTGGCCCTGGACTAGGTCGCAGACCTCTTGGACGACGGGCTCGAATATGTCCTTGATCTGGTCTGCTGTCATGACGAGGAAGCCGGAGTCGAGGCCCGCCTCTTCATCGTCGGGGAGACCAGGGAAGCTGGGAACGGTCAGTACATATGTTTCCTTGAAAAGAAGGTAGGGGGAGGTGTGAGACTCACGGCACGTTGACCTCCTGATGCTCGTCCTCGTTGAAGTTCCGCTTGACAAACTCCTCAAAGTACCGCAGGCCCATTTGCCACGTCCGACCCTTCTTGACCTTCATCTCGTCGAACTTGGAGGGCCCGATGCGGCTCCGAACGTGCTCCTCAAAGCGGAAGTTGAGGAACGCGCTACCGCAGAGCCCGCCGGTACCGACGGCCGACTCCTCGACTCGCAGCGGCTTGAGGGATGTGATTTTATAAGCGATCAGACTGCAACAGTCAGCTTAGTCCCGTAATAGATGGCCCCGGGGGATGGAGGCACATACTCTACCGTCCCGCCGCCGGCATCGCACACGACAAAGTTATCCCCAACGCTCAAGTGATTCGGCTGTATCGCCTTGAGCGTATAGACCGCCGCAGCCTCCGGCTCGCTAATCATCTGGATATCAGACTTGTTTCCCATCCCCGCCCTCTCCGCGGCCTGCAGCGTCGTGTTCTTCGCGGCGTCAGACCACACGGCCGGACACGTCAGCACGAACTCGACCTTTGTGGACGCCATGAAGCTCTCGCCGTACCGCCGCGTAAGCGTGTCCATGGTGTGCGCGTATATCTCGGTGAGGTAGTCTGCGACGGCGTCGACGACGGTGCGGCTCACGCGCTTGAGCTGGGCGGCGGTCTCGAGGGGGGAAACGTAGAAGGGGAGCTTCTGTGAGCGGTCTAGGAAGAGCTTGATGCAGCGGAGGCGAGGCTCCTCGGGGCGGAACTGGAAGCCCCATTTTACGGAGGGAGTTGAGGAAGGGGAGGGGGAGGGGGAGGAGGAGGGAGGGTCTGGGATTGTGTAGGCGAGTTCTGTGGGGACCTTGTCGGAGGTGATGCCGTTGCCGCCGGGCCAGGACTTTATGATCTCAATGTCGTCTGGCGTGGAGGTGTAGACGGCGGCCACACTATCGACGGTTAGTTCCATACTCGAAGCAGGCAGCAGACACATGAGAAGCGCCTCAATCGCGGCATCTCGCCAGCTCCCCCTCCTAAGCCTCAAACACAAACAAGGGGAACGCACCCGGAAAACGTCGTCCCAAAGTCAACACCCACAATCAACCGGTCCCCCGCCGCACCCCCGCCCTTACCCTCCTCCCTCACCGGCCCATTGATGGCCTCGGCCCCGGACTTGGCACCGGAGCCGGAGCCAGGGCCGGTGGTGTAGCTCGTGAAGTAGTTTCTGCTCTCCTGGTTGCGCCGGCTGGAGCTGGCCGGCGGGGAGCGGATGGGGAGGGAGGTGCTGCTCATCGTGGGCGTGAGGTGAGGCACTGGTGGTCGTGAGGCTGAGATGTTCGCGGGAGCTTGTGAAGCACGTCTTGTGTGTCCCTCGTGAGCCCCGCAGCTCAGCCTGGGCCCAAGGCGCGGTTGGAAGCCCGTTGTCACCCTGGAGCTCCCGAAAGTCTCTCGCCAACCTCGCTGTCCAATATTGAACCGCCAAGAGACTGCAAGCGCGACCGCAATGTGACAGAGTGTGGAAGCGGCGATATGGGGGCCAGGTGACGTCGAGTTCCGGAGGGCTGGACTCCGGGGTGCCTTCCACTGCGGGGCTTTCCGTGCCCCTCGCCGAAATATAGGCGGAGAACCTCTAAAGCCCAGGGCCGCCAGGAACCAGGAACCAACTTTATCTCCGAAACGAGAAACTAGATCGTCGGATACCACCTCAAACACTAAAAAAACATGATATCCTGTCAAGATGTAAACACGCTTCTTCCAAGGGCAGGTGGTGCCTGTTTTGATAAGCCCCAATCCTGCTGCCTACGCCCCCAGGCACCCGCAATCAGCTTCCCCAGGGCCCCCCGCCAGGGCAGTGCTGACGCCTGCCTAGCCCCGACGACGTAATGCCCGCCGGGGCCCAGCTGAATTGGCGAATGGAGACGCAGATGCCTCCTGCACCTTATCCGTGACTCGGAAGCTTCAACGATCGGCGCAAAAGTCTCCCGGGAGCCTTGGGAAAACATTTCGGACTCACCTTGTCGAACTACTTGCTACTCTTCCTAGAGATGCGCGATACTTCTCAGAATGACAGGTCTGTTCTGTTTCCCCCATCTCATCTTTCCAGTGACCTCGACCGAGGTATAACACCTCGGGCTGAGAACGTGGGACAGTCGAGGCACGACACCCCATCAGTCAGAAGAAGCGAATATCAATATCATAGGGGGCTTGTACAGCACTAGGATCCAAATTCTTTTCCTGAAACCATACATACCACCACCACCTCCAACTTGAAACAAAAGAAACAAGACATACAAGTCCCCTAACCAGATGCCGGCATCCACACAGCCTCCACTGGAGGACCAGCTCCAAGCACTCCCCACCACCAGCACTTGTATATACCAAACTCAATGTGGGTATCCTCAGACAAGAAAGTTCAACTCAGACAAAGGAAATCTTAGGCAAGGAAGATGCGAGAGATAGAAAAGTGACAAGATAGCTCGGGTGAGATGAGTTATATGAACCCGCCTCCCCGGGGTATTAAAACAAGAGATGGTGTTTTGTGTGACAAAGGAAAGAAGGTATGTTATAGATATAAACAAGATTCGAAACAGCCAGACGGGTATCCCCCTCATCCAGCCGAGAAAAATGGTGTAAAAACGCTCAAGGGCCACTATCCAGGAGACCCAGCTCGCCCCTCCCTCTCGAACACTCGATACCAAAAAGAACCGAAAGACCACCCGAGTTTTCAAACAACGCCCCCAGCTCAAGATGTACCAGCCATATAGACAGGACCAATGGCCCAAAGAGCCAGAAAAGCCAGATTTTCCCTCGGATAAAAAGAACGCCCCCAAACACCATGCCCATGCCCATGCTTGAAATCAACCTTCTAGAGTTTACCACCCCATACTTCGTGAGCGCTCCTTCCCCCGCTCACATATAAAAAATAAAGTCCTGTCCACCTCCATTATGACTTTTCTGTTTTCTTCCAGTTATGAGCGAGGTAGGGGAAGTCTTTAGATCCGACTCCCCGCAGCCCAGATACTCGCCGCGGCGGAAGCCGCCCACTCGCTCTCCTCGTACGGCGGCGTGGGCCACTTGTGCGCCCCGCCCTTCTGCAGGTCAAGCGGCTTCGGCGCAACGGCCTGCCCGTCCCCAAACAACACCGCGTTCCCGCTTGCAGATGGCGACGGGGTTGGGTACGGGCTGGGGATCGCGATGTTGCTCACAGACCGCATGTGACCTTTCTCAAGTCGGTGCAGTGCCTTGCTCGTAGAGTTGAGTGCCTCGTCCAGGAGCTCCTCCTCCTCGTCGGGAGCATCGTACTGGCTGATTCCCTGTACAGCCTGCGCCCTCCTGGTCCGGCTCGAGATAGGGCCCCCGCCGCGAGCCGCGCCGATGAGGTTATCCACTGACCGCGGCGCATGGTGCTTAGGCAGCGAGTGGTGCCTCTTTACACCACTGACAGTATGATGCGCCGGTGGCGTGGGGCCCTTCGTCTCATGCTGCTGCACGTCCCGCAGTGCCTTGTCGAGGCTCTCGTAAACCTCCGTCTTCCCCGGCGGGCTCGCCTGGCTGTCAATCACCATGGACGACCGGTTACTCGCCCACGGACTGCACCCAGCCTGGGCCTCGAGGTCATCATATTCCGGCGAGATGGGAGCCTGGTTTCGCCCCGAGAAGCGCCGCGCCCGCTTGCGGAGGTGCGAGAAGAAGCTCTCCTTACTGCCACTAGGTGGCGACGCGAGCCCGCCGTTTCCGTTCAGAGCGCGCTCCGCTTGCTGCCGGTGCATGTCGGTGTAGTTGTTGTTGTTGCTGGAGGCCCCAGACAGTTGCCGGCTGATCTTCTTGTTCGACTTGCCGGTCTGCTGGTCCTGGTTGCTCGCCTTAGCGGTGACGGCATCGGAGAGAGGCGAGATGGGACGGATAGTGGGGAGTATCGGTATCGGCGCCGCGTTGTTCGTGCCGTTGGTCCAGGTAGCACGCTTCGCCGACGTCCGCGTCTTAGACACTGCGACGTCGCTAGCGCCAGAGGGCATCGCGGGCGCCGGGCGCGGCGCGGGGATATCCACCTTGGGGGCGGCGGCGAGAACAACGCTCGGCTCGGGGGCGCCGTCCGAGCGACCGATGAGGGACTTGCGGAACCACGACGGCTTCGTGCTCGTGTTCCCCATCGAGACGTCCCTGGACGAACGATTGCTAATGTCCGACTGCTTCCGCCCGAGTATCCTCGATGCGGACGACTTGGGCCGCAGCGGGTCAACCGCGTCGGCAAAGTACTCGTGGGCCAGCGCCTGGCTCGACGTCGGCCTGTTCTTGGGGTCCCACATCAGGCACCAGGTCACAAACTGGCTCAGGGACGAGGGCCACTGAGGCGCCTGCAGGATGGTGTCCATCGAGTGCGGCGCCATCTTTGGGAACGAGAAGCCCAGCTTCCCCGCGAGACGCGTCCCCTCTCTCCACTCGCCGCCGCCGACGCGGCCGCCCGTCTTGTTGTACCAGTTCCCGGGGCTCCCCATGATCTCGCAGACCCTCCATACCTGGTCGACCTCGTTGCCGCCGGGGAACAGCGGCTTGAGGGTCGCGACCTCGACGGCCATAGCGCCGACGGCCCAGATGTCGACGGGCGCGGAGTACTCGCCGGCGCGTAGCAGCACCTCCGGGGCGCGGTACCACCTAGTGGAGACGTAGGTTGTGTATGGCAGCTTCGAGTGCGTCTCCCGCGCGAGGCCAAAGTCGGCGATCTTGACCGTGTACGTAGGGGGCGTGGATGGGGGCGTGACGAGGGAGGAGTACCGCCTGAACGAGTTGGACGAGTCGGAGTGGCCAGAGGTCGAGACGAGGATGTTCTCGGGCTTGATATCGCGGTGGAAAAAGTGGTGGGCGTGGATGTGCTCCAGGCCCTGCATGATCTGGAAGAGGATGCTCTTGACGCTGGCGTTGTCGAGGCACTTGTGGTCGCGCGCCTTCATAAGCTGGTACAGGTTCCCCTCCATGTACTCCATGCAGATGTGCAGCTTCTTGCTGTAAGGGTCGAGGAAGATGTCGAGGGCGGGAACGAGGTGGGGGTGCGCGGGGAGGGTGCGGAGGAAGACGACCTCGCGGAGCTCGAGGCAGGGCTGGAAGGACTCGAACGTCTTCTTCATCGTCTTGATGGCGACCTGTGGGACATGGTTACGATGCTTGTCCGAGGCGGGAAATCGGAACACTCGGGAGATGGAACTTACCACCGTCCCCCTGCGTGCCACGCTAGCTCCCGCGCTCCGTACCCGTGCGAGTACGACGCTCCCAAAACTCCCATCGCCAATCTCCTTTAGCACCTCGAAGCGGTCCTCAAGCGCGAGGTTGTGCGAGCTGTGGGATGACGACGCCCGGCGGGCGAGGTCGTGGACGTGGGACGCGGCGACTGTAGCCATTGTGAAGGTGCCAGGGGCTCACGGAGCCTGTGTCGATGAGAGCGGGGTGGGTTATGCGACGAAGCTTTCCGATCGGGTTCGGATTCCCAGAGTCGGTGAAGGCTCGAAGGCCTGCCGGAGGGAGCTGGACAAGGAGCTCTGTCGAAGAGCGTCTGGCCGATTAAGCGAGCATCCAGGTAGACAGCGTGCGATTGCAAGTGGCCCGGGGAATCATAGAATGGAGCCGTGTAGAGCGCAGAACAGGCAACAAGCAAGCAAGAGGCGCGTGTTCTAGCGACTTGCTGCAATAGACAAGATGATGGCTTCGTAGGCAAAGAGAAGGAGACTCGGTGCGACAAGATGTGACAGAGTTTCACAGGTTTAAACGGGGTTCAGAAAATGAAAACGATGGAAGGGAGCGACTGGAGTGAGTTGAGAGACAACGACCTTTTGATTGGCAAAGAACGTGGATGAGAAAGTGACTGGGGGGGGTGTGTGGGAAGGGGGAAAAGGGGAATGGGGAACCAAGTCCGGAGGGTCCAGGGGGATGGGTTTGAACCACAAGATTGGGGCGGACCGGGGGGTCGGCAAAGTCGACGATGGGCAAATTGGTATGGAGACCTGTTCTCTCGCGGGTTATATTACTCAACGAGAGCCCCGCGAAACGAGATGGCGTGGGAAACGAGATAATAATGTCCTTGTGATTTGCCTGCTCCGGTCGCTGGAAGTCGCTCCTCGTACTGCATCTGCTGGATGGTGACGCTGGCTGGTGGGCGCGCGCGTCTTGAAGCTCAGGACCGACACATTAAGAGGAATAGACCGCGCATTACTCGCCATACGATATGCATAAGCGCACGTCTTTTTTTTTACGCGGCCCGGCGGGGGGGGGAATGGGAGGGCCCAAAAGAGGTAAAACCTCTGGTGCTGGGGGACGGGGCGGGAGCAGCAACAGGCAAGGGAGGCCCCCACCGTCCAAGCCAAGCCCCCAGAGCATGAGTCCGAGCCAGGAGGCGGACCAAGCGGATGGAAAAGTGGGAAGGCGGGTACCGAGGTGAACGCTCGACTGCCTTCCCTCACAGGAGGGACTTGGGGAGCTGTGACAGATTATTAAAGCGGGGACCTGAGGAAGGCGGGAGCAGGGCCAGGAACGGCCAGAATGGGATGAGTACGGAGGTACGGAGGGGGCTGGACGCCTGATCCAAAGTACCGGGCGAAACAGGTAAGGCGAAATCAGGCACCCCCGTAAGCTAAATTAGTGCACGGAGTACGTACTTGCACGGATACAGCACCTTCCCTCGCGGTTCGTTGGTGGCTCCATTTGGCCCGGGTCGCGCTCCACCAGACCATCCGGCTAAGGTGCGAGAGGTAACTGTACATCATTCAAGCGGTAGCACGCATACTAGTATAAGTAGCAGGTACACATATAACATTATGATCCTCCCTGTTGTCAAGCCTCCGTAAACTCCGCATTAACGCTGGAGACAATGACGGAGAAACGAGCCAATGCCAGCAATGCCAACGCTTCTCTTGCAGGAGAGCTCCGCCCCTCAGACCCTCTCTCACTGCGGAGAGCATGGAAGGATTGTCCCGTGTTCTCAATGGGATCCATCCTCCCGGATTGTGGCTGGAGGAGGCTGGGCAAGGAGACTTTTGCGCCGCCGACATGAGCTGCTGTACGTGGACACATGAGCGGGAAACAAACCTGCGCCCCACCGGAGCCATGCGAAAACGGGGCAAGCGGAAGATTACCAGTGTACTACAGGTATTAGCGCCAAGAACGGAAAATAGGGGTTCTCTCCTCGCGTTAGCTGCCGTGCTCGGTGCAAGTACTCCGTACGACGTCACAGTGCTGCTGAAGGTGGTGTTACGGTATAAACGGAGTTCCATTCTCATGGGTCCCTTCTGGGGCCAAGATCCCATCCTGGAATAGCAGAGGCAAAACTCGAACTGCTCCCGGGCCGGGGGGCCCTTGTTTCGGGTCGTCACGAGATGATGAGAGGTTGCCATCACGAAGTTTGCCTCCCGTTAGCTTCTTTTCGTGACGCGTGTGAAGAGTGAGAGATCTGCGGGATCAGCCTGGGCGCGTCCTTGAACGGGGAGTCGCAGATAATCATCACATCACTGTATCGACGTTGAATTTTAGAGAGAACTGGTATGTACAGGGCACGTGATAAAGTCACTTGTAGAAGGCGGCATCGTCATCCAAATTACCCCATCCAACCTCAAAACCCACCTCCCAGGCTCGGCCGAACGACTGCATATCCGTCCTCACCCCCGGTCTCCCCCCTTCGCACGGAGTGCAACAAGGACACCGCAGACACGGTCCTGCCAACGAGCCCTTCAATCCTTCCCCCCTCACCCCTCGCCCCCACAGCCCGGACGCAAAGGTACGGACGAGATCACCACGCCCACCGCCGCCAGGGGCACAGGGGCGCCTCTCCCGCGGAAGCGGGTCCTTTCAACCGCGGATCTCCCCCTCGCGAGTCCGGACAAGGATCCAAGATCCCATGCGTCGTGTGCCGCCGGCCTGGTACGCGGCGTGCAGAGGGCGGTCTCGGCGGGGGGCGCGCGAGGCAACTGGTGTTAGCGTGTATTACGGGCCGGGGGCGTCCTCGTCCCACCGGCAGGCCGTCGCAGCGTGTGGGCCACTTGCAGGGTTTCTGGTAGCGAGGTGAGAATCAGAGTACTTGATACTCTCCTCTACGTCACGCATACGCCTGGCACTCGGGGTACCTGGTACCATTTCTGATAGGTCATATACCCACCGTTTTTTTCCACAGCCGGCGGCACCGAAGCTCTGGGCGCGGTGACATCCATTTCCCAGGCTTTCCATCCCACGATACCAAGACCGCAAATCTCGAAGCGACCAACAAGGCAGCCGTCGAGCTTCTCCCGGCAAACTTGTCGTAACCATGGGCGACGCCTCGGATCTTCCCAAAAGCAGAACTCTCACCGCTGGTCCATTGCCACTATGATGCTCCCGCTCAACCCGGTCCGGGCCACCTCCAGAAGACATCCCGTGGCCCGGACGGCCCGGGGCCCCCTCCAAAACTCACCTTGTCACAAGTAACCGCAGGGACCCTCCCGGCAACGAGCAGCGGGGGGAAAGAGGGCACGAAATGGGCTCCGCAGCGCCAGTTTCGCCGAGGTTTCTCGAATGGCCCTCCAATTCGGCCCTCGCCAATGAGGCGACGCGCCGGGAATTAGAAATGGGGTCCCACGGCAAGGGGAAGGCTTCGGCCTGCCCGTTCCCCGGAGCCCACGTCCCTGGGATCCCTGGGATCCCTACTTTGTAATCTGGTTTGAGATTAAACGTTGGGCTGGGTTGGGCCCGGGGGGGGGGGGGGGTTGTTTCCCTGAGTTACCAGATGCCGAGCGTGCACAGGGGCGTGCCGGGCGGGAGGGAGGGCGGGTAGAGCGGGTCAGTTAGGGGGGCGCGGAGCACCGACCACGAGGCCGTTGGGATGGAGGGGCTGGGAGGGGCGGCCTCCGTGCAAGGAGCTCTAACGGCTTCGCCGATAAGACCTCGCGGGCGCGGGCGTGATAACATCGCCCTGCTATAGAGTGCCCGCGGCGGCATGGATCCTGTCCTGTTTCGTGTTCGAACGCTAGAAGCTCTTTGGAAACGCGGAGCCGCCTCGGTACTACCGAGTTCGGGGCACCCCCGAAGACGGACGGGAAGCGCCGAATTAGTCTCGCCCGCCGGTCTCCCAGATGAATCTTAGCTTCGGTCGGGGGAGGGGAAGGGCGCCGGACACCTCGTGTGTGCCTCGTACGTGTCTCAGAGGGCACGAATCTGATGTTCTAGTCTGTCCCCAGCCCGACCTCCGACAAAGATAGAAAGCACGGCCCGGTATCACGGCAGGATCGCATCGCACGGAAAAGCACGCGTCAGACGGAGGCCAAAGCTATCCCGTCCCGCAGCCTGCAGAGCCTACTGCGCCAAGAACGATGGACCACCAGCCACTGCGCATCCCTCCATTGCCCCCAGCGGGGGAATAGCGCACCCTGCGATCGACCTCGCAGGTCCCCCAACCCCGCCAGAACGGGGAACCCGCATGGATAGCGCGAGAAATCGTGCGCCACCGTTTTTTTTAGGCCTTTTTAGCATCTTTTCATGCCGGGGCGGATAAGCTCCATTGCGCGGATACATGGTTTCCAGCGGTGTGAGTGGCTTCCCGGCGGTCCCGGCTCACCGCGCTTTTAATCCCTTACTTTTTCTGGCGTGAGGATGGAGGAAATGTTTTTTTTAGCGTTGGTGGGAGAGGGGGTGAGTCGTCGTTGATCGGCGGTGCGTTTCCTGTCCGTGGCTTCATTGTCGTAGTAAGACTCACGATGGGGGCGGAATGGGGCGGAATGGGATGCGACACTGCCAGCGGTCCCCGAGACATTGCGTTCCCGTCTCCGCTGTGCCTGTCGATGTCCCCTCACCGACGGACAAAGGGGGCGGCATGAGCCATGTCTCATAGATCACACCGCCATGCCGAGAAACCATGCATCTGAGCACAAAGGAAACCATGTCGAATGTCTCGTCGCAGGACCTCGCATGGATAACCTCCGCGTCTCCGGCTACATGCCTCGACCTGCCTTGACGGCCCCCGATATGGCTGTCACGGTTCCTCGCAGCTAAGCCCAGCCACGTAGCCCCGGCCATGCGGTGCCAGTGACTTATAAGGCCATCCAGGGTCGCATGTGGCGCGGCTGCCCGTCCGCTTTGAGCGCATCTCAAATCACGCTGGCGTGTCCTCATGCGACACAAGTCGTCCAGCGGCGAGGAAGCATGAATCGACCTTCCGCTTGCCCGTCACGGCCCTCGGCCGAGGGGAAAGACGCACGAACTCCTCTGTGCCACCGCGTCTATGGTGGTACGGTTCCTGGCGTGTAATCTCAGCTCTGCCTGAGAGTTTAGACGCGTGGTCAGACATGCACTGAGACTTGTCCCACGTAAGTATCAGTCATCGGCTGTTTAGACGGAAGCGTACCGATGGGGGCGGGGGATGTGAGCTGGGGGCGGGAGGGGGCCGGGCAGGAATGCAGGTCCCCGGGCTCCCGTGCGCCGGCCGGCTTGGCCGCGCGACTTCCTGTGACCCCGTGGACAGCCTCGCTGCCGAGGCTTCTAGTGCTGTGAGGTTGCCGGCGAGAGCTTTGGTCTCTGCTTGTCTTGCCGGGCTTCCACATGCCCGGTGGAAGCCGGTGAGGCTTCATGTTCACCTTCGCCGGCGGCAAGGTAAGCAACAGTATGAGCCCTTGCAGCAAGTCTAGCCTTACATGTCACCACGCACGAGTCGCGGGAAGACAGTCGTGCGGGACGCGGGCCACGGGTTGAGACATCCGGCGCGGGGAAGAGGCGGCTCACATCAGTGTCTTGTGGGTGGAATGTCTAAGCGCACCGAGTCATGTCAAGATCTCGACCCGAGGCCTTTGAAGCTAGTTTCGTCTCCAGCCATGCAAAACACAACAGCAGCGCATCAGAGCGTGACTATCCTGACAAAAGGGCCGCCTAGAATAGTGCCCGCGCATCCCGTCACCTCCCCATCCAACGCCAGCCCCTTCAACAGCGGAACCTGCACCCCCGTAACCTCTTCCTGCATCTCCCGCTGTCTCGACTCCGGAGTTCCGGGCGCCTATCCCCTCCTCCCCCCCCCCCCCCCCGGCGCGATCATCATGTGCGACAGAGCCGTGCGCCAAGCGGGATGGACCGCCGAGTCGACGCTCTCCCGGTTCTCCGCCACGGCCCCGCCGCCGATCATGTTCCCCGAGACAGCCTCGTCCGGAGATAGCTGGATCTTGGAAAAGACGTCCGCGATGGAGGAGGGGCCGTGCGGGGAAGAGATGAAGGCGCGGCAGACGAGGCGTGAGCCCACGACTGCTGAGGCGCCGCCCATGTCCTGGCCCGTGAGCGTGTGGGTGTGGAAGGTTGTTATGGAGGGGGATGTCGTGACGTTGAAGCGTAGCCCAGGAGGCGCGGATAGCGTTGCGTTTTCTGATCCCGCGCGCCATGAGTCTTCAAGTTCTGTCAGGGCAGAGCGGAGGCTTGTCGTCTCCTCGCCGACTACGAAGCCGTGGAACGTGAGTAGCGCGCGGTGCGCCTCCGGCTCGCCATCTGCAGGGCTAGGGATAGTGGTTTGCGGATAGGCCACGGTAGACAGGGAGACCCCGAAGTCACTTAAAGAGGGGATATGCTCGTAGAGGCGCTCGACGAGGGTCCAGAACGCTGCGTCGGCAGTGGGCCGGACAATGTCGAGGGTGAAGCGTGTCAGGGGCGGGTTGGGGTACGCGGCGAGGGTAACGCTCCTCACGACGCCAAAAGTGCCGCCGCCGCCGCCGCCGCCGCCGCCGTGTAGTGCCCAGAAGAGGTCGCGGTTCTTGTAGGCATTTGCAGTGACGTGGGCGCCCTGAGTGTGTTAAGGACGTGTGCGAGTCGTGAGAAGGGGGGAAAGGGAGGCGGGACTTACATCTGCCGTGACGACGGTGTACTGCAAGACATGATCAGACGCCAGCCCCTTACATGGTGACAAGGATCGAGTACCCTCCGCCCTGGAGATATCCGCCTGCAGCCCCAACCGTGCTCGAAAACCCTGCGATGACAGTAACATTCCTCTCGTGGCAGAATCTATACAGCTCAAACAACTGGACGCCCGCCTCGACCGTCACGGCTGGCCCAGCTCCTTGTTGCGACCCCTCGGGAGCAAAGTGCTCGCTGAAGGAAATCCCGTCCATCTCCCATGTCCGAATTTGAAGAGAATGCGGCGCCAACGAGCGGCCTGCAAAGTCGTGCCCTGTGTTCTTCACCATGAGGCGGACGTCATGTTCCGTCGCGAAGCGTCCTGCGGCGATGATGTCGTCTGCGGAGCGGGCAGAGACGGAGTACGGCGATATGCGGCCCTGACGACACGGCGCTCTCTGAGGAGTGCCGATATAGCAGGTTTGATTCTTCTCTTCCCAGGCTTCCCAGTTCGTCCACTGTCCGGCACCTTCTACCATATCAATTCTCTCGCCCGGCAATGGTGGGGTGTCGTACATACCTGGGTCCTCGGCCCGGAGGCTAGAGTTATAAGCGCCGCCGAGGAGCAGCTCATTACAGGCGTCCTCGTCGTAGGACGGGTCGTGACAGACGGCGCCGAGAGGCGTCACACGAGCGAGGTGCCCGTTCGCCGTCTCGTTCAGAAACTGTCACTCTGTGTCGGAAGGCCAGCAGGGCTCGGTTGGGGAACAGCGACACCCCTTGGGGCCATGATGTCCGGTTGTGGCGAGCGAGCCCGCTACGAGAAGGGAAAGTGATAAGAAGAGAAGCATTGCAGTGTTGGACAGATGGCTTGTAATTAGTGGAGAAGCCTGGGATGTGTGTAAGTGTGTCGATGACTCTCCTAGTTACGACCGGGATTCGTGTAAGTGACGGCAAGGGCCGGAGCATACAAGTTGTATATACTCAAAGACCCGCCGCCGATGTATGCCATCGCCAAGATCAAAGAACGACGTGTCTGAGCGTAATTTGCGATGTATGTCTTTCCATCCAAAGTTTCTAATCGCGATTCGCACTCTATGGAGTAATATAACACAGAAAAGGTGGCAGTGCCGTTGTGTTGGTCGTATAAAACTGTCATCTTGAGTATTCCATAAGACGGGCGAACCCGTCTCCGTCCGGGGCCATCTTAGACGCAAACAAAAAAAAAATGACGACGGGTGCCATGTGGGATGTGCAATGAAATTAGATGCTTAAATATAAACATAATATCCAACATAGGGCATATGTGTTCCGTCCAAAGCCGTCGTCCCGTCGCTAACAAGGTATGCCCTCTCAGTTCACAAAATAAAGGGAACGCAGGAAGTGCGCCTCTCCTAACTTGAGGTGGCAATAACAAACATTTCAGCTGAAACCGGAAACAGCGCCAAGCTGAGCGGCGTAAAGAAAACCGAGCAAAGCGAGATGGAGGGGCTCTAGCTGTTCGCGCCAGTCGTTCGCTCCTTGGCCCTCCGAGCTCGAGCCCCGGGCCGGAACTACCGGGACCTGAACGGAGAAAGACCGACGACGCATGTGAGCCTCACGCGGCAAGCCCGTGTTAGCGTGGCCAAGACTCGACGTGGTGGAAGCGGAGCTTCCTTCCCCGTCATTGGCATTCACGGGCCCACGAGCTTCGACATGGCCATGTGTCAGGAACGGGTGTCTCCAAGCCCTGTTCGGGAGCAAAGGGAAAGCCCACGAGAAAGAATCTAGGGGCCCAGGTTTGGGCATCGCCATAGGCGTTCCTCGTTTGGTAACGCGCAGACACCGAAGCGGATCGCAGACAGCACCGTCTAGGTGCAAAGGCACGACTCTGTCGTGAAGCAGATCCCGCCACCCTCAAGAAGGACCGCCCGAGCTCTCGCCGTCGCCCCTCCTCGCCCTACAGGCCCTCTTCTCCCTCCTCCTCCTCCGATCCTCGCTCCCCGTCCCAACAACAACACGCTCCCTCCTCTCCTCCTCCCTCGCCATCCTCGCCGTAACATACCCCCTCGGCCGCAGCCCCTCAACCTGCACCTCCTCATGCACCCTCTTTTCCCTCTCAAACACCTCCTTGCTGACAAGCCTATACTCCCAGATATGATCCAAAAAGAAGAAATCCGCCCGGATACGCGGTCCCACCGTCCCCTCCTGGTAATGCCCCGCGATATGCATCATCCTTGAGTGGAAATTTAACCTCCGGTCCCTGCCGTGCGTCTCCTCCGACACGAACCGGAACTCATCGCAGAACCAACAAAGACACGTCGCGGGGAGCGCCCAGCCCAGATGTACATCCAACTCATGGCTCATCCAAGCCTCCACGCCCCCGAACGCATCAAACGTCGCCTCGCACCCCGTATACCGCGCGAACTCGCACGGCATCCGCGTTGCCGTCAGGTTAGCCGGCGGCGTCGCCAGCACGTGCAGAGCCTGAAGCTCCTGGCCCGTCAGCTCCCGCCTGTCCGGGACATCATCCAGGACCAGCCCATGCCGCTCCACATTCCCCCGCGAGGGCCCAGGGTCCACAGGGGCGTCAGCCGAGAAGACGGAGGTCACGCGCGTGTACTCCGTCGACGAGGACGCGACGCTGTGCCTGCTCGGCTCCTTGCCGCTGCTGCCGGGGCGGGGCCGTGGGAACGGCTCCGTGAGGGAATGGAAAGAGTCGGCACCCCAAGTTCCGAGGTTTTCGAGGGTTGGGCGGTGGTGGGCGCGGTATTGGGCGAGGAACTGGTGGATGGAGTTGATGTCCCCCGGGTTGTTGTCCATGGACACGGGTGTGTGGTAGGGGTGAAATCGTTGTTATTGGTGAGTGGGATGGAGGGGGACCCGCTATGGCGGGATTGAGGCTGGAGTCAAGGTTGGTTGGCAACGACTCAAGATGGTGTATGGTGCGTGCTTAGCTTGCGGCGTAGTGCGGGGTTTGTAGTATCTTCCCAGTCACGCTGTTCTCCCTCCGACTTTCCAACGCTGCATGTGACTGGTCAGAATATGCCTGTAAGCAGTAAGCCCGTATGTACCAGACTCCCAGTCAGAGTGGGATAGATAACTAGGAAGGCTTACCGTGAAGACGTGCTCGTTTTGGCCGCATGAGACCATTGTAGAACACCCCTCTATCTAGAGTTGTGCTAAATGCATAGGTGCTCAGACTAAGCGCCAAACATGCAATGGCCTCAATCCTAAACGACCAAGAAGTACCCCCAACCTACTCCGGCCTACAAAGTACCCTCGCCTTCGCAACGACATTCTCGAACTGCAGCTGGCGCCCACTCTCATCCCCCCTCTTTATGACCCCCGGGAACGCCACGCACCAGATCTCCCTCTCGTCAAGGCCCTCCTCACCCTCGTACTCCTCCCCGCCGATGTCCTCCATCGAGCGCGCCTCGAACGCCGCGCGTTGGTGAGCCGCTAGCCCCGGAATCCACACGCGGAACTCGGCGCGCTGGACCGCGAGGCGGCGCGCGAGGTCTACTGATGAGGATACGAGGGCTGTCAGGGGGGCGTCGCGGGAGGGGTCTGAGGGGCGGGCGTCGGTTATGGAGGTCAGGAGGGTGGTGATGCGGGATGTGGTAGCAGAGACGAGGGCCGTTGTCTCGGGGGCAAGGGGTTCGGCGGCGCGGTGGAGGATCGAGAGGGTTGTTGAACGCCAGTGGTTTATGGGCTCCTCCGAGTCGGCTATTGTCGTGTTAGTGCCGGTCGAAACACAGGCTGGGGTTGCCTCACATAGTGACCGTAGAAACTCCTCCACCTCCCTGAACCGGTCTGTCTGCTCCAGTGACAGGCCAACAAAGTAGGCGTTGAACACCATCTCGACGAGAATTCCCGATACGGCGGATTGCAAGAGGTGGACCTTGGCCACGTCGGCCAGCTCCTCGTACATGGGCACCAGCCGCGCGAGCTCCCTGAGCACCCCCGGCGCCGCATTCTCAAAGTCTGCCGCACCATTAGCAGGTCATGACCACAGACGGGGAGTCCCATAACACACCCAGCTTCGCCCTCCGGAAGTGCACAATAACCCAATTCTGCAACTCATTCCCTAACCTCGCCATCCCCTCCCCGAACACCTCATCGGCAACCTGCGCATCCGACCTCGTACTAGTACTAACCCACTCCTTCAGCCCCCTAACCTGCGCCTTCAACCCCGAAATCACCTCCTCTCGCTCTCTCACCTCTTTCCTCAAGACATCCCACCCTTCCCTCAACTCCTCCCTCTCCCCTCTCCTCACTTCGACCTCGGCCCTCAAGAGCCTCAGCTCCGTGTCGGCCCTCAAGAACCGCTGGTTCAACTCACTGTGCTTCCCCTGCCAAAACGTCGCCGTCTCACTCTCATTCTGCGACAGCCTATCCAGCTCCCGCGCAAACTCATCCTCCATGACCGCAAGCTCCCTCTCCAGCATCGCGATCCTCTCGTCCTTCTCCTTCAGGAGCGCCGCAGACGCGGCTCCCGACCCCGCACCGCCGTCCTTCGGGCCAGGATCGGAGTCCTCCGCGCCGGCGGACGGCGGAGAGGACGCCGGCCCAGCGTGGAGGGCCTTGGGCGGCGGGGCGATGAGCGCGCCGCGGCTCCCGCTCGCGCTGCGCCCGCGCGGGGCGGAGGACTGGCGGAGGGCGTGCGCGCCGCGGCGCTTGTCCTGCGCGCTAGAGGCGCTCATCGTAAGGCGGTGTGGGCGCGGGTCTCGGTGTCTGCTCGGCGGGGTCTCCGTCCGCGCATGGCGGGGGGGCGTGGCGTGGGGGACGGCGGAGGGGTGTCGGGATGTGAAGGGGTCAAGCTTGGGGGTTCCAGCTTCGGGGTGCGAGGGCGTCGGGGGGAGGTCCCGGCGCGAGATGTTGGGCTGGCGTAGGCGGGGAGCTGGATCGTGGCGAGGGTTGGTGTTGGAGGTTGAGGGATCGCGGTTGCCTGGAGGGCGGGACTGCGCGGGCCCCGCTGAGGAGCCCCAGCGCCAGCGCGGTCTGCGCTGGGGACTCGCAGCGTAGCGGGGATCCCCGGTGGGCTCGGTGTGGTTCATCAGCGGCATCTGCCCCGTAAGCCGTAAGCGGGGCGCCTGAAGTCAGTGTCCGTCCTCGTCCTCGCGAGTCCAACGGCGTGCAATGTCACGAGACGACAATGGTCATGCTCTATCTTGGATAGTCGATATTCTGTAGAGACATTATTCTGCACAATCTTCCCCCAATCTCCTGGCCTCAATTATGTTAACAAGCTGGTGTGGGCTACGGGCCGTTCCCCGTCGGCATTCTAGGCAGCGAGGTGAGGACCGCTCATGGATCGAGGACTCCACCCACCTCCGTTTCGAGACTTGCAGGCCTCGGGGCCCGTGTCGCCAACAGATAACCGTCCTCAGTCTGTATCAACCCCAAGGGGGCATCGCTCCTGGCACGAGTATGGTCTCAGTCCCCCACCCCCCTTGACAGGAGACTCCTACGTGAGAACACGTCACTCCGTCTTTGTCGCCCAGGGGTTCCTAGAGTCTCGCGCAGACGTCGAGACATGGCCTCATATCTCAACCTCGGCCTCTACCTCGTACGCCGCATCCACCTCCCCGTCCTCCCCCTCCACCTCCTTAGCCCCCATCTTGCATATCGCAACCCTATCAACCGCAAACTCCTCCAGCCAAACATAGTCCGCGTACCTATCCAGCAGGCTCCCCGCGTCGAGCGTCAGCCTCTTCCCCTTGCCCCTCCCCCTCCCGCGCACGTATACCGTGTTGACAATGGTAGCGTGGAGCAGCAGCGGCCGGTTGTCGTCCACCATCAGCCCCGCCTCGAGGAACTTGGCGCGCAGCCTCTCGCAGAAAGGGACGAGGTGGCCCCTGGCGTCGACGGGTGGCGCGTAGAGGACCGACGCCTGCGACGCCCTCTGCATCGAGTGCAGCCCCCTCAACGAGATCGACATGGCTTCGTCGGCAACAGGCCCTGGCTCGGGCCCCCCGACGAGCCTCGCCGCACGCTTGGCCCTCTCAGCCCCCTCCCGCCTCACCTCCCTCAGGATCTCCCCCATGCTCAGCCCCCTCAGCAGCCCCACCGCCTCCTCCAGCTTCTCGTCCTTGAGGCTCATGACGCCGAGCGTGAGGTGCAGCGTGCCGAGCGGCCGCACCGCGCCGTCGGGGATGCGGAAGCAGCGCTCATTGGCGGCGGCGGTCTCGCGCCTGAAGGATGCGAGGCTGGCGGAGAGCTCGGGGCGCGAGGTTGGTGTGACAAGGGGGATGCAGAGGAAGTGGGTGAGGGGGGCCCGCTTGGGGAGGGCTTTAGACATTGGGGGCGCGTTTTCGTCGGGGGGTGCGGTGGCTTTGCCTTTGTGATCCATGGGCTGTGGTCCGGTGTTTTGCGATGCGGAATCCTCAGGTCTGTATAAAATGAAAAGAGAGGTTGGCGCGGTTCATATAGAAGAAGATAGATGCCCTTCGGTGGTTTGTGCCATCTGCGCATGCGGATGGTGGGACTTGATGCGCAGTGTGTTCTGCTCAGGAAGGAGTTGCACAGGTGGAGTAAGCTGGCGTCGATAGCGCAGCGCAGCGCAACGTGACAGCTCGACCAGACCCAAGCCCTCCTGAGTTTGGCAACCACAACCGTGAACCCAGCCAAGTCCTGCCCCATACCTGCAAGTCTCACCCTGGAAGCCTTTGGCGGGTTGCGTACCGGTCTTGGATGCGGGTAGATGGCCAGAGGCACGGGGAAATCCCGCCACACTACCGCTTCCCGTCTGGCGAACGGTGATTCCGGTCGCTTGGCCGTCTCGCCGAGGTATCGATGAGCTTCTTTCTCCCTGAAACCCCGGATGGCAAGATAGGCCTAAAGGCCGAATGTCGTGCACTCATCCTAAGCTTATGCTTTGCATGACTGTAGTTATCCTGTCCGCTACGTGAAGACTGGCCCTGAGATCCTCACTGAAGGCGTGGCCGTGTCTCCGCTGACATACTAATGAGGACCATTAGAGCCGATGGTTTCCTCCAGTGTCTACAGTAGTCACTCGAGTGGATATCAGGTCATTACTGTCCCAGGGTCAAAACCAAATTGTGAGAAGGGGTGCTGTGGCCATGCCGCCGAGGCATCTCGTCTCACAACGCTCTGCATTATCTCTTCCAGGACCATGGCTAGGATGGCACAACTCGAACCAAAGAAGATGGGAAACAAGTCAAGTCTACTCTATGAGAGATTATGCGTCACTAGGCCCAAGTCCAGGAACCTCGACTCCGTCTCCAGCCATGCTTCCAGACCTCCACATCACAGGGCAGGGTTCTCGGGCTCGCGAGGGCCATCTACACACCGCGCTAGCAAGCCGCACACACAAGGGACGGAGAAGAACGAGATGCATACCCAAAGCAACATGGTTGACGGTGTCCAGCCGCCGCATGACCCTGTACAGCGCCGCCCGGCCCCCGTCCTTGTGCACCGCCCCGAGAACAGCCTGCACCGTCACCACGACCTCGCCATCCTCGGGCTCCTTGCGCCCAGCCTTCATGAAGGCGCAGTCGCTTACCCCACTCGCCGAGATAGCTGCTCCCGAGCATCTCCGCCTTGACCCTAGGCCAGTCCGCTACTCATCTCTCGTCAGCCCCAGCTCCAAGCTTCCTATCCAAACGACCGCCATGGGAGAAAGAAAGTGGTACTTGCCCGTAGAAGAGCCCGGCTGTTCAGATCCAAACCCGACGCAGCTCCGCAGTAGCCACGACGTCGCCATGAACCGCGTGTTTGTCATTCTTGGGAAGGCAGACCGGCTCCCCGTCTCCCCGGACGAGCGCCGCGTCCCCGTCGAGGCGGCTGAGGAGGAGTGCTGGGTAGGAAGGCTCGGGCTTATATCCAGGATTTACAGATGTGAGTATAGCGTCCTGGAATGGATCAGTACGAAGGCCGCTTGCCGAGCAACACCTCCATTCTATTTCGGCACCCCATTTCTAACTCCCGCCATTGAAACCCCAAAGCAGCATTGGAAGCCCTCTCACGTCCAACTTACCGTCGTCGGAAATCTACACAATGTTTGCTTATGATATAGGGTAGATGACGAAGGGTAGGAGTGAGTTGTGAATCCCACGGCAATCAGCATACCGGCCGGCTGGTAGGCCCATAGGCCGTCTGAACAAGGAGGACTGGGCAGTTATGACGGGGATGTGGCGATAGAGGATGGCCATCGCGAGGGGAGAAAACACAATCGGCCGAGACAAAATGCGATAGTCTCCAGCCTGGCAAGCCTCACTCACAAACACCTCCCGCCATACCTCACCTCATCCTAACCAGCTCAACACCCAAGAGCTCTCACCAGAAAAGAGCCACCAAGACTGGTCACTCCACAACCACCAGCAGCTTATACAACCGTTAGATTCGTTCATGCCGGGCTATGTACGCTCGTGCTCCCAAATCAGGTATTCTGCTAAAAGGAAATCGCAAAGGAAATCATGCTTCTCGAGAAGGAAAAAGAGTAAGCCCAAAGCGCAATGAGCCCAACGCCGTCCCTATCTATCCCTGCTCCCAGACCATGCCTTGCTGTCCCCACTCTCAGCCTCACCTTCGACCCCATCTCAACTCATCTCGCCTCGTTGCGACTCTCACCTGACCCATGTCGCCTAGCCTCACCCTCGACCCCACCTCTCCTCAACCCCTACATCCCAGACTTGTTAGCCCCCGCAACCGCCAGCCTATCCGCCGCCTCATTCCCCGGATTCATCGCATGCCCCTTGACCCACTCGAACGCCGTCGCCGCCCCCTGCGCCTCCCTCTCCTTCACCCGCTCCCGGATTCCCCTCACGAGGTCCTGATTCTTGACGTCCTCCCCGGACGCCGTCTTCCACCCCTTGAGCTCCCACGACTGCGCCCACGCCGTGGCGCAGTTGATGCTATACTGGCTGTCCGTCACGATGCGGACGGGCTGGTGGGGCTCCGCGATCTCGAGGGCGCGGAGGATGGCGGTTAGCTCGGCGCGCTGGTTAGTCTGGACGGAGCCGGCGAGGGGCTCCGAGACGTTTCTGGTACGCGTCAGTGACGAGCTTGAGAGGTGGTTAGAATGGGCAGGGGGCAAGAAGCTCACCTCGAATCGTTGTGGCCAAAGAACACGCCGACGCCAGCCCTAGCACCAGACCTTCCATTCTTCAGCGCTGACCCGTCAGTATGAATTTCAAGCACAGGCCTCTTCGACTTGGCCCCCGACAAAACCGCCGGACTCTCCACAACCCCGACCCTGTCCCCCAGAATCCCGTCATCAAGCTCAACCTCCTCCTCCTCGTCATCGTCGTCCTCCTCCTCGGCCACAGTCTCCCCTATCCCCTCGATGGCCTTGGCGTCCCCCCATTGCCGGATGTACTCCACCGCCTCTGCGCGCGTGGGGAACTTCTTGTACTTGGGGCCCTTCCACCCCTTGATGGCTGCGCTCGCCGTGTCCCAATCGTTGAAGATGCCCGTGAAGGAGCCGCGGGCGACTGCGTAGAACTTGGGGGGCTCGGCCGCGGCGTTTTTTGCGGCGACTTTTTTGCCGGCCACGAAGGCCTGGGCCTCCTCGAGGGAGAGGAATGACTTGTCTATCTCATGTCAGTTGCATTCTACCTTGCGTACTTAGGAACAAACCCCACCGCCTCAAGATAGGGGAAAAAAACACTAGAGTGCAAGATATTGGAAGTGAGAAGGGGACAAAACTCACAAGAAGCCCCCTTGTACCCCGTCGTCTGCGCCTGGCACTCATCCCAAGTAAGGTAAACCCCGGGTCTCATCCCCGCCCTCACAGCATAGTACTTCTGCATGTTCGGGTCAGTCTTGCGCTTCTTCTGCGGCCCAGACGCCGACGACAGCTGTCTCTTCCTCGTGGCGGACGACGACATGGTTATTCCGTGCGCGGCGAGGCGCGATATGACGTGGGTGAGTTTCTGCGCGGTCCTTGCGGGGAGGGGTCTGAGCATGTAGGGACCCCACGGGGTTGCTTGCGTGTTCCCGCCCCCTTTTTGTTTGGCTCCCTTTTGTTGTAGGTTTTGAGAGTTTGGGGCGAATGAGAGAGAGAGATGACTACCACAGTCCGTGAATATGAGATGGAGGTGGAAGTGGGAGCTGAGGGTCGAGATGCCTTTTTAACACCAGAGGGCAGAAGTGAGATGAGGCGCCCCGTTTGCAGATCTTTGATTGGAACGAATTTATTTTCCCGCGGAAGCGCTCCGTTTCCCTTCGTTCGCCTGATGGAAAATGCGTTTCCCTTTAATGACGCTATGCAGATGCGATAATAAAAGACGTGTAGTTTGTTGGTTCGAAAAGGGGGGCTCGAGCGAAATATGAAAGAAAGGAGGAAGGTGGGCGGGAGGGATTGACGGGCCCGGGGGCGGGGGGGGGTTGTTCAGATGGGAGGGAACAAGAGAAGAATGGGGGGGGGGGGGGGGTTCAGATGGGAGGGAACAAGAGAAGAATGGGGGGGGGGTTCAGATGGGAGGGAACAAGAGAAGGATTGGGGGGGGGGGTCGTGTTTTCTCGGCTGGCGCGGGGCGTGGTTCAGTGCTTCAAACCTGGAGGACCCGCTGTGGGTGACCAGCGCGGAACAAGGGTGGGTGCTGACGAAGGGCCTGCCTGGGCGCGAGACGCAGCGGCAGGCGGTGGAAAAATAGCAGGGAACCGGGGACCGGGCCTCCCTCTCCTTCCTCACACGGCCTTGGAATTTTTTGTTCTCTGTCTGGGGTGTTTTATCCACCGCGCCACGCTGCTTCCTTTGAAGGTTGGAAAAGGTAGGATGGGTAGAGAGTTTTTTTAGATGAGTGACGAGTGACGTTGGTGGGCGTTTGGTGTTGGACCCACTGTGGGATGGATATGTGACGACGCGGTCTGGCTGATGTGGTTTTGGGTGGATGGAGATACGACCACAGTTGGAAGAATCAGATGGAGTAATGATGAAGGGGGGAGGGGGGGAGAGATCACCCGGCCTGCTTGCTCGAGCTGGTTCCCAAGCTGGGAGTGCATGAAGCAGAGAGGGAGGCGGGGCAAGTACGCGGCCAAGTACGCGGCGGGGGGAAGGGAGAGAGGGATAGAAGGAGAGAGGGGGGGGGGGCTCGGATTCGAGGGTTCTTGAGGAAGCGGCATGGCGATGAGAGCTGGGCGGGGACGCGTTTCCTTTTCGGTTTT
>JAMFQS010000126.1:0-65830 GCA_025503055.1 Sordariomycetes sp. B11D1
AAAAAAAAAAAAAAAAAAAAAAAAAAAAAAAAAAAAAAAAAAAAAAAAAAAAAAAAAAAAAAAAAAAAAAAAAAAACCGCGCGACTAATCCCTAATCCCTCCCCTCGTGAATCACTAGGCGTGAAATCTCAGATCCTTCCCCTTCGCCACATCTCGAGCGGCATCAAGATTCGGGGTCACCGGATACCTCGACGAACCATCTGCCGCCAGCTGTGTGGGTCGCCAGCTGACCCCTCCATCCCCCCGCCCGCCCGCCCTGCCTGCGCCCCTCCGGCCTGAACCTTCGGGACGTCCCAAACCCCTCAGCTCTGTCACCACGACCTACACCCGTCGGGCAGTAAAACCTTGAAGGCCGCCCACTCTCGTCTTCTTCCTACGCACTCCCACACCTTTTCTGCCGGCCTCGAGTAAACCCAGCTCACTAGAAATCACACTCCCGAGTACAACACGCGGAAGGTCAAGAGCAAACCGAACAAGACAGGACCACAGCATGGCAACTCTCGAGCACTGCCTCCACGCCTTCGAGGCCCTGTCCGCCAACCTCGAGCGCCGGCAGCCTATGGGACTAGAGGACATTCAAAAGTCTTGGAAGGCCTACCAATCCTCGGTCCCGACCCCGGACCCCGCCGCCGAGCCCCCCAAGCCCGCGGCCCTCCAGCGCCTCGCCTCCGCCAAGAGCGGCGCCTCGTCCTCGTCCTCCTCGACAACGTCCCTCTCGGCCTCCACGCCCGCCACTTCCGTTTCTTCACTCCCTTCCACTGACGACCCGCTCATAACGGAGTCACCCTTGTTCGTCACCTGGAACGTGGTGGGCAGCGACGGGCACCACTCCCTCCGCGGCTGCATCGGGACCTTTGAGGACCAGGAGCTCGACGAGGGAATCTCGTCTTACGCCCTCACCTCCGCCCTGCACGACACTCGCTTCTCCCCCATCCGCGCGTCCGAGCTCCCGACGCTCGAGGTCTCCGTCACCCTCCTAACCGACTTTGAAGACTGCGACGACGAGCTAGACTGGGAAGTCGGCACCCACGGGCTGCGCATCAGCTTCGTGCTCAAGGGGAGGCGCTACGGCGCGACGTACCTGCCCGACGTGGCGCTCGAGCAGGGCTGGGGGAAGGAGGAGACGCTCGTGAGTCTCATGCGCAAGGCGGGGTGGATGGGGAGGCGGGACAGGTGGAGGGAGGTGGAGCTCGATTGTGTTAGGTACCAGGGAAAGAAGGCGAGTCTTGGGTTTGCCGAGTATAAGCGGTGGAGGGCGTGGGTTGACGAGACGGGGTGGGAGGCTTAAGCGGTCTTGTGTGTGCTGGAGATCAAGTTCAATGGGGTCGTTCCTCCCGTGGGTTATCTGCCGGCTGGTGCTGGGCTGGCGGGATACAGAACGGGTGTCTGTAAGTGATAGAGGCCAAACGGACCCTTTACTCCGTACTAATGATTTGACCTTTTATTCCTAAACCTCTTGCCCCCTTTTGTGCTTTCCACATTTACGAGCTTAGTTGGCAAGTTGTTGAACTGACGTCGCACAACGACCACGTCTAGAGAAAGGTCTAGTGTGAATGAACAATGCTATCAAATTCAAATTTACGCTCCAGTAGCCGCGACCGCAGCCTTCCTCTCCCTCTTCTCCCTCTTCCGCTCTCTCCTCGCCTCCTTGTCAGCGGCACTCTCCCCCTCCCGCTCAGCCTTCTTCTTTTCCTTTCTTTCCCTCTTCCGCTGCTTCCTCTCGTCCTCGTCCTCCTCGGCCTTCTCTTCCTTATCCACCTTGCTCTTCTTCACCCTCTTCTCACCCTCGTTCTCCCTGGCCGCCTTGCCATTCGGGGCAGCGTTCTCCTTGACATTACCCTCAACAGGCGCATCCCCCATCTCTACGTCCCCACCCTGCTGCCTCGCCTCCCAAGCCCTCTTCCTCTCCCTCTCGGCCTTCCTCTCCGCCTGCCTCGCAAACCTCCTCGCGATATGCGGATTCGCAGGCTTATTCTCCCTCTTCTCCCCCCTCTCAAACCTCTCTCCAGGCCTCGGCCTCTTCGTCGGCGCCGCAGCAAACGCATCGCCCCCGGCACTCTCCACCCCCTTCGCCCACGTTCCCCAGTCCACCCTTCCCCTCTTCCACACATCCCCCTTCCACGTCCTCCAAACGCTCCGCCCCATCCACGAGTCCCTAAGTAGACCCTCGTTTTCCGCCAGCTTCGTCATGATGCTCTCCTTGATGTGGAAGGGCACTGAGTGGCCACGTCCCTTCGACGGGACCGTGAGGATCTCGTTGACGAGATTGTGACCCGACTGCGAGGTCGCCAGATCCGCGATGTGAGGGAGGAGGGACGCGACGAGGACCTTGTGGAAGAAGGGGTTGGACGACGGGTTGGCGAGCGCCGTCTTGAGGATGGCCATCGTGGGCATCGAGCCCGTCGCAAGCTTGAGTCGCTCTTCAGGACTCAGAGCCAGTAGCGACACCTGAGCGGGTTCCGCGGCCGCTGGAATCGATAGCATTGTCGACACGAGGTGTGCGCCGTGCGATACCAGCGCCTGCTTATTCTTCGCAAACCGCTGCGGGTCGACCTTGCCCTTCTCACCCTCTTCCTCACGGAGGAGGCACAGCTTGGGAATGACGTCCTCGAAGCGGCCGCCGCACGCCTGCACAAGAGCCTGTGCGACCTTCTCGACCTCATCCGTAGCCTCGCGGACGGAGCACCGCTCCAAGAGCGTCTTGATGACGTTGAGACGCGACTTCTCCACAAGGGTGGGGATGACGGGAAGGATCTCATGAACGCACGCCACGAGATCCTCCTTGCTGAGGCGAACAAGGGCCTTGATGGCCGGGTAAGACGCAATCTCGTTCCGCACGTAGCTCGGGATCCGCTTTGCAAAGATGCTCTGGTGCATCGCCTTGAAAACCTTACCCGGCGCGTGGACAATCAGCGTCTCGAGGAGCCGCGAGCCGATCTGATCGTACACCATCGCCGTGACAAACTCGTAAGCCTTGGACGTCTCATCCTTAAGCGAGTCCGGCGCCCCGGGCAGCAGCCTGTTAAGCAGCGTCTCTTGCGCCTCCTCGCCCCTCGCCTTTTTCGCCTTGGAGTTGTACGCAATGTCGAGCTCCAGCAGGAGCTGCAGGATGGGGTTGCCAGTGGGGTGCGTGACGAGGATCCGGAGCCCCGAGTTGTCGAGGCCCATGATGGTGTCGGAGATAATCTTCTGGACGGCCATGGTGAACGACTCGGGGACCGTGCGCTGCTGCTGGCTAGGGTCCTCTTGGCCGGCGACACCGGGGACGGAGATGCGCTCCTTTCTCTTGCTCTTCAGGAGAGACGACGATGTCGCGTCCTCGAGCGGCTTTCCTGAGAGGATGAGCAGGAGGGCCCTGAGAGTATGTGACGCGTACGTCTGTGTGATCAAAAAGCTCAGATCCGCTTCCAACTCATCTAGCGTGAACAGGAACAGATCCTCCATCGACGCCTCAGGCTTCTTCTCCTCGTCTCCCTGCTCCTCGTCGCCCGCCTCCTCCTCCTCCGCCGGCTCATCTTCCCCAACAAAAGGCGCCGCCTGTAAGAACAACATCTCACAGCAATGACTCGCAAACCGATGCTGCACCAGCGCCAAAAAGTTCCCTGCCAGCGCCTCAAACAGCTGCTTCTTCTGCTTCACGCTCGACAACAGAATCAGCTTCTCCATGAGCCGCGAGCACCCCTGGCTACACGCCAATTTCATTTCTTTGCCCGCAGCCTCCTTGAATACGTTCGCGACAAAGATGGCACGGTCCTCGGGCGCGGCAAAGTCGTTCATCTCAAGCACCTCGGCCGCGCCGCGGAAGTACTCCTGCTCCTCGTCGGTGAGCATGCCGAAGAACTGCGGCTCGCCGGCCGTTCCCTGCTGCCTATCCGTGTCGAAGTAGAAGCCTCCATCACCATTCTGGTTCACACCCTCGTTCTCGCCGTAGTTGTCATCTTCGGTCTCGCCCTCCACGCGCTGGCGCTTGAGCGATTGCTCCTGGCTGTCGGCCGGCGCCTCAGCGGCGTCATCCTCGTGCTTGCGTTTGCGCTCCTCGCGGACGTCCTTGCGTTTTGTGCGCGGCTTCGGCATTTTGTAACGTCGGTGGTTCCTGGGGTTGAGGAATTCGGATGATGGAAAGCCGAGTTTTTGCAGACGGATTTTTTTCTGCCCCCCCAGAGCGGGAAAAAAAGGCGGTACGTGTCTTATCGATAAAGCTAGATCTTATCAGGGTGGGTCACCCCGCCATGCCCCACAAGCATCAGAGACTGCCGCATTGAGCTTCGATGCTCTAGTCGCACTTTCCCGCCCCGTCGAGCCTGGATGCTTCAGACTACTCGCCAAATAGTACGATCCTGCTATCAGAATGTGGAAGGTAGCTCCTTATGTAGAGTCTCGTTCGGGTAGCTCCTGCATCATTAGACCGTCGCTGGAGCTACCCTCGGCCAAAACCAGTCCCCGCGAGAAACACGCACTTGTAGGCCACGATTCTTTTCTCAACCTCAACATTCAATACCATCAGCAACGATTATCACCTAACCATACCTTTCAGGAAATCCATGCTTAGTCTTATTGAGACTTGCAAGAAACCTCGCTATACAGACCCGCAACACTGCTCATCCGCACGATGGACGACTGGGAGCCTCCCGCCGATCCCCGCTCCCCCGCAAATCTCCGCAGGGCAGCCCGGGCAGCTCATGCCCGGCGCGGCGAGTATCGTACACGGCGCATCGGATTCCGCTTTCTGGCCTCGTTGTAGATCAACGCTTCTCTAACGCAGGTTATGTGGCCGTACATACCAATGAGCTCAGTCTTCGGCGGCGTCATGGGCCGCTATCTCGATCTCTGGCTTGCGTTCGCCATCCTCACACCGGTCTGCTACTTCCACATGGCCTTCGCCCTCGTGACGGTCCCAGTTCCCGTCACGCTACCAACCAGGCCACGGGCGATCTTTGGCCACGGACCGCGGATCCGGCTGTTCATCTAGCATCCGACCGACCGAAACTATTGGCCGTGGGTGGCTTACGAGCACTGCTTACTGGTCTTCTTACGCGACGAACAGCCAGACGCCGGTTCGGAAATGATGCGCAGAGTCTTCTTGGCTGTCCTGGTTCTTGTTATTTGGGTCCTGGGGGTTCCGTCTACGCCGCAATACACCAAAGACATCATGCGGATGGGAGGCTGGCTGGTTGTTCCCTCCCTCGGGGTGGTGACACATGCGGTGCGCAAGTATTACACGAAGGAGTGAACGTGTTTGTGTGTTCATGTATGAGGGGATAGCGATAGGGTTGCGTGGATATGGTCTCTTGCGGACCGGACGAGGCTTATCACTGAAAGCTTACTTTGGTTCAAGTTAGGTGTATAGTGCCAACGCTCTGTTCTGGGCAAGCGGTCGTTGGCGATAAATTTAGCGAATACTGAGCGCAAGGTTTGGGTGCCCAAGAAAGACACAAAGGCACATTATAGCATAAAATGTGGGACGAATTGACCCGCAGGTGGAAAGAAAAAAAAAGAATGCCGCTGGATGGGAATGTAGGCTGAGAAAACGCCGCAAGCGAAAGTGAAAACTAGACTTGGATAAAAAAAAAAGAAAAGAAGCGAAAAAAAAAGAAAAAGAGAAAAGAAAAAGAAATGGTTTGGTGTGCCCGGCCCAACTACAATTGGATAACCTCCGAGGCTCCGCCCCTCTCATTGGTCAGATTCCCCCGACTTTTTTTTTTATCTTTTTTTTTTCCTCTTTCCTTTTTTGACCATTATCGGTTTCCTCAGAATCGCCTCTCTGAAGCCAGATTTTCTCGCTTCTTTTCAGGGCTGAGGTATTACGGTTCTCCCTGCATCTCTGGTCCCCTTCTGAGACCAAGTTTGTTCTCTCCATTTCTGCCCAATTTTGAGGCATCAGGGTGTATTGCCAGGAAGGAGCGAGGAGTATGGGCACTAGAAAAAGGTAAGTGCGAGTGCCACTCGTCCTTCTTTGCAGTTATATTTACCTTTCAGTCCGTAATGCCTTCATTCTATTCCTAGCATGACTTCCAGTCATCACTCGCTTCTGCTCTTTATCTCTTGCCTTCATACATGGCCATGTCTCGCTCCCTGCTGACAGCCGCTAGATCTCAACCACAACCGGAGCCGGACCGCTCTGAGAACTCGAGGACTTCAATGGACGCCTATGAACATCAATTCGCGTCGGTAAGGCCGCCCATGCCTCCAAGCAGGGGCCGGCCCACGGCCTTCACGGCCCTCCTCGTGCGCCACATGCAGGACGATCTCAACGCCTACGGTTACGACCGGGATTACTGCAGCCAGCAGCTCCTCCAAGAGCGGGACCTCACGCCCCAGGAGGCGCGGACGCTCCGCCTGAGGGTGTTTGACTTGAACCACCAGATCAGGCTCGCGCAGCACAAGATCGAAGTGCTCAACACGCTCGCGGGTCTCGAACAGCCGGTCCAGAACCCTCAGACCGTCATAGACAGTCTCAACGCCATCACCCACCCGCCGCCCTCCAGCGGCGACAGACTCCTTAGCGTAGGAGCCCCCGATAGCTCGGGCCTCTCCCTCATACACCAAGCCACCCAGTCCACCACAGCCCCAGAACCCACGCCCACGAAGCGGTCCGTGAATTCGAGCCACACCTCCAACGGACACGCGGTCAAGCGCCTCAAGAAAGAGGTCCCTGGTTCACCTCCTAATGAGGAGGTTGTTGGCAGTACGGTGCAACGACTGGGCTACTGGAAGTGCCGCCTCTGTACGTCTGCCAAGTACACGACGGCGCCGCAGCCGAAGCAGCCTAGTGCTGCATGCAAGTGGCCTCTGCGGGACATCGCCAAGATGATCACGCACTATACGGATATGCACGGGGAGCACACGCCGTCAGAGAGGTGCCACGAGCTGGGGAGTGCGCTGAACAATAATCGTGAGATTTCCCCCCACCTCTCCATGCCAGGTCTTTTGTTTTAACGCTTACGTTGTCAGGGGGCCCATTTGAGTACTGGCTGAACCGGTCGAGGTCCCAGGATGTCGGGGATGGAAGCATTCTGACGGAGTGCATTGACATGCTGCAGGGCGGGCGGCTCCCTCCGCTTCTGAGGAAACTCAGCAGGGCCGCTGCGGCGTTTCCGGAGGATGACCGGTAGGATGTCGAGTCGACTTGGTATGTTTCTTCACACCTGGGAGACATTCGGCTCACGCCGCCTAGAGCCGAGGTGCTCCTGAGAAGTGACGGTGTTTAGGCCAGCATTCAGTTCCCTTCAATGGCCCTGCGGCCCTCTCATGTTGCCCTTTTGCTTTCCACACCTATTTGCATGCTAGTTATTGAATACCCCGTCTCAGCGACCCCAGGCGTCCGAAGGGTTGCTAGCTTGCATCTTTTATGCACACGATTGTTAGCATGAATTAATCTCCGATTCGACTACACCTTCCATGGCTCAAGAGATTGATTGTAGACTGAGTGGTGAATTCGTGATTGTATAGAATGCGAGCCCATAGTTTCCTACCGTCTATATGAGGCTATGTAGATGCCATGAACACGGGCCTAGTGAAACGAGCACGGACATTAGATGATATTGTACAACGCCCACACAAAGAGGGACCGCAAACCTTCTTATACCGCCTTAACCTTGATCCCAGCCTGCATGTACCTCGCCACGATGAACACACCCACGGAAACCATCATCGTCAACCCGCAGAAAACCTGCAAACCAACATAATCCCCCCCTTGCCTCGCTACAATAGCCCCCGCGATTGGCGACCCCGTCAGAGCCCCGAAGCTCTGCGCAGCCAGCGACGCGCCCGTGCGCGTCCCAATCTTGCGAATGTCGGAGATCTGCGCGATGATGCTGGGCATGAGGCCGATGAAGCCGCCGGATGTGAAGCCGAAGACGACCATGTAGACGATGATGGCGGCTGCAGAGCGGGCGGGGATCCAGAGGGCAAAGGTGATGATGGAGGAGAGGAGGGTTATTGCTATCATTACGTTGTAGCGGCCTATGTGGTCGGCTGCTATGCCGGGGAGGATGCGGCCGAAGATGCTGGGGGGTGTTAGCTCTTGTCCGACGGTAGGATGGAGAGAGAGGGGGCGAACGGGGGGAAGAGACTCACCTCACGGCGCTCATGATGGGGAGGAGGTAGGTTACCAGGTCCGGATCCATCCCCATGTCCTTCGCCTGCACCACGATGTACGAAAACGGCAGGAACATGCCCCAGTAAAAGAAGAAGAACGCAAGACACGTCGCCCCAAACAGCGGGTCCTTCAGCTCACTCACATACTCCTCCAGCACGAACCTCCTCCTCCTGGGCGGCAGCCTCGACCGCACCGTCGAGCACGCAAACGCCAGCATGCCGAGGAACATGAAGGCCACGCACCTCAGCGCCCACGGGAACCCCAGCTGCCGGATAAGGTGCGTGAGCATGATGGGGATGATGACGCCTCCAAGCGAGGCGCCCGCGGCGACGGAGCCAAGTGCCGCGGCGCGGTGGCGGCGGAACCAGGTTGCGACGGAGGAGAGGGTCGCGTTGAAGACGGCGGAGCAGCCCATGGCGGAAACGACGGACTGCGAGAGGATGATCTGGTAGTACTGGGTCGAGAGCGAGGTCATCATTAGGCCGAAGACGTGGGCGAGGCTGCCGCCGACTAGGAGGTAGCGGGGGCCGAAGTTGTCGAAGAGGAGGCCGAACTGGGTTTTGATGGTGGGTCAGACTTTGTATGACGGCTGGGAGAGGTCCATCATGGACCCGTGGAAGGATGGAAGGGTGGAAAAAGGGGGGAGGGGGTGGCAGACTCACTCCCGCGGCGGGAAATGTGATGAGAAACACCTGCACAGACGAGATCCAGCTCACGGCCGAAGGCGAATACCCCTTCAACAACTCTGAATAATAGTAGTCCTGAAACACCCCGACGCAGTTAATCAGCCCAAACGTGCAGAACAGAGCACACATCCCACCCGCAAGGACAACAAACGCGTCCCGGCCACCGTCGGGGAAGTCTTCCGGCCGGACTCCCGTGGGCTCCGCTCCGGCTCTTGCCCCGTCGGCTTCCGGTGGGGCGTCATTGCCGGGCTGTGGTGGGGCTTTGGGGTCGGCGGGAGCGCCGGCGGCTTTCTCGACGTCTGTTCGTTCGTTCGTTTGGACTGATTGGGACGAGGGGACGCGCGTGAGGGAGTCGTGGGGGGAGGTAGGGCGGGGAGTCCCGCGGCCGGAGATCGCTTGCACTGGCGGCTTTTCCATGCTGTGAGGGTCGCGGGCCTGCGTCAGAGCCCTTTGGTCTGAGGGTTTCTGAGATTAAGAGGAACGCAGCAAGGAGTGGGAGGCAAGAGACGTCGAGGTGGGCTTCATGTAGCCTGGAGACTTTTGGGGCACCGGAAAAGAAGGGATAGATGAAGCGAAGCTTTCCATCTTAAACATGACGCGGGGATAGCGGTGTTTAAAAAAAAAAAAAAGGAACGTGTGCGTGTGAGCTGAGGCTCACGGAATCAGAGGTCAGGATGATTGGAAATCGAAGCTCCACAGCTAGTCCTTCTCGGACGAATTGTGCCGGCGGACAAGGGCACGAAGAGCGTGCCGCTGGGTCAGCCTCGGAGACTAAACGGAGCAAGCTCAGAACGCCGATCCGGCCCGGCAGGGAGTCACCGTGCTTGGCGCCTCAAAAGACGGGGACAAGACGCGTGTACAGGGCGGGCAGCAAAAGACGCGCCTTCCAACATGGTATAAGTCTGCCGGCAAAGCGCCGTGTTTCTTTCTGAAGCTATGAATCCTGCAAGGCCCCGTCTCCCCTTCTTTCGGACGAGCACGTCATGTTTGACGGGGAGGCGAAGAGCGTACTTGTCGGGGACGGGGCAGGTGAGATGCCGTTTTTCTTTTCTTTTTCTTTTTTTGTTTGGGGGGGGGGGGGAATCTGGGGTAGCATTGAGCCGGCCCGTTTGGGACCTCGCGCTCGGAGTTAGGTAGTTCGCGTTATTGCCGCCACGCCACGCTGTTGTCTCCATGACCCTGGCTGGTACAGGAGGAGCGGTTTTCCATGAGAAATGAGCGTGACCTTTCTGGAGCAGAATGATGCGAGAGTAGCGAGGAAGCAATGGCTGTTGCCGCTGATTTGTGGTAGCCATGCCGTCGCGGGCGCCGTGTAAGACGAAGGTTGCGGCCCCGGACCCGGAGCGCGGAGCGGGTGCCGTCGCTAGGTCACGTAGCCATGACGTCTACACCCAGTACTAAGCCGAAGAAGCGCAAGCTAGTTATTCCCCCAAAAGTCCCCAGGACCCCATCCAGCCCTATCGCGCTTCGGAGAAACCCCTCGCTCAAGAGCCCACTGTCAGTAAGCGCAACCACCAACTCGGAACGCCCGTGCCGAACGGCCCAAGCCATCGGATTTAACGCCGCATGCCGTGCTCCCTTCCCACGCCTTCAGAAGAAAAAAAAACTGCGGTACTGCAACCCTACGGCAGCACGGCACCGCGCTAGCATTACATCTGGTCTCCACCACGGGGGCTCATAATGAGTCGACGCGGTTACGATTCTTTCGTATCAGCGTATGACGCGCGTATTCTAAAGGGATTTTCTGAACTTCAGTTTCGGCGAAAGTAGTCATTGGATGCTGGCCGCTTGGCATGGATATGCCCGGCTTGCTGTGGAGAATCGGCCTGGACCCAGCACGGCGCAAGCCCGTCCCCGGCCCCGACCTCCGATCTCCGACCCCCGACTCTAGATTTCCCCGAATTTCCCCACTACCTCCCCCGCCCTCGACCGTGTGCAATCAACCCGTGATACAGAAGCGTGGGGGTACGGACTAAGATACCCAAAAACGCGCAACTAGCCTAGAGGCCCTCGTTTTCAACAGGGTCCCAGATCTTTTGTGTCTTCCGACCCACCCGGGAGATGAGGCGGCCGGGCGCGAGACCCTCAGAGTCCGAGGGGTATTAGCTGAGGATACGGCGGCCGGCTGAGCGGCTCAACCGGCGTGGCGACGAGACAGTCCTACATCTCACCGGTGCACTTCCGTGTTGTGATCTTAAAAGATAGGCAAGCCCGAGACCAAGCGCAGGACGACCGCATCGTCAAAACGTTCCGAGCCAAAAAACAAAAAAGAACATGCCCGTAGAAAATCTATTCATACACTGTACAAATGAGCCATTCAACGAAAAGCGCCTCTACCGACACCCTCACCTCAATTTGTCCTTCAGCCCCTTGTCGTCCTCAAACGACACCCTCCCATCCTTGACCGTCGCCGTCCTCACGACCGGCGAATCCCTCGCGTCAACCCCCTCCCTAACCTCCTCCCTCGTCAGCACCTTCTTCGCCGCCTTGGGCGCCACCCCGGGCGGCGCATCCGCAATCTCGTTGACCTCGTCCTTCGTCAGCGTCTCAGCGACCCTGAGGCCCCTGCTGGACACCAACAGCGTCGCGGGGCCCCTGAACTGCAGGAACAGCCTGTCCCCCCAGATCGTCCTCCTCAGCGCCGTCCGGAACCCGTGCAGCAACCTCGTGACAGTCTTGTACGTCTCCGTAGTCCTCATGACCCTAAAGAACTCCGCGTCCGGGATCCAGGACGTCAGGCTCGGCACCTGCAGCCTGAACGCCGAGCTCCGGAAGCGGAACGGCAGAGGCGGGCTCCGCGTGACGGAGTACGCGACGACATGCGACGGGTGCGCCGTGAACTCCTCGCCCTCGCCCAGCGTGAGCTTGTACACCTGCCCGGGCGCCGACAGCGCCGCCAGCCCGCGGCCCGTAAGGTGGGTGGCGCCCCAGTGCGCGGCGCCGAGGGAGCGCTGGAGGCGCGGGGTGGGCGAGAGGGTGTGGCCGGTCCAGGCGAGGAGGGCGTTGCGCTGGGACACGATCCAGTCCGTCGTGCCGTCGAGGTGGAGGACGGAGAAGGTCGTCGTCGGGGACTTTGTGGCGACGAGGGCGGTTATGGGCGTCGTGGAGGAGATGCGCTGGTAGAGGAAGGGGACGCCGAGGAAGGCGCGGGTGAGGGGCGAGAGGATCGAGAGCGTGGATTGGGCCTGTGGTCATCGGCGTTAGACTCCGTCCTTCAGTTACAGGGGGTCCGGGGTGGGGAGGCGGACGGTCTCGGGGTTCCCCGCCACGGCGACGAGGGTGCCGCGCCGCGTATAGAGCTGCTGCGACGGCGAAAGCGTAACGGACAGGAGCGAGTACGGGCTCCCCAGTACCTCGAACCTAGCATCTACAACCACGTCAGCTCCCGCCCCACACATATCAAGCCGGGCCACCTACCCGCGGGGTCACTCGGGCTGCCGCCGGGCGGGCCGAATGCGTCGGCGCCGGGGTTCTCGGTGCTCGGCGCCGCGCTGATCTGGATGGCTCTGCACTGCCGGCAGGACGCGGGGCGGGCCTGCGTGCGCAGCCCGGCCGCCAGCCGGACAAGGGGCGACTGGCCTCGCATGGCGGGAATCGTGGGGTGGCTGTCGGAACGTGTTTCTTATTCCCACCCTCTCGAATCTGGGAAGTAGCTTTCGAGGCTCCCGTCGCAATCGAGTTTTTGCATGAGCTCTGCCGAGGAGCTCCACACGTGATTTCGCGGAGCTGGTGTGCTTAGTCATATGACAGTCGTGGTGGTGTTGCTGGGTTGCTGTGGTGACAAGGAGCAGGGGTCCTGGCGGTGTGTGTGGTATTGAGTTCCTCGTCGATGACCACACAAATCTTAACACCCGCGAGTTAAGACCGCTCCTCAAATTCCCCTTGAATTTCCCATGAACCATTGCTCGTGGTGAGCCGCAGACAGCCTCAACCCCCCTCCTCCTTGTTTTCCCGGGTCTTTTTCTTTTGTCTTTTCCTGCATTGGCATTGGCATCAGCATCGGCGTTAGTTAGCATGCCTGTTCGTGTTGTGGCTCGCATACGTCCGCTCCTGGAGAAGGAGCTGGACAAGGACGTGATTGTCCGAGCTGACAGTGTGGAGGAGGGCAAGACCCCCACCATCGTCAAGATCCCCAATCCCAAGAATGGCGCCGAGGAGTTCTCGTTTGCTTTCAACAGCGTCTACGACCAGGCCTCGACGCAGGAGCAGCTCTTCACAGCAGAAGGTAGAGATACAATCTTTCGGGTTGCAGCTGTACACGGGCCCCCCGCTGACTTCGCTCTAGTCGCCCCTCACGTAAAGTCTCTCTTCCAAGGCCTCGACGTCACCATCTTCGCCTACGGCGTCACCGGCACCGGCAAGACCCACACCATGCGCGGCGGCCTCAAGCTCGCCGACCGGGGCGTGATCCCGCGCCTCCTCAGCAACGTCTTCCGCCGCAGCAAGAAGATCGCAAAGGACACCGCGGGCGCCACGAGCGTCAACGTCGACCTGTCCTACTACGAGATCTACAACGACAAGGTCTTCGACCTCCTCGAGCCGCCTGAGAAGCGGCCACCCGCGGGGCTCCCCCTCCGCGAGAAGGACGGCAAGACAGTAGTGGTTGGGTTGACGGAGCGGCCATGCGGGGACTTGAAGGACTTTGAGAAGCTGTATATCGAGGCGAACAATAACCGCATCACGGCGGCGACGAAGCTGAACGCGCACAGCAGTCGGAGCCACGCGATTCTGCGGGTGAAGCTCACGCAGGTGACGGGCGACACGGTCCGCGAGAGCACCGCCTCGGCCATCGACCTCGCCGGGTCCGAAGACAACCGACGCACGGAGAACAACCGCGAGCGCCTCGTCGAGTCCGCCGCGATAAACAAGTCCCTCTTCGTCCTCAGCCAGTGCGTCGACGCCATCTCCCGCGGCGACAAGCGGATCCCCTACCGCGAGTCCAAGATGACGCGCATCCTCTCGCTGGGCCAGAATAACGGCGTTACCGTCATGATTCTGAACCTCGCGCCGCTACGGAGCTACCACCTCGACACGCTGTCGAGTCTAAACGTCAGCTCGCGCGCGAAGCGGATCGAGGTAAGGGAGATTGAGAACGAGGTCGTCTTCAAGCAGGTCCCACGCGCGTCGACGCTCTCGGGAGGTGGCGTGGCACGGCAGCCGCTGCGCCCGCTGGCCAACGCGCATAATGTGAGCAGCGGAGCGGCGGCGGCGGCGGCGGCGGCGAAGGCCGAGTCTAGCAAGCCGCTGAAGTCGTTTAGTGTTTACGCGGACCGCGCGAAGCCAGCGCCGCGGCCGGCGGCGAATACCCAGGTGCGGAGGTCGACCGGCAAGAGGACCGAGCCCGAAGCTCCTGTGCGTCCGACTGCGTCGAGACTCGCGAGGCCCACTAGCGTGGCTGCTCCTACGCCGGGGATATCAGCGGCGGATATCGAGGCGATGGTAGAGAAGAAGGTCGGCGAGATCCTCGCGAGCCGGGAGGCGGAGAAGCCTGCCCCGTCGCAGTCTGTCATCCCCGACATCAACGAGGCGGTACAGAGGCGTCTTGATGCCCTGGAACGGCGCATCGAGGAGGAGGATCGCCGCGAGGACGGACGGTCTGACGGGCTGAAGTGTCTCCTTGCCGCGCGGCAGGCAAAGGAGCGTGGCGACGACGCGGAGGCGCTTAAAATGTACGAGGCAGCGCTTCCATACTTCCCGGGGCAGGCGAAGCTCCTGGGCAAGATTGAGAGGCTGAGGTCGAAGCTTAGCGTCCCCGTCGAGCCGCACTACGAGCAAAAGACGGAGAAGAGGAAGAGGAGGGTGGCGGAGGACGATGAGGAATACGAGGCCGCCGAGGTAGACGACGACGAGAGCTCCGTCGACGAGCCCCGCCGGAGGAAGCGGGTCACCAAGGTCCCCGAGGACGAGGGCCCGCCCACCCCCCGGGGGAAGTACCTCCTCGACGTGGTGAACTCGCGCGACGTCCTCAAGATCAAGGGGCTGAGCGGGTTCGGACCGAAGAAGGCGAAAGACTTGGTGGAGTACCTCGAGCTGCTGCCCGAGGACGACGGGCGGATCGAGTCGCTAGGGCGACTGAGGCTCGTCCCCGGGATGGGGGGCAGGACGATCGAGAGGGCGTGCGAGGGGATGGGGCTCCTTGCTTAGGGGGACGGCGGGGCGGTAGATAGGTAGCAGGCGGCGTTTTCCGGGGGGGATTCTTGCATGGGATGGAGTTTAGTGTGATGCTAGGCATGGGAAGCATTATTTGGGTTATTGTACATGGATACAATCTGGCCATGCGTTATGACTCTGTTTGTGAACGTTTGTGCGATGATTCTCGGATCTCGGTTTGCGCCTCCACGGTCTCGAGCTGTTCCTGCCCAAGACAGATCCATTGATATTAGACATAGAAGCGAAATTAGTCTCGAATACAAACATTGTTTGAACTCCGGCTGTGCTGTGTTGGCGCGGATGATGATGATCAGATACCATACGAATCGAGATCACCTTGATGTGAGCCTAAGGATTGGCCTACTCCCCTGCTAAACTCCGGTCTACCGCAAAAAGACCGCTCCCAGCACAATAAGTTGTAAGAACACCCTCATGTAGGAGGTAGCGAGGCCATGGGTTTTCAGTACTAGGGGCGACACCGGGAAAGACGCTATTGTAGGATGGAGTGTCGCGTTAGAGCTGCGTCTTGATAACGCTGTGTCCAATACCACGCCGCGAGCGCAAAGTTGAAGAAGAAGCGGAGAGTTGTGGGAGTTCCAGATACCAATACTAGTCCACTGTCACGGGTCAGTATCTCACAAGTACCTCTACTATCCTCCCATACGGTATGCTTTGACTGTGGTGCGCTGGCCCAAGAGGCAGGAGCGATGATATCAGCCACGAGTCCACCTTCCTCGTCCACAACGCATGCAAAACATACCGAAGCGGGAAGTGAGGAGCTTCAGTGGCAGCCCAGAATCAGGCTTCACGACATCCACCGTAACAATCAACCCTCCATCATTAAACGGAACAGTCGACTATTACTCCCAAGAAGCAGCTTAGATGACAACCGGCAACCTCTTCCTCCCCATCGAAGCATCGACAAGTATAAGCCTCCCCGCTACCCTCCGCCAAAGCCACCCGTCAAGCCCTATCCCAACGGACACCGTCCCGCGCAAGAAGGCCAGGCCCACCAGCTCAATGAACCACTTCCGCCGCCCAAGGCCGGGCGCCGACGGCGCGGTCGACGCCCCCGCCTACCGCGGTAGCTTCAACTTTAGGGAGAAGCTCGGGAGGCTGGCGCCGCGTCGGGGCCAGGGCAACCCCTTCGTGCAGCGGCGGGATGCGGAGCGGAATATCTGGGCCGTCCTCCGGTACTGGATCAGGCACATCTAGGTCGATGTGCTCACTATCTTCCTCGTCGGGATGCTAGCCCTCGGTGTAAGCCTCCGAACCACACGGCCATTCTTAACTCACCCGCGCTCGGTCCCAGAAGCCTAACGCCCCCAGGTCTACCTCTGCCCTCTCGTCGGCAGCCGCCGCTTCCCCATCTCCCCGAACCCAGCCGACAACGCCCATCTCAGCTATCCCTACCGCGGCTGGATCATCGGCCCCTTCGGTGCCGTCCTCGCCTCCATCGGCCCGACAGTCGTCGCCGCTCTCCTCTTCAGCCTCCGCCTGCGCTCCCTCTGGGACTTTACCAACGCGATAATAGGGACAGTCTACGCAGTCATAATCGCCGAGTGCGCGCACGTCTTCCTCAAGATCCTCATCACGGGCTTCAGGCCGTACTTTCTGACTGTGTGCGACCCGGACCCCGCCATCGTATCAGCTGGCGGCGAGGGGCTCGGCGGGCTGTACTTTTCTATCGAGGTGTGTCGGCAGACGGACAGAGCCCTGCTGAAACAGGCCATGACGTCGTTCCCCTCCGGCCACGCAGCGTGCAGCTTTTCAGGCCTGGGCTTCCTGTTTTTGTACCTCTCCGGGAAGATGAAGCCCTGGGGCAACTACCGCCCGATGAGCTGGGAGGTCCCTGTCGTGGTTACCCCGCTCCTGGGCGCCATGCTCCTCTCGTGCTCGGTCCTCGTGCACGCGGACCACCACGCATCCGACGTTATCGTGGGCGCCTGTCTGGGAGTTGTCTCCGCGCTGGTCATGTACCGCGCCATGTTCGCGTCGTTGTGGGACTGGCGGTTCAACCACATCCCGCTGCGGCCGTGGGAGGTGGTGGAGTACGAGGTGGCTGGTGAAAATAGGGAGGGGGTGGTGCTTCACAAGGGTTATTGGGAGACGAGGGTCGGGCGAAACTTTGAGGGGGAGCGAATGGGGTATTGGCAGGAGAGGAAGGGCCGGGGGGCCCAGGAGGAAGAGGTTGTGTACGGGGAACAGGTGGATGGGGGAGTAGGCGGGAATCGGCCCGGAGGCTCCGGTGCGTCTAGGGCTGGGATGGGTCGGTTGGCTGGCGAGCAGATGGTTTGAGCAGGCTTGCGAAGGAGCAGTGGTACTTTGTTCTGTTAATTCAATTCAGTAGTTTGTGGTAGTGTTTGAAAATGGGGCTTGGTGTAAGTGACTGAGATGGGACGCCTGGCTGCAGGGTGGTTTCAAAGCAAGGCGTTAATGGAAAGGGTTACAAGCAGTCCCCCAATGAAGGAGAAACCATGGGCCCTATCCGGATTTATTGGCGGGGGCAGTTCAAACGGCGTCGCAAAGACTTCTTCGGCTAGCGAGATGCATGTGTGAGACACGGACGGTATCAGATGGGGTCACTGCATACCGCGATCGACCCCACGCAAGCTCACGCGGGACACGCCACCAGTACTGTATGACGGCACACACAAGCCGTCCCTTCCCACCGACGTACGTCTCGGCGTCTCGCATGGGCGGCTGGCCCCGTGATGCTCACGACGCAACCAGCTTGTAGGCGTTGGACATGATGGTGAGCAGGGGCACGCCACAACAGACACGATAGCGAGGGAGCAAAAACTAGTATGAAGAAAGGCTCCAGATAAATGCAATTTATGCCATCTATAGAACAAGAACAGGATGTGAATAAATGGTATCTAAGCCCCGCCCCCAAGCACCCCCAAAGCCATTATTAGCCCCGTTACCCGGCGAAGCGGCCCCTCTTCCTCCGCATCCAACCCATCTTTCCAACATGAAAAAAAAAAAAAAAAATAAAGTCTCGGCATGAACGTTTTCGCATGCCTTCTAATAAATCATAACGCCCAAACAAAATGCCGTTTCCCACCCGTGAAGAATCAGAGAAAAGATATATATATATATAGAAAGGGTTCGGGGGTGAGAGGCTTAGGCGAGGATGAGGTAGCCCAGCCCGACGACGGCCGCGAGGGTGGCGGAGAGGGCGGGCATGCTAGCCGCGCTGTCGCCGCCGTCCTCCTGCCCCGCGGCGTCAGCGTCGTCGCCATCGCCGCTGCTGCTCTCGCCATCGGCATCCGTCTCGTCGGCGCTGTCGGCGGTGGAGGTGCTCGAGGGGGTCTCCTTGGACGAAGTCTTGGAGACGGTCGTCTTCTCGGCGGAGCTCGACTCGTCGTCGTCGTCGTCGTCGTCATCGTCATCATCATCCTTGTCCTTGTCCTTGTCCTTGTCGTCCTTATCCTTGTCCTCGTCGCTCTTGTTCTTGTCGTCATCGTCCTTCTTGTCCTTGCCCGACCCGCCGACAACGTCAATGCTGTCCGAGTCCCCAGAGTCGTCCGTCCAGACATACTCCTTCGCGTCGGCCTCGCCGCCGCAAGAGTCGGTGATCTTCACGCTCTTGTACCACGCGACGAAGGGCGCCTGCGAGAAGTCCGTGATGCCACCGGCCCACTCAATCGTCCCCTCGTCGCCGCCCTCGAGGCCACCGACCCACGTCCCGAGCTTAACCTGCATAGGCGTCTGGGGCCACTTCTTGGGGTCGCCGGGCACGGCGCGGCGGACCTCCTCACCATCGACGAGGAACGCGATGTACTCGGGCGTCCAGTCGATAGTGTACTTGTGGAGGCCCTCGACGGCGTTGAAGGTGATGGGGTGGTGGCCGCCGTTGACGAACTCGTTCACGCCCTTGGAGAAGAAGTTGGTCTGGACGTGGCCGGGGTCACCGCCAAGCCATTCCTGTTTGCTGTTAGCACGCAGTTTCTCCTCCTAGTCTCGTTTCCTCGCGTGCTCTTTCCCACGTGGCCTCGCGTCCTCGCGGCGGGACAAAGCATCGAAAGGCAAGGGGACCCTGAACTTACCCAGTCAATCTCGTCCCGGTCGTTCGACTCCAGCACAACAGAAGTAACGACGCCCACGCCCGGAGCCGCCCTGACCTCGACCTCCACCGACCCGTAGAACAGGTACTTGTTACTCTTGATCAGCGGCCCGCTATCCTTGCCGTTGTCAATCCTCAACGCCATGCCATCATCGTCAATCGAGAGCTGCTTCCCCTTGACGCTCTTGGCCGCCTGCCAGAACTCGTTGAACTTGTCGTCGTCCTTCCACGCGCTCTCGCCGTGGGGCAGGGTGGAGAAGTCAAAGGTGGTGGCCTTGTTGCAGTTGGCGAAGGCCGGGTTCGGCTCGCACTTGTCGCCGGCGGTGGGATCGCACTCGGAGAAGGTCTGGCCGTAGCTGAGCTGCGCGAGGCCCGCGAGGGCGAGGGCCAGGGTCGGGGTGTGCATCTTTGCGGTCTTCTTCCCTGGCTTCTGTACTCTCGAGTTTGGTTGTTTCGAGGTCGGAAGGTAGGTAGGGTAGCTAGCTGACGGGCTATCGGAAGATGGGGCTAGGTGCAGCTACGTAGTATTTAAGCTTGGATGCGGAGTGGACGGGAAGCGGACCGGCCCTGCGGGAGGGCTGGGGCAAGTGAACGTCTTATAAGTTATGTCCGACCGGGGGGGTCTGCGGCGAGCAGCACAATCCTTGGAAACAATGCCAACCAGTAGCGTGGGGAGAGCTCGTGTCCAGAAGCGGAGCGGCCCAGGCGGCCATCAGGTGGAGTTAGCATAAGGGGGTGGCGATCGGTAGGCCAAGCCCGCTGGACACCCCACTGGTGGGGTCACTCTCACTGTCCCACAGTGTAGCTCGACCCGCCCCCACCGCCGGCGCCCGAGCCCGAGCCGTGAGCCGACGTGGGTTCAGGAACCTGTACACAAGAGAACCCAGTATTAGCCTCAATCTTTACAAAGGGCACCTCACTCCTTCGAGGCCACGTCGATCCCTAAAATTGACCCTCCATATCCCCCGATGAAGGGTTACACCCACATGCAGGAGCCAGGGGCGGGGGGGGGGGGGGGGGGGGGGGATTTTGGCACCGGCCCATGACCGCATGCAGGGTCCGCGCAAGCGCAGCGCCGCGTGGTGGCTGGGGTGACTTGTTCCCCTTGGCGGCTGAAAAAAAGTCTCCTGGGCGACGGGGCGCACGCTTGCCGCATCGGGCAAGGGTGGCTGCCGGATCGGCGCAGTTTTGAGGACCCCCGATGCCGATAACAGACAGAGGTACCTCTCACTGGTATAAAGTGTCGAATACGGGTGCGCACGGGGGGCCCGGCCGCCGACGACACGATGCGGGGAGGGCCCGTTACCACGGTTGATGTGCTTGGACGTCTCGAGACGAGACGTCACTGCACTGCGGGAAGCCGTGTGGAGTATTACTCGTATGTGCACCTGACAATCAATTTGGGCCCGCCCCGGCTTGTCTCTGCGCCCGAGGAGGCTACACTCCGGGTCCCCCGGCAATGACCTCAGAATTACTTTCAAACCGCCGCGGAAGCCAAAAACAAACAACTAGAGGCGCAAGGAATGTTTCAGAACCAAGGAATGGCGCCAGGCTTTCCCCGCACGCAAACAGGTCGTGCTTGCCAATCGCAATCCGCAGCCGCAGCGGATCGGGGCTCCCAGTAACCTCAGCTGTTCGCATTTTCGAGATCTCCACGGGCGATCCTTCCCGATGGGCAAGGGATACTCACTTCGTCAGCAGCTGAGTCAATCGTTCCTTCCCTGGCAGGGCCGCGCTAGCACAAATGTGTACTGTTCCTGGATAAGTTAGTGGATGGACTCGTAATGCGCCGGAAAGTCGGATATCGGATCTTTTAGAGACACTTGGACCAGGCCGTTCACATGGAGTTAGGGATAATAGAGAATACGAGCAGGATCGGAGCGGGTTAATACGAACGGGTGATTTCTTGACCTTGCTTGCCACGGCAGTGTCATCCACGAAGTCTTCCATTTTGCGACTTGAATTTTTTTTTGCCGAGTGCTTGTGTGCATAAACACAAGACCGCCGAGAGTCAAAGTCACGCGGCGCCCACCGACTGTGCCTTCCCCCCATCTGACACCCCAGTCTCGAGTCACTCTATCCGGTGTCCATTTTCTTCAATGCTGTCTCACCCATGCCTCACTCGTCCACGGCAACGCGCCTCACGCGCGACCCCAACGCCGACAACACCCTCGTATCCCTCGTCCCATCTTCGCATTTTCAGACACAGTCGCGAAAGAGTCTCCCCACCAAGCCCTCGGGGGCCGGGCGCTCTTGGCAACGCGGAATCTCCTCCCCTCGGGTTTCTCATCTTCCCGCTAATCCCTCATCGCACCACTGCCCGCCAACCCGCGAATCAAAACGCAGCTATCAGTGGGGAACAACGCGCTCGCCAAGCAGGGCCTAACTAGGGACGTGCGGTGCAATCACACTCCCTTCTCCCTTCTCGGCACCCGGCCGCAGTCGCTTTCGGCCAAGACAGTCGGAGCTTCTTGGTAGGAGATGACGACGCGCGCCTCGGCGGGGTGAAAGCTAGGATACGAAGTCTTGTGGGAGATTTGATCGATTGCACTATCCTTGGCGAGTCCTTCGGGCTGCTTTATCACGAACGACAGGCGAACACGATCAAACAACAAAGCTCCGCCATCTTCCTTATCGCCGTCGCCCGTCAAAACCAGCTCCCAGCCCCCAAAATAGAATTCCGACCTGATAACCGGGCGACAGCTGAAGAATCGGCTTGGCTGCAGGGTCCAGTCGCGACCGCCCACCATTGGCTACATCTCCCATAGTTGTCTCGACCCGTGCCGTCATCTCAAGGGTACACCCGGATTATGTGCCGTTCGCGGGGTCCGCGGGCCCGCTGGCGAACCCTGCTGCGCAGACCCTGAATCCAAGAAACCGGCCAAGTTCATTCGCGAACCAACGACTCCGACTCGTGAGATGCGCGTCGTCGACCCGTTCGGCCTGTCATCCCATGTTTTTGCGTTTCCACAGAGTTATCGTTGGACGTCAACACAGCGCACGTCCTCATGCCATGTTTCATCGCCGTTTGCCCGTCCCAGCCCCACGGGGTCCTCCTATATAACGGCAAGTATTAGTTGAACGGGGCCGTCGGCATGGCGAGGTCCGCGCGGCGCGGCACCCCCACGTGCAGGGGCAATCGACACAATTCGACGAACGTGCATGTTCGTTGTAAGTGCCCACGGCGCAGAACCGCACAGCATGGCGATCTCGCTGCAGGAACCATCTGGTATCCGCCAAATCGGCGTTCTGACATTGACCATGCTATATGGGACCCTTGTCCATATTCGGGCATTAAGCCTTTTTCTCTTTACCGAGGCATTCCCAGGTTTAGGAGCTCGAGTGATGCGTCTCAAGCCCCCAATAGCCATGCCACATATCACCACGTCCCGCCCCGCACTGCAACCGCAATGCCGATCACCCGCCTTCTCTCCCTTCTTTTGCACTGGATCCAATTCACCCGAAACACAACGAAAAATCGGCCTTCCAAAATGGGCCCGGCCCCGCGACACCTCCCCAGCCGCCCGAGAGGGGAAGCTTCAAAGCCGGCAGGTCTCACACGTGCGTGCGCCGTTGGCCGGGGGAGCCTTACCATTTTAGGATGGTCGAATCGAAAGTGCTGTTGATCGTCGAACTCTTTGACGATATCTCAAGACATTCATCGCGGGGATGCGAGTATATATCTGCGCATGTCGGCACGCCATGTAGACGTCAGAGATCCGCGCTGGACCCTGATTTACATCCCCTCTAAGCCAATCACCTCAGACACCCCAGGCGCAATGAAGGCTCCTCTCATGCTCCTCGCAGGCTGCGCCCTCGCCGCCGCCGCGCCGGTCGCAGACCCCGTAAGACCCCCGAGACACGTCACGTGGCGAGCCCAACTTACACCCATCTAGCCCGGCATTCCCGCCGACAGCACGGCCCGCACCCTTCTCGACGGCCTGCTCGTCGCGCCGCGGGGCAGCAGCGAGCCCTACGACCGGGACCTGTTCCCCCACTGGAGCGCCGTCGAGGGCAACTGCAACGCCCGGTAAGACCAAGTGCCCAGCTAGGTCCACGTTAGACTAGGTCTATGAGTAGGGGGAGGACAGATGCTGATTGATGTTCTTCGGCAGCGAGTACGTCCTCAAGAGGGACGGGATTAACGTCGAGACGGACAGCGCTTGCGCCGCGACGTCGGGAACGTGGGTTAGCCCTTACGACGGTGAGGAGTGGACGGCTGCTTCGGACGTCGACATTGACCACATGGTCCCCCTGTCTAACGCGTGGAACGTAAGTGCCCTTCGCTCCAACTGAACCCCTCCCTCTCCCCTTCCCTTTCTCTTGCCTTGTCCCCCCAATCCCCCGCGATTACAACCACATCCCCACTAACGGCACAAGTCCGGTGCCTCAACCTGGACAACCGCCAGGCGCGAGGCCTTCGCCAACGACGTCGACGGCCCTCAGCTCTGGGCCGTCACCGACAACGTCAACCAGTCAAAGTCCGACAAGGCGCCCGAGGAATGGAAGCCGCCGCTTGAGAGCTTCTGGTGCACGTACGCGCGGAGCTGGATCAAGGTCAAGAGCGACTGGGAGCTGAGCGTCACCGAGGCGGAGAAGGGGGCGCTGGAGGATATGTTGGACTCGTGCTAGATAAGTCGCGGAGTGTTGGGGCTGGAGCCCAAGTTGGATGAGCCCAGGAATGGGAAAAGCCTTAGATAACAAATGAAGTTATCTAGGTGAAATCCGAGGAGCGTTCGGACTCGTCGAGGCATGCACGATGACGTCTTACTTTAGTTCAGACACTTCGAGATCTAGAATCTTACATAATACGCTGCCTGCTCACCACACATTTTCTTCCATCCGTCTCTATTAGGCAGTCAGTCACCCGGTCACCGAGTCACGATTAATGTAACCTTCGTTTCCCTTTCATAGAGATACCCAATAGACCCGCGTTACCCTCGTTTCTGTCCCCTGTCCCCGCCCAGCCCGTGCCTCATGCACACCGAGCTCCCCACCCGGCCGGCGGCGCCCCCGGACCCCGCCACGCGAGACCCCGCGCGCGACGAACAAGCCCGGAAGCTCTCCTCCGACGCCATCTCCCTCTCCGACACGATCCTCTCCGAGGCCTCCCGCCTGCTTGAACTCGACCTCGCCGCCAACGTCGACAACCAGCAACACAGCCCCCGCGCAGCCCCAAAGCCCCGCATCCTTCTCACGAACCTCACCCGCCAGCTCCAGCGCGAGCGCTCCGGCGCAGAGCGCTACCTTGACGAGTACCTCACCACGCCGGACTCCGTGGAGCGGGACCTCGCCTTCACGCGGCTGTCCTGCCTCAACATCACCTTTTACGGCACGCTATGGGCCGTCATAAAGTCGCAGCGGGGCCTCGTCTCCGCCCTCCGCGAGATCGAGGTGCCCTCGTCGCGGACGGCGAAGAAGGGGCCGAAGCGGAACATGGCAAAGGTGGACGCCATGGTAGAGAACGGTGCGGAGTGGATCAAGATCATCACTGCGGACTCGAGGCGGCTTTTGTTCCAGATGACGAGTGCGGGATGGGACTGGGAGATTGAGGAGGGGGAACCGGGGATTGAGCTGGATGACGAGGAATCGGGAATCGAGGCGATAGACTCCGTGAGGGATCTTGTTTCTGCGGCGGCGGTGTCGAGGGTGGGACAGTATCACTACCAAACGCCGAGGGTGCGCGTGATGTTCCCACGAATCACAGAGGGCGAGAGTGCGCACATTGATGCGCTGCTCGGCATGATCCGCACCCTTGGCACCTCTAAGAACGTCTCCTTATCAGTCGAATGCGGCGCCCCAGACCTCCCCACCAAGGGCGCGATCGCCTCCGACGAAGAACTCACCAAGCTCCTACCGCGCGAAGACTTCTTCTTCTCCGAGACGCTAAACCTCGACTGCACGATCCTCTTCAACATCGGCTCCGACACGGCGCACTTCTACCCCGACAGCTTCAAGTCGCGGACTGAGGCGCGGATAAAGGAGGACCTGGAGGACGAGCGCAAGAACGGGCCACGCCTGCCGAGGAATATATACCCCGCTCTCGGGGGCCGGACGCTTGTCTGCACGGATGAGGTGGCGGCGAACTTCCGGAATACCGTGCTTGATATAGGGACCGAGACGGAGATTGCGCGCGCGAACCTCCTACTTCCGCCGACCGACGCGGCGATACCAACCGCACCCTTCACCGAAGCCGAGCGCAGGGAAACCCTGCGGAAATTCCAAGACCTCTCTGTCCATCCTGTCCCACCAGACCTCCAACTCCCGATTCTCACCGTCCCTACCCCCAGCCCCGCCGAAGTCGACCGCCTCGTAGCCTCCGGTACCCTCCCGCCCGTCCTACAGCGCCTCGACGAGCGGATAAAATCGATGAACGCGTCTGCCGTGGTGCAGGGCTGGGCGCGCGAGCAGACGACGCTAACGTCGAACCGGCAAGGGATGAACCTCGTCAACCAGATCATCCTCGAGGGAGGAGAGGAGGCGGGGAGGGCGGGGAATGCGCTCTTTGTTTGGATGGCGCCGTTTGGTAGGAGGTTGGCGGCTAGGCCGAAGGTAGAGGCCTCCTCGGCGGGGGACTATTGGGAGTCAGAGCCGGACGGTGGAGTCCGCGTGTCAGAGGCTCCTAGTGGGAGCAGGTGAGGGTGCGCGGAGGTTATTGCGGTTGGTTGGGTCATGGTTATATCAGCGGAGGCTGAGATGACACGGTAAAGCGAGAGACTTATAGACTTCGCAGTATATAGATGTGCCGCGGATCTGAAATTTCTGGAGCACCGCTCAACCTTTCTAGTATTTTTGTGAAGCTCAACAAGTAGCGTTGAGCCAAGTAACTCCCGTTGTTAGAGTAGTCCGGCGCTCTGCCCGTGAGTGGCAAGGCTTGTCACCTTGACGAGAATGAATCTCGTCTCGGGTTTTCTTACTTTAACGTCATGTGCTCGATAGGAGCCTCGTTGCCATTGCGCTGTCGACAGGACATACGTTCAACTAATCAGTCGTCGTTAGTTTCTTGGGGGCAAACGTATCCTAGGCTTAAGTGCTCGTTTAAGGATGTGCATGACTTTGTCCCAAGGTAATCCTCATATCCATCGTATCACTAACATCAGGGTAATCCAGGGTATTGGCAGTATCTACCTTATAGCGGTGTTTTCGCTTAGCTATAGGCCGCCGCTCGGATGAAGAGCTCTTCGCCCGTAGATAGTCTTACCTCGACAGCGATCGACTGGCAAGTAACACATTATGAGATGGATCTTTGCTGTTCATAAAGGTTGCCATGTATCAGGCTCAAGATTAGTTCCACTTGTCCCACGTCGCAACGGAACCTCTATTGGAACTGGACATGCCACGGTTTCGGCATATACCCCTGGACATGGACTAACGGACCAAACACGACACAAAATGACATTAAAGTAAGATCAGCCATTTCCGTGTCTAAAAAACAGAATATATAAAAGGAGTCGATATATTCTAGTCGCAGTTTTAACAGGATTGTCATCTTGTGTGCCCCATTGCACCCCCAGAACAGTGCTTCTATCTCAGACGGTGGTAAAAGAGCTCTTGTTCAAAGCGTCACCTAGCCTGTCCGATACTCACTACGCAAATACTGAACCCTCTGATATCCCGCACGAAAGTACTACGCTTATACGATGAGTCTGACACCTATAGGCAGAATGCTTGACTACCCGGCGACCTGAGAGACACGATATATTTACCATCTGTAAACCAAATACAAGGTCTCCTTGAAAATGACACAAACATTGAATTTTATCATTTTCAGGGAATTCTACAAAGAGAAACCACTCCAGGAATCGAAATTTATGATTTGGGGTCTCTTGCAACTCTGCTGGTGTTGCAAAGCCGAGTTCAGCAGGCTGACCCTCCGGGCTTGCCAACTCCACTCCTTCTTCTTATCGTCTGGTGTAGATATGCTAGGTGAAGACTTCCCAACGAACGCTGAGAGTCAATATAGGTATGAAAGCAGCCTATTGCTAGTTTCGTCTAACAATGGACAATATGACCGAACTGGCTGTCGAGCCTGGACAGGGAAGAATTCCTGCATCTCCAACGACCGAGATTTCCGGAGCCCTGCGTCGGCATGCCTATTTTGGTTGCCATTCAGAACATGGTGAGAATTTATGTATAAACAATTCTTGACAGCGGGAGACTCCAGGAGCTAATTTATCTTTTCTCCATGCTCGGACCGCTGAACGCGGCCTTTTCACGGTTCGCCCGGGATTACCCGGCAGCCGACACCATGAGCGCCCCTCTTCGTGTCGATAATACTGACCCGGTCCAACTACTAGCCACTCAGAAATATAGAAGCGCCTCTCGATGTATATCTATCAACAGAGCGTCCTACAAAAACGGATCAGCCTCAGATGATGCTGAGGCAACGAGTCGGCGACTCAGACGCAGAATGATCTGCATGTGGATCGGCCCGTGCCGAGCTAATCTCCGGCATACAGGGGTCTGACGAATCAAGGCTCATACATGAAAGTTTAAACTTGCCAGCATTGTGATGTTTTGCAGCTTGACTAGAACCAGGGCTAATGTCCCGATCGGCCAGAAGAATGTGGCACACATACTAAGAGTAGGTTTGCGCGTCAGGTATTTATTGGACTCGTTATGTTGTTGATTAGGCTATTGCGATAGTTGTCTCTAATCAAGGGAACTAACTACATGGGATCTCGTACCTAGTAAATGAGGCTTGCCTGAGACGCGACATTGACAAATGATACCAGAGAAGAGGTACAGCAGCTCAAATAGGTCAAAGAAAAAGAAATAGAAGGCAATGAAGTTAACCAGAGCGCGCGTAATTCAGTCCAGAACTGGCAGAGGCTAGAGGTACAAAGACCCAGGGACTAAATGTACCCTATAACCAAGCAGTTACGGAAGGTGAATGACCAAGGGCAACTCTGCCCCAGTCTTTCCTTCTGGAGCAATGACATTGACAATAAATTACCTGGAGCAGCATCGACAACTATTTGATCATTCCAGGAGGCGCGGGCTTAAATTTCCTACAAAATCACCACGACTCACATTCTCACGAATACACAGCAACCGTACACTCCACGATCATTTGAACATTTCAACATCAAGTAAATAACAAATCACAAGACTCATCATGGAAAAGTCTACTACTGAGGCTACTACTGAAAAGGTATGTACGTATTCTACACAGGGTTTGCGTCATGCTTTATATTCATTTATTTGCACTTTTCTACTTGCCACATTTCTAGTGTTATATCATCTTCATTATCAAGCCTCACACTCAAGTCAGAACGATACTAACAAGCGCAAACCAGTCAAAATACCCCCTTGACATCATCGTTGCTTGTGTCGACTGTGAGACCACCAACAAGAAGAGCATCGCCCTCAAGTCTTCTGATGTCAACAGCATGGACAGTGTCATTGGCGACCTCGAGTCCAACCGCGGAAAAGAGGAATGGTCAATCTCCGTCAACCGAGTCTTCAACGGGGCAGGCAACTGCTACGGCATGGAACTCTCAAAGAACCGGACGGAGGTCTACGAGAACGGTGCCCTCATCGAAGTCATGGACATGCCGATCGACACACAGATCGAACGCATGGAGATCTCCAAGTCATGCGCCAAAGCCGAACTCGCTGGCCTTGAGCGCGGTCAACAGGTCCGCAAGTACAAGTGCATCTCCCGGCGCTACCACTGCTTCATCGACCTCCTGAAAGAGGAGTCCCTCAGAAAGGCTTACGCCTACCTCGACGGTCCCTGGCGAGCCGCCAACGGCGCACGGTTCTTCAGGCCGCCCCCGGTTGCGGAGTACAATTCTTGGATGGAGGTTCTGCGCGAGGAAGGCCTCAAGTTTGACAAGCTGGTCGATGAGCTTGAGGCCGAGGGTGGTATCCTCTATGAGGATGTCGCACCTTGCAAGGATGTGCCTTACAAGAATGACAGGGCCCAGGTTGAGAAAAAGAACAGTGTCACCCCCGAGCAGAACTCTTCTGCCTCTGACGATGGCGCCATTGTCAAGGAAGAAGACATTGACGAACCTGACTTTGTTGACAGGGTCACTGTCATCGGGAACAGCACCACTGTCAGAATGGAAAATAGCGTTACTGAAACTGGTCACACTGGCCGCGGCGCCGTCGTAAAGATGGAGCTCATTGTCGAGGACGACAATGCCCAGAAGGGAGGGGTTAATGAGGCAAGCACCGCTTCCACCAGGACCACGTCCGACCAGCAGGACAAGAAGGACGACATTATCCAGAAGGGCAGCTCTGGCACAGAGACCAATGAAAGCGGCGAAGAAGACGAGGGCATGAGTGAGGAGATTGCCGATGAGCCTCTCGCAAAGACCACAGACACAGCGGTCGAAAACAACGTGAAGGAAAATCCCGATGATGATAGCGGCACAGATGGAAATCAGACTCTCGCAGAGGACACAGCTGGCTCTCAGCACAAGGTCCGAGCCCGCGACATCATCATTTCCACGATCGGGGCACTGCTCCTCTGTATGTTGTTCGTCGTTCTCGGCTATCTTATCGGGGGGCTGGTCGTCTTCCTTGAGAAGAACGGCGACATCTCTGGGTTTTTCAAAGCGGTTTAATCTATAAGTTACTATACGCCACAGAGAAAAAGGTATTGTTGGGGGCAATCGTCATTATGGGCATGGTAGTTGAGATAGCACACGAGAATCTTGACTTTAACGAAAACTTGACCCGATACAAGATATGCTACGTGATGTTGGAAGGCCAAGGTAGAGACATATAAGATGCCTGGTGCACTTGTAAAAGCCCGTTGAATCTATAAATTACAAGACTATCTTCTAAAAGATCGACAGAAATGTCAAGTTCGCGATGTCAAAGCACATGTACGGCCAACAACTAAAAGAACATTGTACTCGGTATAGGCCTCGATAGGGGCAGCACAAGACAACCATGAAAACAACAAATATGAGAACCATAAATCTGGAGAGTAGATGCAATCCTTATAAGTATGGAGATGTTTTATGGAAACGGCGAGCTATATGTGAGAGTCCTCAAACCAACCCAGTAGCCCTTTACATGAACTAATTCCGGAACAATACAATGTACAGCAGACAAAGGAGGAAGGAGGAAAATAGAGGGCAAAGATTCACCTGGAGCAGACCGTTCTGGAGCACGGGAGCTTCAGTCATAGTAGAAGTACGTTAGATACCCACTTGCGTACGCATCTTCTCGAAGTTGCGTCTCACACTTCCGCACCATCGCACCGTCTCTCAAGACCCACACCATCATATTTTTTAATGATTAAACCCACGATCACACTTCTCGGAAGGCCGTAATGATGGCTGGGAAGAGCAAAAAAGGGCTGAGGAAGCTTTGCCGTGAAGAGCTCATCGTTCTTCAAGGGGTGCCACCCAGCAAAATCGCCAAGCAGAAGACCAAGAGGGAGAAGGGTGCCGAAAAGGAGAAGCTTGAAGAAATGGCAAGGGCTGCCGAGGCCAAGGCCGGAGCTTCTGGGGCAGTGGTGAACTGCGCCGTCGGGAAGGGTAAGACTAGCAGGGTGAGCAAGAAGTCGAGGAAGAGCCGTGCTGTGGAAATGAAGATTGCCAAAGAGGAGGCCGGTGATGGTGACAGTTCTGAGTCGCGCGACGTCAACGAAATTGAGTGGAATTCTGACTCTGACTTCGAGGAGGATGGCATCACAGCGAAGGACAAGCTCACCGATGAAGGACAAGTTTGCCGAAAAGAGAAAGACCAAGGGCACCAAGTCCACAAAGAACGACGAATCTACCGACTGGACAACTGCCAACAAGAAGCGCGGTACCTTCAGGAACACCAAGAAGGAGGCCAAAAAGAAAAAGGCGGAAGAGGACAAGGCCTAACAGCAAGAGAAACAGAAGGAGGACGACGACGACCTGGAGGCAAAAGATAATGGCCAAGGACGAGAAGAAGAGGATTGCCAAGGCGAGGAGGAAGGCTAAACAGAACAGGCCAAGGCCCTCGAGGAGACCAAGCTGTTGGAGGAGATCAGTGCGTGGGACCTAACCAAAGATTCCGAGGCAGAGTCCGAGGATGAGTCTCAGATTGAATCCAATCCTGACGTGTCTATCTTGAGCTTGAAGCCTCTTGACAGGGTAAGTCTCCTCGTCGCCATACTTACACATGAATCCCCCTTCAAAATACGGAACCCGTCCTATCATTCCCATCAAGACCACGCTAAACAATAAAAGAAAAGTCGCAGGCCGACCAAATCGATTTCTTGACCCTCCAAACCACGTGCATCAACTACGATACTATCAACACCATGCTCTCCGCCCCCATCGAGGAGCTCGAAGTCCAGTGCAAGCCCCTCCAGCTCTCACTCAACAGGGCCGAGAGCTGGATCAGCGGCGTCCTAGTCAACAGTTACGTCCCCAAGACCGCGGAGATGCTGGACGCGGGAGGCGTTAGGAAGTTCGAGGCGAACCTCTACGACGGGTACGGCGGCAAGGGAGCCGAAACCTTTGCTGACCGGCAGTGGTTCCAAGACAAGATCAGGTCCATCGATGAGCTCACTGCGGCCTATAAGCTCGTGATGGAGACCGGTGTATTGACGTGCAAGATTATACGGTACGCGCAATACATCCACCTTTGTGGGGGTAACTTTCTCACTCTTGACCGACTCGAGATTATCCCAGAGGCCGAGGTCCATCTCCAGGACAAGACGAGGTATGAGCACGTAACTATGCTCTGCGGGGAGATTCAGGGTCGAAACATCAGATTGCGCCTCTCGATACCGAGGCCGAGAGCAAGGTCGCGAGTGGGAAGATGTGAGCTCTTTCGTCTCAAAGACTCGATGCTCAGCAAGCTTCAACCAGAAGGATTCCTGCGATACTAACCTACCGGCCTCAACATCCATCGGGGCGGGTCTGTCCAGTAGTCAGAAAACGCAAAACGACTTTATCTCGATCTTATGTATGGCACGGATCCGCATCTATTGATAAGGTGGTCGAAGCCAATTGTTTACGCCGATATTGTATTGTCTGGGCGTCTCGCAGAACTCTTGTAAGTCGAGTAGGACATAAACCACCACATTCAAAGCGACTTGAAACGCAGGCATTTCCATTCCAAATAATGAGGCAGTCAGAAAAAAAAAGAAGAAAAAAGAAAAAAAAAGAGGAATTCACATACAGAAGGCCTGGAGCAGCCCAACCATTCCCCCGCCCCGACATCCCCCATTGCCTTTGCCGTACCTCCAGCTGGAGCAAAACCCCCTTTTAGCCGGAGCACTCGCCTCGATTCTCCTCGGAACACAACCGCACCCAACAGCGTCCAGTCATAATCAGCAACAAAGCACAAACTGCCCGGAGCATTACCGATCTCACACCAATTCTTGCTCAAGGTCCAAGATGTCTGCTCCGGCCAATGTAAGTGTTCGATAAAAGCACCCCCCTCACTTCCCCGTTCACTCCCATCGCTTCCCTTCACTCTCCCACATGCGCCCGCCATGCACACCCCGAGCCCTCTATAGCCAGTTCTTCTTCACTTTACAAGAACTTGCCTACAGAAGAAATGAAAATCCCTCCTATAGCAATAGGGGCCCATTTTGACGATGCGCTAGTTCAGCCAGCACGACCCCTCCGGCCCCGAACCTGACAAGACCCACGTCGGCCACCTCGAGAGCGAGTGCCAGCGCCTGAACGCCGAGGGCAGCCTTCTAACCTCCGAAAACGGCCGCCTCAGGGCCACCGACCCGGAAAACAAGCTCAGGAAGCTAGAGGCCCAGCTCCGGAACAAGACAAAGGCCGAAAAGTACGAGAAGGAGCTCAGGAAGCGGATTGGGCGTGAGAGGGACGGGCTGGCAGAGGAGCTGAAGATGTATAAGATCGAGAGGGACGAGATGACAGCCAAGCTGAAGAGGTGCAGAGCTGAGAACGAGGAGCTCAAGCGGAGCAATCGTCTGTCCGAGGACATACTCCTATGGTTGGAAGTGGATCCCGAATTGTTTGCGGATCTCAAGACGCCAGACACGAAGCCCGCGGAGCCGGATGTAGAGCCCAGGGAGCTGGACTCAGAGCCCACAGAGCCCGACGTATCCGAAAAGCTCTAGACTGGCCGGGCACGACGCAAAGGGTATACTTGTGTGACAGCCGGTCCCCAGATCCGCGCGTTAGCCCGGCAAGGAGTCTCGCCCGACTACCCCGATAAGCCCGGCGGCTTGAAGTATAAACAGCGGCTTTCGAGACTTCAGCACCTCAGCCTCCGACTCACTTTGGCGTCTCGCCAACCTTCGACTCAGAAAGGCTCGTCTCTCCTTCACTTACTTACCTGTTGTCCGCGATTCCGTCATTCGATTGGAGCCCGGCAGCCCCGGGTCTCAAACTCCTTTTGCCGCGACTTCCACTCATTCATCTGGGCTCGGGGCCCATTCGACACACCAAACATTCTCTTGTTCGTTCGTCTCTTCTTTTGAGTGAGTTTGAGGTCCGGTGTTGTCGAGACCGAGTTAGCATTTCCGGGTCTCATACTCACTCTTTCCACCCTTTTTGTCTCTCTATTTGGACTTGGATTTGGACTCGGAGTTTGGCGTTCGGCGAGGGCGGCAGATACCCACAGACGGCAACGATTACTTTGATAAATACCCGGGAATATGGACCATGGTCAGGACGCGGCTGTCGAATTGCGCGTCTCAAGGTGGCCTAGATGGAGGTTTCGGAGCAATGGACCGGAAACAGTACCCTGTGGTGGCCGCATGAGGCGGATGAATATGGATCTTCCCTCTTGATTCTTTGACTTGGTGAAGTATTCTTCGCGAAGACGACTCTAGTCCATGAACGATCCGGCAAGACATGCAGCACTGACCCGGCACGCCATGCACCTCATCCGCATCCAACTCCAGGACGCCCAGATTTTTTTTACATCTCACACCGTAACTCCATCTTCTAGTTCTAAGCACCCGAGTTCGGACCACCCGGGTTGAAGCTCATGCTGTAACCCCCCGTCTGCTCATCCTTCTTCATCTGAAAGTTCTCCGTGCTGAGCCCAAACGGACGCAGGATCCCATTGCCCATCTGCAGCCAGTCAGTACTGGAACATGACGAACACTCGGCGCATCCAAAAGTAAACCATCACGGAGGGGAGGAACAGGCACTTACATCCTTCAGCTTCCCCCACATCTCCGCCATCTCCTTCTCCTGCGCCGCCTTCGTCCTGGGGGGCAACTCCCTGAGCTGCCTGCTCACCATCTTCCTGTCCGCAGCCCCAAGGTTATCCATTCCATCCAGCGCCTTGTAGTCCTCCTCGGCCCCTGCAAGGTTGTGCCACCCGCCCAACTCACACCTCGCCCTCGCACGCCTCATAAGAGCCTTGGCCCTGATCCTCTCCCACTCTTTCCTCTTCTTCCCCCTCTCATCCTCGTGCTCTGGCGCTGGCGCCGCCAAGCTCGCACCCTTGCTGACAATCTCCTCCTCCACCTCCTCCGCCCCCTCCTGTTCTTCCTCCGCGTCCCGCGCAACAAGCCTCCCCAGCCCCTCCAGCGCTGCCCCCGCGCTCTTCACGGCGTCCCCCCATTCCTCGAGCTTGAGCTGGCACGCGGCGACGTTGCATTTCAACAGGGCGATCTCGTAGTCGAGGTGGTGGGGGCACACAGAGAGGGCCTCGTCGTATTTTGCTAGGGCGGAGGAGTAGTCGCCTGACGTGAAGAGGGTGTTTGCTTCTGACTTTTTGGCGTTGGATTCGTTGAGGAGGGCCTGGGTGGCGTTAGCTGTAGTCCGGGGAAAAGGGGGGGGGGGGGGGGGCGGACGTGAGGGCGGCACGGGGCTGCGACATGGACGGGAGCTTACCGCTTCTTCTTCCGGGGAATAGGAGACGGGCTCCGGCTGGTCCGCTCTGACGTCTGTGGGGCCTGCGCGGGGCGAGCCCTCTTTGTGAGGTTCGGGGGACATGGTCGTGTATCGGGCCTTCCGTGGTTGCGCGTGGACAATGTACTGCGGTGGGAGCTTGCCGAAATGGTTATGTGTGGCTCGGTATGCAGGTAGTAGCTTCGATGACGCTTGCCCCGCGCCCGACCGGACCAGACTTACTTAACATCTGTTTTGGTCGGCAGATCGGCCCCCGATGTGGGGCAGACAGGCACCAACACCCCCCGCCGTGGGCGACGGCTGGCGAAAAAGCCTGGAACCGACTGAAACTTTCAGGGGCCGCCAGGTGGCGGGCCCTGAGTGTACTCCCGGTGGGGGCGGGGCATCTACACGCAGTAACTGGACGTGAGGTACAGACGGATGGTGAATTCACTTTTTGCAGGCACACTACACAGGAATTGCGATAGTTTCTAGTGCACCTAATCCTCTTGCGAAGCAGGAACAACACCTCTCATACCACCAGCCTTGTTCATGCCAAGTGTGGAGCCCGCGGCGTCCTTCGCTTCGCATTCCCAAAGCAGACGACGGTCAAGTACCAAGACCCTTGATGGCAACCCCACTTCGCCGATTGATAGCGCGACGAGTCACCCCGCCCCCGCCATGATTTATTCTCACTCCTCGCAGACTCCCCCAGATCTTCCCAGCCAACTTTTAACACCAACACCAACGCCAACATTGCCGACTACCACGCCCAAACCTTTCCCACCCGTCCACCGCAGCCATGGCGCCCAAGACCGAGTACGTCCCTCCCCGGCCCACTGCTCTTCCACGACCAAACTAACACCGCTCCCCCCGCCCCAGTTTCCCCCCGATCCGCGCCTGTCTCTTCGACATGGACGGCCTCCTCCTCAACACCGAAGACCTCTACACCCAATGCGTCAACCTCGTCCTCAAAAAGTACTCCAAGCCCCCGCTCCCCTGGAGCATCAAGGCCCAGCTCCAGGGCCGTCCCGCCAAGGAGGCCACCGCCCTCTTCCAGTCCTGGGCCCAGCTCCCCGTCTCCCACGACGTCTACACGGCCGACGTCTTCGAGCACCAGCAGCGCATCTTCCCCACCGCCGAGGCCCTCCCCGGCGTCGCCGACCTCCTCCGCAACCTCGACCGCACGCGCCGGTCCGAGGGCAAGAGGGTGCACGTCGCGCTAGCCACCAGCTCCGCCAAGCGCATGTTCGACCTCAAGACCACCAAGCACGCCGACCTCTTCGCCGTCTTTGAGCCCCACCGCCGCGTCCTGGGCGATGACCCGCGCATCCCCCCCGGCCGCGGAAAGCCCCTCCCGGACATCTGGCAGATCGCCCTCAAGACCATCAACGACAGCCTGCCGGAGGGCGAGGCGCCCATCACGCCCGAGGAGTGCCTCGTCTTCGAGGACAGCGTGCCCGGCGTGGAGAGCGGGCGCCGCGCGGGGATGCGAGTCGTCTGGTGTCCCCACGAGGGGCTGCTGGGGGAGTATGCGGGGCGCGAGGAGGAGGTGCTGGCGGGGAGGACGGGTGCCGCCGGGGACGTGGAGATGGACCAGGTTGGCGAGGTAGGAGACGGGTGGGGTGTGCAGCTGAGGGACCTGGTGGACTTCCCATACGAGAAGTTTGGTATCGTGGTGCCGGAGGAGACCAACGGCGCGCCGGCCGCGTAAAGGTGAGCCGTTGACTTCTGTTGACCTTGTCCTTGTTTACACGTGCGGGATCCCTGGGCAGAGGAGAGGCGGACGGGTGGCCAGGGCATCGGACCGTTGTTTCACAAGCAGATTTCGGTTCTAGCATCTTCGAGGCGAGCCTCGTTATAGACAGACGATACCATGCCGAGCGATGTTAGAGAGTACGTTGCACTTGACGTTTGCCGCAATTTGAATGAAACTTGGTAATTGAACAGCCAGCTCTGTCCATGTCATGGCTATCATAGACAAAGAGTATCAGCTGCACTCAAAAGAGGAGGGCTCGGCCAGTGCCCGCAAAGAAACTGCGTCGTATATCAGGATCCGGTATGTATCCAATCCATGAATGCAAGTGGGAAAGCTCAAGAACAAAAACGCCAGTCCACGATCTATCCCGGCAGGACAACCGTCTGTCCCCGCAAGTGAACCCCGTTCCACCGCGCCCTGTATGCCCTTTCCCGCGAACCAACACCGGTACATCGTGACCCATAGCCAGCGTCATGGATCCTATTCCAAAGAGAATACTCGAAGAGAGACGTGCTACTTACCCACTTGTCCGACCCATAACCCTAGCCGCCACAAACCCCCCCCCCCCGCCAGGTGGAAATGTAATCCGAGAAACCACACTCAAGCCCCTCGACCCAGGGCACCCCGCCTAGAAGAACGGCTGGCCAAACGTCGTCGCGCGGCTCGGCGGCTCGTACCAGTTCTGGTACGGGTGGTTCGGCAGGCTAAAGTCGCCCAGCGAGAGCGGGTTGACAGCCGCCTTGGCCGGCGCGCCCGTCGCGGCCCTCTCTGCCACCGCCGGACCCGGCGTCCCCGCCCTAGTCTCGACGGGCCTCGCCGTCCCCCTCCCCTCAAAAGGCCTCGACAGACCCTCGACGCCCTCGTTCCGTCCAGCCGCGCCCCGTCTCCCTCCGCCAGAAGATGCTACGCCGCCAGGCCCAATCCCCTCCCCATGCCTCCCCCAAGCCCTCCGCAGCTCCCCCTCCACGCCCCCCAACCGCCACCCACTATCCTTCGTAATCCTCTCCAGGATCCCCAAGACTTCGTCCTGCTCCCCGGGGTCACTCAGCACCGACGACGCAATGGCCAGCGAGCGTATCGCGACGGACGAAACCCCGCGGTCCTTGTTGTGCGCTACGATGCCGCAGACTTGGTGCGCGTGGTGGAGCTGGACGGCGCGCATGGAGGGCGAGGAGCGGGTCGGCTCCATGGGGTGCGTCTGGGCGAGGAGGCACTGGGCCGTGTGGTAGAAGAGGCGGCCTATTATCGCGGCGCGCTTGATGAGCCTGGCGTGTGTTAGTCCGGGGTCGCCCTCCGGCGCTAGTGTCCGAGGCCAGACCAGAGAGGAGGAGACGGGGTGGGAGGGGAAAAGGGGGCTAAGGGGGAGGGAAAGGGAAGAAGGGGCAGGGAGACACACCACACATTCGGAAACGCAGACTTGCTCTTGGTCTGCGCCGGATACAGATAGCCAAAGGGATGCATCGTCTTCGGACAAGAGTTATTCCAGCAGTCGCAAAGCCTCTTCAGCTCCTGCCACCGACTCAGCCTGTTCCCCAGCCTGATCTGCTCGTCATGCGGGCACGCCTCCTGGACCTTGGGCACCGTCGCCCTAAAGTTGGCAATCTTGCCAACAATGTAAAAGATCCTGTGCACCCAGATCTCCTCGCCGGCCCCCACGCCAGCGGCGATGCCGGGCCCGGACCCGGCGTCGGGCGACGTGGCGTCCGCGGGCGAAAAGTCCATGTCGACGCCCCACTGGTCCGGGTCCCACGCCGTCTGCCAGTTGAACGCGAGGCACGACAGAACCTCCATGCCGATGTTGAGCCAGAAGCAGGCGGCGCCGACGCCCGTGCTCCGCGCGTCCCACCCGCACTCCCTGATCAGCGCCCTCGCGCCGGCGATGTGGTTCATCCGCTTCGCGGGCCTCTCCGACATGATCTCGTAGACGTTGAGCACGACGGCGGTGGTGGCGCACTCCGCCGTGTCCCTGTCCGGGTTCTGCAGGGACCTCAGCAGCTGCGTCGTGGCGGTATCGTAGTAGAACAGGGCCCGCTCGTCGTCAACGCCGGCGTCCACGAGCGTGAGGTGCTTGACCCCGCACGCCAGGAAGGCGTTCAGCAGCATCGACGACTTCAAGCTCTGGTACGGGATGAGCCTGCTAAAGTGCTTATCCTTGTCCAGCGAGTCCATCCACGTGCCCACCTCGTCCACAAAGACCTGCATGTAGAACACCTCGTCCGGCGAGCTGAGGTACGCCCTCTCGCCCACGAGGCGCTCGCCGGCGGGCGGGGTGGCGGCGTCGGAGGGCGCGCCGGAGGATGTGCTGAAGGTCTGGGAGGGGCCGACGACGGCTGGGGTGGAGAGGGAGGCGGCGGAGGAGGCGTCGCTGGTGCGGTAGGCGTGGGAGCGGGGAGTCTCGGGCCTTGTGGTGTCGCTGTTGCGGCGGGAGCGAGGGTGAAAGTGCGAGGGGTCGAAGGGGCGGATCGCCTCGGGGTGCCTTGGGAAGTACACCGGACCGGGCAGCATGGCGGGCGCAGGTGCCTCGGGGAAGACCGCGCCGTCGGGGCTCCGGGGCGGAGCCCGGGGCCGGGGCCGGCTCGGGATGGCGGCTCCGGCCTCCGGAGGGGTAGCGCGCCGGTCGAGAGCCGCGTAGCGGTGTAAGCCGCCCCTATACTCGGACGCAATGACCCTCGACTCGTCCTGGAACTGCACTTCAAGGTCGTCAGCGCCCATCCTCTCCCACCCCCACAGCGCCCTTGGCCAGCGATAGAAGAAGGATGAGGACAGGAACTCACCCTCCCAGCCAGCCGTCGGCGGCAGCAATGGCGGATCCCGCACCTGCACGTCAATAAAGTTGAGCCGCACTCCCCGCTTACACTCCCTGCTGCTCTTCCGGCAGTTCAAACAGTCCGGAACTGCCTCATCACACTTCAGATGCCGCTCCCGACACGTCAGGCAACCCGTCCTGACCCTCCTAGACTTCGCCACCACAGGCGGCGCCGGCCGCTCTGGACCAGCCGTCTCGCGGCCTGCGGGCAGTGGCAGGATGCTACCCTGGCGTGGGAGGGCCTCGACCTTTTGCCTCTTTGCCGGCGGTCCGTCGAGCTCGCGGGAGCTGGGGTCCATGGCGCCCGGGAAGCCGGATTCGTCACGGTGCGGAGCATCCCCTGCGCGGCGGGGGTCCGGCGCGGCGGGGCCGAAGCCGGGGGCGAGGAGGCCCGGGGGAGCTGCGTATGCCGCCAGGGCTGCAGAGCCAGCAGAGGCGTGCCCGAGGTTGCGGGCGTTGTCCCGAGGCTGAACGCTGGAGTGTTGGTCGAGGTTGGGGGTGGGCTAGAGCCGGGGTGTCGTCGCATGGGCAGTGGGCGAGGCGCAGAGTAGCCGGTGATGCTCGGTTGGCCCTCTTGGCGGAGGGGAGGCTTGCGCGGTATGTAAGAAACTAGAGACTTTGGGGATAAATGCTCGACATAGGATGCCCGAGGTGTATTGGACGAGCTCAAGTCTGGGAGACGGGCAGCGAGAGCCAAGATCAAACGTCCCAACGCCCACTCCAGCCGACAATTTCGTCGTCCCAGGGGATACTGGAGCCGTCGTAATGAGCGCAAAGAAAAGAAGAACGGCAGAGAAGATTAAAAAAAATGAAACCGTCAATTCGCCTCTGGACAGCACGCCGAGTGGAAAGGCTCTTCACTCGCGATGGGACAGGGGGTGAACGGCCGGTTACCCAAGACGCAGAACCCGCGCATCTGGAACCTCCTCTCGGGAAGCGGGCCGGGTGTCTTTTGTCCCTCAGTCAGGGGTTTTGCACTTCGCCTGTCCAACGGCGGGAGCGCAGTCGAGGGGGGCCGACGCACGGCAGGGAGGACGCAGACGGAGCCCGACGTTGGATGTCGCGATCTCGCAGTCCAAGAGTCGCGGTGGACGTGGTTGTTAGTAGACGACGCAACGCTCCTAGTGCGGTAAACAGCGCTGGTGAAAAGTAAGAGTGTAAATCATGGCAGCCCATGGGATACTCCCTGCGAGACTCCAGAACAAGGTCGAGGAACAACAAGAGGGAAAAAAAAAAAAAAACGAATGAGGAACCAGGGCAAGAGCCGTGCCAGGTGCCCCCGTCTCATCGAGCGGGGACAAGTTTCGTCGTCGCACAGCCGGCGGAGCCCACCAACCAGCACATATACGCCCAGCACCGGCCCAGAGCGGCGAGGGGCCCGGCTCGTCTACGATGGGACAGTTGGTGTATCCGAAAGCGGGGGAGAAACACCGCTGCGGAATGCGGAAGGAGGCGCCGATCTTGTGTTCCCGCGCCGCTCAGTAGGACGGCGGGTTGGAGTTGGAGATGGGGAAAACGCAGGGCATCCCCCTGCTCCCCCCACTGGCGCCGCGAGGACGCCAGACGGGGGCTCTCTCGGCCCCGGGCGCGCCGGAGACGGGAGTCGTCGGACAAGATGCCAGGAAGGGGCAGTCGCGCGCCGTGTCGGGCGTGAATGCTCGCCTTCGGCGCGGAGACGGGACGGGCCTGGCGTCCGTTTCTGATTGCAGCGCGCGGAGCTACAGGGGGAGAAAGGAGACGCGGAGACGGACCTTGGGGGGGGGGGGGAATCCAGTCTCGGGGTCCCTCTTTCCAGGTCGGTGGAATCGAGGGGAGACGGGAAGATACCGGCGCGGGTACGGACGGGGTGCCACGAGCAGCGTTGATTGGCCAGGGGGAGTACAAAGACACCGGAGAGCAGGGTAATCACTTACAGCGCTTCAGTGCATTCCCCCCTCGTGCTGAAGAGCCGAACGGGTGTCGGTAGCACAGAGGTCCGCAAGTTCCACTCCTGGAGCCCGCAGCAGCCCGAGCCCGAGCAGATGGCGATCCGTTCGAGTACGTGCCTGTGGGGAGAGTGCACCGCGTGTCATCCATTCCTCGCCTGGATATCCCGTCTCCATGTCGTTTGTACTCCTGCATCGGGCGCAGTGGGGCGCCCACCTGTCAGAGATGCGCTTCGGCCCTAGCGCGCCCGTCAGTGCGTACGGCGCCAAGATGCCCCCTGATGCTACCCTCGCTTCAGCGCGACAAGCCGAAAATCGACGCGCCCCGACGCTGGCGTCGTACAAGTGTTCCTGCCGCCGCCAACTCCTCTCGGCAAGGACGGGATATCCCCTGCCCAAACCTTGCTTGTGCTCTCGCCTCACCTCTCACAACGCACAGCCGTACCCACTCCGAACTCCAGCGTCGGAGCACCTTGGCGTGGAACCACGTCGCGTCAGCCCGTCCAGTTCCCGCGGAGCCAAGCCCACTTACAACGCGCCGCCCGAGGGGTCTGGGGCCCCTATTCCCCGGCGTCGCGCCCATTTCCACCCCGCCGGGTTCGTCAAGCGCACGGCCAGCCGGGCCAGGATTTCTTTCCCCCTCTTCTTTCACTTGGAGACAAGAAAACGACATGTCCAAGGACGTCTGGCGAGCCGACTCTCGCCCCCTCTTCCAGAGCCTTCCATAGCATAGATTCCCCGTTTCATCACCAGCAGTCTAGGGATTTCCGTCGATGACACTCCGTGGAGATGTTCTAGTGTCAAGACGTGCGGCAAATTCCCAGGTCTCCATGGACGCCGACGCAGACATGTCGCCGAACTGGTGCGGGTAATTCCCCTACTCCCCCCCATACTCCACAACTACTCTCCAGTGCGCTTTTATCTTCAAAGTTAGCATCAAGCTCCATTTTTTTTTGTTCACCCGGAAATCGGGCCAGTGACCGAGCCCCGTCGAACTGTGCAACTTCACATTCGGACCCTGCATGCTCCGCCCCCATCCCGCAGCGCGTTGACATGTAGCCGAGAAAAAACCCCCGTGACGACAAGAGGGCCCTGGTAAAGCCCATGGTGGCCCCCTGGGCGCATCTTCCACTTTTCTACCATCCATAGCCTAACTACGGCGCACATCCCCCCCCCCCCCCCCCCCCTCCAAGGCCAGCTCATCCACACCCCCGGCCCCCCAAGCCAAATATTGACGGCGGTTGTCAGGGGGCAGACAAATTCCAAATCCGATCCCCCCCGCCGACGCAAGATGATCGGAATGGCCATTCCTCGACACGGCACCGCTGCCGCCAACCTTGTCCGACGGCCCCAGCCGAGCCCGCCCTGCCCGTACAACCCTCAACCCCCTGTCCTTCCATCCTCCTCTTCACCGCCCAGCACCCCAGCGCCACCCACCCCCCGTGCGATCGCATTTACAATTGGAGACCGGCGCCCATATTGAGACGTCTCAGCCCCGCCCCCCGCCCCCGGGGGACAACCTCCCCTTCCACCATCCCCCATCCCAAGTCCCGTCCGAGGACAGGCTTCAAGCCTCGTGCGCCATCCTGCCAAGGAGCCCGCCCCTGCGTGCTACCCGCCCGAGACCCAGTGTAACCTAGATAAGCTTCCTTACCTCGCGGGGGAAACCCGACTGGTGGACTCAGCTTGGCGTCTCCGGTCCTCCAGTCCCATGATAACGCGGGGAGGAATAAGCTTGAATCGACAATAGGCGTAGACGGACGAAACAAACTACAAGCTTCGCTCCCGGCCAAACGCCCCGAGAAACGAAGATCCACAGAGCTCTGAATGAGGTCCCCCTGGTGGCAGCGGCGCCTGAGACAACCCACCATCGCCCTGACGTCGGAGGCGCGTCATACGTCACCCAAGCCCTCAGCTTCGTCCAGACCAGGAAGCCGGGGGAGAGACAGGGCGGTCAGGAGGAGCGCCTCGCATGGGGAGCACTACCCGAAGCTATCAGTATCCACCTGTAGGGCGCCCATTTAGGAGGTGCGCCGTGCAAGTGGCTTGGTGACGTGTCAGACGTGGGGTCCGTGGCTTCTTGTACTGGGGTTAATGTGGTTTGGAACTTTCTGTGCTCGCTCCGGGAGTTCGCCGAGATCCTGTACTGGTCGCTATCTTCGGGAAACGGGAGCTGAGGAGGGAGCATGTCGTGGGACGGCATGCTGTCGAGGGAAGAGTACGTAGTCAATCCAACTGCCAGCAGCCGCCTGCAGAAAGTACGACGCGCCACGACCAGCTGTGGCTAACATGGGCTGGCGTGGCTTGGCAGAGGGTACGTGGGCGGCCGTACCGGGCCGACGACAACCTCGCCCAGCTCAGCCAAAACCACGCCGACAACAACCACTGCCACACCAGACATCCCAGCTGCGCCCAGGCTCCCACCATCTTCTCATATCAGCCCTTTAGACACTAGACGACCCCTTTCCCGTAACGGCAACGAACCCAGCCATGGAGGGGCCCCCCCAGCCGCGGGCCATCCTCCGCGGCCACGTCGCGCAGGTGCACGCCGCGCGCTTCATCCGCGGCAACGAGCGCCTCGTGACGGGTGACGCCGAGGGGTTTGTCGTGGTGTGGGACCTGACGGTAATGCGGGCGCGGGCCGTTTGGAGAGCTCATCAAAAGACGATTCTAGGGATAGAGGAGTGGGGACCCGGGAGGCTGATCACGTACGTCGGTATCCATCGTAGACACAAGCTGGATCTGGAGAGTGAGACAAGTAGAGAGAGGCGATGAGTTTCTGTCCATGTGGTTCATATCTGACTAGGTAACAGCCACGGCCGAGACAACGAGATCATAGTCTGGAAGCTCACAGCCTCAGACGAGGACTCCCTCAGCCGGGCGCTTCCCCTCGATGGCGTCCACGATGACCGCCCGAAGCCGTGGATCCAGAACGTCATGCCCGTAAACGCCATGAATTTTTGCGCATTCGCCATGGTGCCGTGCAAGCCCGGGATACCCGCATCTGAGGCAGACGAGATCCTCGTCTCAACCCCGAACGCGATCCACCTAGACGGCGTAAGTCGTGCTTTCTCCAGGCCATGAGCCCCTCGCCTTGCGACACTCACCTCACACTTTCCAGGTCGACATATTCCACCTCCCCAGCCAGCAGCGCATTCACGTCCTCAAGCCACTTCCCGACGGCGGGATGCCCATGGCCCTCTCGCTCTTCCACTCTAACGGCCTTCATCTCGCCGCGGCCTACGAGAATGGCGCGGCCGTGGTTCTGCGCGCGGACCTAGCGGCCGGGAAGTGGACTACGCTATACAAGCACCAGGCCCACGCCCAGCCCATCCTCTCGCTGGACGTCTCGCCGTGCCGGTCCTTCTTTTTTACGTCCGGCGCCGACGCCGTCGTTGCGAAGCATCCTATCCCCAAGCAACCCATCGTGGGTGGGGACGCGGCGGTATCAGGAGAGGACGAGCCAGTCTCGACCCCGCTGAAGAGCGTAAATACCAAGCACGCGGGACAACAGAGCCTCCACGTCCGCTCCGACGGCGCCATTTTCGCTACCGCGGGATGGGATTGCAAAGTCAGGGTCTACTCCGCCAAGTCCCTGAAGGAGGTTGCCGTTCTGAAGTGGCATCAGTCAGGGTGCTGCTCCGTGGCGTTCGCCGCCGTCGACCCACCACCGAAGCCGGCTGCCCAGCAGTCGACAGACGTCTCCGACTCCCCGGGTGAAGGCAGCTCTGCTGTCGCAATGAAGGCGAGTGCCCCTGCCTATTACGACGTGAAGGACAGGAGGATACAGCACGCCAAGACGGCTCACTGGGTTGTGGCCGGCGCCAAGGATGGGAAAGTCAGTCTTTGGGACATTTACTGAGTGCTCGTGTGCACACTACCTCCGTTTTCTGACGTAGCTACGTCAGACACCATTCTCGAGACAACCGCAGACCTCCCACGTCCCCTTCAACAAAACAAACTTTTCCACCTACACAGACTCCTTCCCTGGGCAGGGCCTAGCCTCTCCGACAATCAAGCTCTCCAGCAAGCAAACCCTGACTGACGACCTGCGATGAACAGTCGGCGGGAACGAACTTCTCCTCCTACATCGGCGTCACTCTGCCCCACACAACCAAGCCCCCAACCTACATCGCCTCCTTCTCCTCAGTCGGGTCAATCCTCTGCGCAAAAACCTCCAGTCCCCCCTTGGCCCGCAACACAACACTCGGGTTAACCAACTCCACCTCGCCCTCCCTCCCAACCTCAAAGAACCTGAACCTCCTCACCAACGCAACCATCATAGCCTTGAACTCAAGCCTGGTATACACCTGCCCCGGACACCCCCTCGGCCCCTGCAAGAACGTCGCGAACGCGTGCGGCTTGGCCGCCTCGCCCTCGAGGCTATCCCACCTGTCCGGGTCGAACTCGGCCGCGCGGGGGCCCCAGACGAGGGGGTTCAGGTGCGTGGCGCAGGGCATGAGCATTATGGAGGTGCCCTTTGGGACTACGGTGCCGCAGATCTCGACGTCGCGGGCGGCCTCGCGCGTGGCAAAGGTTGCTTTGGCCGGGTTAGCTGTCGCCTATGCCGATTCCGGGTGGATCGGGGGAGAGGACTGTACTCACCAGCGCTCCGCACGCGGAGGACCTCTCGGTAGAGGTTATCCAAGAGCCTCATATTCTCGACGGTGGCGTAGTCCATGTGTGGCACGTCCCCGACGGCGCGGATCTCTGCGCGGAGCCGGTCTTGGATCGCGGGATAGAGCGCGAGGTAGTGGATCGCCCAGGCGATAGTATTCGAGGTTGTTTCGTGGCCCGCCGCCATGAATGTCAGGACCTGTCCCTCCGTTAGCCATCATCTTGAGCGCGCTCCACCTCGGTGCACTTACATGGCCAATAATGTCCTCCTCCGTCCACTGCAGTCCCATCCCCCTCGACTCCTGAACCATCCTCGTCAAGATGTCCTTCCTCTCCCCCGGCCCCTCCCTCACCTCCAGCCCATTCTTCTCCCTCGCCACGTCAGCGATTCTCCGGCGGATAACCCCCCTTATCACCCAGTGCAGACTCGCAATAGCGCCGTTGAAGCGCCTGTTCTCGCCAACGGATAGCCACCGTACGGGGACCACGGCATTGACTGCCGACAGGATCTGGCCCCAGGTCGATGGGTCGAAGACGATCTGGTAGCTCTCGTGGAAGGGGACGGCGGCGTCGAGAGTCGAGAGGGGGACGCCGAGGACGGTGGTTGCGATTACGTCGAGGGTTATGCGGGACATGGGGGGAATGACTTGGTTGTTAGCTTGTTGGGCGGAGATGAGGAGAGAAGGGGGGAGGGGAAGGGGGGAGGGCTTACGGTCAATGATTCCCTGGGAGTAGTTGATTGTCGAGTCAAATGTGTTGCAGACCTCTACGGCCTTTTCCTCCATCAGGGGGATGAGTTTCTTGAGGTGAGTGAGCGCAAAGGCACCTGCTGCCGTCAGCTCGCCGTCCACCACCACAACTCTCTGCTCGACCCTCGGAAGCTACTAGAGAATACTTAAAAGAAGGGGGGGGAGGGGAAACATGATGCAGCACCTACGACATACCGCTCAGAACCTTTCGATGCAGCCGATGCTCCTCCCCATCCAAGAACACCAGCCCCCTCCCAACAATCGGGAAGATCAGCCTGCGGTACCAAGCAGGCTTCGTAAAGGCATAGCAGTTCGTCTGCAAGATCTGCCGGTGGGCCTCGGGGCTGACGACGAGGACTGCATCCCCGTTGAGGAATGAGTGGTACCGGATCAGGTCGGCGTCGGGCCACTTGCGGACCCAGGATGCGTAGGGTTCAATGGGGGAGCCGGAGGAGAATTGGCGGAGGGACTGGCCAAGGAGGAAGTGGTGGTCCTGGGGCTGTTCAGTGGTCTTCATTCCTTGGGCCTAGAGTCGAGATAGTCGCAAGGAACAGGGTCTCGACAGGGCAAGAGGGAGGGCGGAGACGTGGCCATACCTTTGGGCCGGGAAGCTGGCGGAGAGGAGTGAGGAGATATGGGTAGACGAAGACACGGTAGATCTTGACTACCGCATACTGGAAGGAGAAGAGTCCAAGGAAGACAGCCGAGGGCGTCACCGAAGCCAGAGACCCGTTCGAGACGAGGTTCCTCAGGCGCGCCCAGGCGAGCTTCCCCAAGAGGGAAGTAACAGCACACGCGACGATATCCATGACGGACAACAGATTCGACAGTGCCTTTACAGAATAGAACGCGCGACTTGGAGAGAGCGTTCCTCACAAGCCCAAAAAAGGGCCAAGAAGATGGGAAGCGAGATATTTATCTCTTCCGCTCCAATCCTTGCCTCACTCCCTGCGCCTGCGGGAGTGGGGCCATCGTCCCCCACCGGCCTCCATGGATCCATAGGGCTCCTCCGTACCCATGCCCCTTCCACCAGGTTCCGCTGCTCCCCCCGCGTCCTCCATGACGACTCGGGGCCACGGGAGTGGGGACCGGCTGCTCGAACCCGGCTTTACACGCCCCTTCCTTGCTTCTTCCTCACTCCCCTTCTTCCCATCACCGAAACCCCCAAGCCGACGGGGTCACCGGAAGCACATCGAGGACTTGGTGGCCCGTGACCCGGTGCAGGTGTAAGTTCGGACGGCCACGCGGAGGCATTCCCCGACTTCCCGCTTTCGGACGGGGGGCTTCCCCCTCGGGCCGGTCCTTCGGTCGGGCGACCCGATGTCTCAGGATTTCCTATCTGAAGGTAACGTGCTGCACGTTCTCGCGGGACGTCCGCCGCCATGGAGTCCTCCGTCTCGGGGGATCCCGGGCAAGGAGGCTCTCGCTCTCCATCTCCCCTCCAGAGGGTCTGAGGCGGGGAATGCAGTATTGGCTACCAAGGGTCGCTGGCGTTGCTTTTGTGGGGTGCAGACCGGTCGGTCGAGACACGCGCTCCCTGGTCACCATGGTTGTGGGATAAGGTCGGGGTGTGGTGAGGGGCCCGGAAACTGGTTGGGCCGGGGTAGTGCTCGACAAGAGCTGAAGTGGAGCGTACTTTTGCGCGATCAAGGCGTCACAAGCGGAGTCCTTCACGGGCAATAACCAGTAATTGGGTGGCGGAGCCGGACGTCTGGGCCGGTGGCTTGGTTAGTTTGAACAATGGATTCCATGTGCGTCCCTCTGTCCGTATGGGTATAAGTGCATAGAGCCAGCGTGAGCAAGGGTGGAAAGTGTCAATCACAAAGCTAGTTGGGATCAAGCAATGGCTCACCCCTTTGCTCACAGCCATAGACATGTCCAGACGTTCAGTGGCAGCTCACTCAGACCAGCGCACAACAGTACATAATCTGATGACGTCCCCAACCAGCCCCAGATGCTGTGGCCCCTGTCCTTCTGTCCAACCGCCTCCCCCCCCCCCCACCCCAATTGAAAAAAAAGAAAACGCTCCTGCGCCCCACCAACCAGTGATATCAGATGAAGGCCCCCTTGCCTCTTGCCTCTTGCCTCCACCCATGTCTCTCCCTCGTACTACGGCACCACGGCGACTCCCGGCTAGAACAGGAGGTCCCGCGCCGATCGAGGCCCACGGGGAGGGGGAGAGGGGGGTGGGGGGCGGGTCCTGGAACGGCATGGAACCTGAAAGCGACAAGATTTCACGCCGAGGAGGAGGGTGTAAGTGGGTGCGGTGCGGGCCGGTGTAAGTCTGTGGACAATGCTGACTGCGGCTGCAAGGGATAGGGTGCATTGCCGGGTATCTTTGAATCTTTCAAGTGCAATCTGGGGAGGGGTTCCGGACGGTCAGAGTATAGGAAAGACGTGGGCATTGAAGCTAGATCAGCGGGTCTGCACAAGGTCAAGCGCAGAGACTCGTGGAAGCAAGAGGGAACCAGGTTCTGACAACACAGGAGGAGGAGTCCGGGAGCGCGTGGCGTAGACTGTTAAGACATCACACCCCTGCTCAGACAAAGCCCATCGACCAAGCCACCTCTTGAGCAGGGTAACATCCCGATCGACCACCATCGCCCCACCTCGATCTGTCACCGACGAGCCACCATCTCGTCCTCCGTTGCAACCCCTGCCTCGAGGCTTGACGGCACGGCGTACGACCGAGGCGTGATGGGCTCCCTGTTGACGCATGATCTGAGATTCCAGTTGCTTTCCCCGACTATGGGTGCTGAGCGGGAGGCGAGGTGGGGATGGCTTGGTTCAGATTGTGGATAGGAGGCCGAAAGGGGGAAGGCTCGGGGCGCGGTTATCACGGAGGGGTTCCGGCGGACCGGGACGGATCAGCTCGTCTGGGGCTAGCTCACGACAATCCTCAACTCCCAGCAAGTGGACACGGAGTCCCACTCCGACCGAACCTCCAGCCACAGATGCCACGCATCACGGTGCACTCGCCCCTTCCCACATCTCTCTCGCCATGCCATCCTCAAACTCGTGATATCCGTCGCCTCCCATCAGGCCCACCCGAGCACCGGAACCCAGCATCACCGTACCACCCCGGTGTCTCAAATCGAGACCTGCCGCCAAGCGAACCCTCAAAGCCCTCCTCCGTTTCCCGCGTCCCTCTCGCCCCCTCCTTCCGCTCGACCCCAGCCTGCCACTGCATCCTGCATGGAGGCGAGAGACACGCAGACGAGTGACGGGCCCGTCGCACGGCGACTTGACCGACGTGGAAGGACGCAGCTGAGCGGAGCGCGGATAGGATGGGTGGGGTTTCTTTGCTTTTGCACGCAGGGAGAGAAGGGCCTGGGCATCTGGGCGACGAGGGGATACCTTCCCGTCATCGGCGGATAGCTGTCTCCGCGGGCACAGGCTCGACGAGATTGGGAAGCCTGCAGGACAAGTGCGATTGTCCCGAGGTCCCGTGCGTGGAGAGCTCGCTGGCTTCGCATGGGCACGAGGTACACAGATGCGGTGGGAGCCGCGATTCGACGAGCATGCGAGGCCTCTCTTGCAAGTCTCGCCAACTCTCGAGACCGCACACAGGCCTCCCATGACCGCGGAGGCAGACCTTGCCACCTTTGTCAACAACCGCATCACGCCTCCCAGCCCTCCTCACTCCTCACACCGATCCGAGGCCGGCACCACCCAGCTGAGCACCTCTGGACGCCACACCGGTGAGCCAGCCCACACATCTCCCTCTCTCCCTCTCACCGACTCGCCATCCCCATCACGCCCCCCCCCCCCCCCCCCCGGCTTCCGTCCCCTCGCGACCGGGTTCCCGGGACCCTGAGCTGCGCGGCGTCGAGCCCGTGCATTAACCCGCTATCTCCGGCCCACTTCCCCCCGGGCATGTTCCCCCCCCGCTCTCGGCGATCACTTACTCCTTGCGTCCTCCCTCCGCCGGCTCGCCCGATCCGGCGACGGACAGCACCCAAAGAGAGGCCCACCCGGATGAGGGATGAGATCGGCGTCTTTCCAGCTGCGCAGGGCTTGACCGCGGCACGAGCATGAGCCCCGGGGATTCGGCACGCCTCGCAAGCAAAAGCAAGCATAAAACCACGGTCCTCGCGACCATGGTGTCGTTTTGTATGCTTAGGAGAGACTCTATGCCCTCTCCTCTTCAGCGAAACAAGGCAGGCTAAAAGTCACCAACCAATCAGGGCGTGTGGCGTAGTGGTATCGCGTTTGCTTCGCACTGAACATCGGAATCCCGATTCGTGTCTGTAAAAGGTCTCCGGTTCAATCCCGGACACGTCCAACAGTTTCTCTTTTTGCCTCCTCTTCGTTTCTTGTTGTGTATATATATATATACCCTTCCCTGTGCTTTAGCATTTTTTAGTTTTCTCAAATACGGAGGAGGAAACAGACCATACATCTACCACGGGCATGGTTTGTTGCTCATTCTTTTTGCTTGTACCTCGTAAGATTAGTCCCTAGTATGGGAGAGAAACAAGTTGCAATCTACAAAGAAAAAAAAAAAAAAAAAAACACCACAAAAGCCAACGTGAACCGACATCCTAACCCACGTACATCTCCGACTGCCCTCTCATATCCCAGATCCCGCACCAACCTAGGTGTAAACACTCTCCGTAAACTGATTAACCTGCAGCCCCTTCTCCGCCATCTCCGCGTCCTCCAAAAACTTCAGCGACATCCACACGAGGTGGCCCTTCACCCTGCTCAGCTTCTCCCTCACGTCCTCGGGCGGCATGAACTGGTCAAAGATGTGGCCCGTCGGCACGCCCCTCGGCGGCATGAACTTGTCGTACGTGTCAAAGTTTTTGACTAACCACAAATGTCAGTAAAACACTGAGCTCCATTCACCTTTGCTTCCCGGCGGGGGGCTCGGCGAGTAAGGTCATAAAGGGCGAAAAGGGGGGAGGGGTAAACCTACCGTGATCATCCGGATCCGCGTGGAACAAGTGCCGGAAGATGGCCGAGTTCTCCGTCGCCCTCCCGGTCCATTCGCTCCACATCTCCTCCCCGAGCGGGTCCTCCACAAACTTGTAGCTACTCTCCTTATCCCAGGGATTGTTCGGCGAGTTCTCCCCAGGCGGCTGCGCGTTGATATCCCCGCTCGCATCCGGGTCCTGCGCGGGCAGCAGTCCCATGTGCTCCCGCCAGAGATACCTCCTCAGCGTGGTAGCGTGCCACCCCGCCTTGAAGGGCTTCCCGTCCATGGTGCTGTCCACGAGGCGCGTGTCCTCCATGACGATGCTGAGCTCGCTGTCGTGGTTCCCCATCTGGCTCCGGTCATTAAGGTTGCTAGACCCACAGATAACGACACGGTCATCCGCAATGAGGAGCTTCGAGTGGATGTAAAGCTCCTCCTGAATCCAGTTCTCAACCTCCGTCTGCTCCTGCTCCTCATCCCACGGCTCATCCTTCAGCCCCTGCCCCTCCACACCGCCCGCCATGGCATGATGCGCCACCGTCGCGGCGATCCTCGCGGGGTCCTTCTCCCTGCCCCTCAGCGTCTCCTCAAACTTATCCTTCTTCGCCTTGGCCTCCTCGTCCTCCTCAGTCTCCTTCTCCGTCCTCTCCCTCGCTGTCCTTTCTCTCTTGGGCGAAAACGACCGCCTCTCACCCCTGTCCCTCTCCTGGTGGATCGCGCTCGGCATCAGCTCCTCCGCCGCCCCGCGCTGCACGTCGGCGTATTTGATCCCCGTCGCCTCCTCGGTTTCCTTGATCGCCCGCGTCTTCGCGACGCGGTCGTACGACCGCAGGTTGAAGAAGAACAGGTACTTCTCCGGGTCCACGCCCTCGGCGCGTATCCGCCCGAAAATGGAGTCCTCGCCGCGACAGATGGACTTGTACTGGTAGTCCATAATAGCACGGGTCCCCATCGCCGCATCGCTCCGGAGATCGCCCGCGAAGCCCGGCACGGCGGGGATCAGCACGATGATGCGGAACGTCCTGCCCTCCTTCGCAGCGCGCAACACCGCCTCCACCATGGCCGCGCCGATGGTGTTGTGGACGGGCGACTGCCGATCACCCGTCGCCGTGATGAAGAACTGATTCTCAATGTAGACAAAGTGCTCCGCCTTCCTAATGACCTCAGCGTACGCGTTCTGGATCGAGTGGTCCGTCAAGATCCCGCTCGACCAGTCCGCGCTGGACCGCACAATCTGCGCACGAATCGTCCCCCTCCCGTTCAGGTTCTTCGACTCGAGGTCGCTGATCGGGTGGAGGATGTAGTCGCCGACAGGGTGCTTCGGGCGCTGCACACCGACAAGGTCCTCGTCCGCGCCCTCGCGGCCCCGGAGCATGAGCCAGTCATAGCGCGAGTCGCGCTTGTACTTGTCCCGCTTGATAAAGTTCCAGCGCAGCACAAAGTGCTCGGCGATGTCGTACACGCAAGGGCCGATGACGCCCATGGCAACGTCGTGCCACGGCATGCGTCCGTTGTCAGACTTATTGAGCTCGTTTTGGCGCCAGTCTTGCACGTTCTGCGGAGAGTTAGAAGTGTTATCTTTTGTTTCTCTAGACGGGACAATTGAGCATACTTGGAAATCCATTATCCGGTTGTTGTTAAAGTCTTGACCCGGCCAGATGTTGTCCTCTACTCCCGTGGGATGTAGGTCCGCAAGCGGGTGCTGGTGCGTATCCCACCGGCCAAAGCAGAGGTCGAGACCCCCGATGAAGGCCATCTCGTAGTCAATGACAATGAACTTCTCGTGATGCGCCCAGTAAAACGTCATATCCGCCGCGTTCTCAAAGACATTGTGGTCCGGGTGCCTCTGTACAATGATGTTCCCATGCCCCGGTGTCCCCTCCGGACACAAGTTCATGAGCACTTGCTTCGTATGCCGCGAGTTGCACGTCAACGCCGCCTCGACCTCGCGGTAGACGCTCACATAGATCTTGACACCCGCCTCGGCGCGGCGCTTCAGCACGCTGTCCAGGCCCCATTCCTTGTACTTGTGCGGCGGGCGCCGCAGGAACAGCTCGGGGCTGAGCCACCAGTCGCAGATGTAGATGGTCTCCTTGGCCTTCTCGAGCGCCTCGGACACGGCCCAGAAGTAGTCGCGGCCGTCGACGTACCACTTGATCAGGTTGCCCTCGCGAATCGGGAAGAAGGATTCGTAGCGGTGCTGCTCGGCGATCTTGGCGCGCTTCTCGTCGCAGGCCTTCTCATGCTCCTCATCGTGTCGGTGGTGCGGGTTCCACTGCGAGAGGTGTTAGTGTCACCGACTAAGGAGGGCCACGGCGGGGTGCGCACAAGGTTCGCGAACTTTCCAATCTGGTTCCTGCGCAATTGTTAGCTGTTGGGCTCCTGAGGGGAAGAGGGGGCTCAGGCCGCGGGCGAGTCGCACTTCTTGTGTGTCAGGGCGACCTTGGCGTCATAGAGCGATCCGTTCTCGCTAAACTTGTCGCGCACATCGTCGCGGAGCTTGTCGAAGAAACTCATTTCTGCGGTACGTATCCCGACGACAAGGCAATTCGAGCAGGACAGAATGCCAGCAGCCAAGTCCGCGGGGTGAAGATGGAGAGAGGGAGGGGGCGATCCACAAGAGTGGACAGCGCGGAAAACCGGGGATATACGTATATTTAGCCTGCACCTTTCACCCTGGAGCGGTCGGTCCATTTCCGATCCCACGCGGCCCTCCTGTGCGTTTGTACTTGTAGGGCTGGCAGCCCATCAGAGCCCGCATGACATCACCCCCCCCCCCCCCCCCCCCCCCCCCGGCGCGGATCGAACATGCAACCAAACAGTGATGCGTCAGGCTTGCGGGGGGAGGCCGAGCGGAGTGTAACTGCAGGCTCACGTCATGTCGGCACTCTCCGTGTTTGTGCGGATACCCCTGAGGCCCCGCGTCGGAAAACGTGGGATAATGCGCCGCATGGACTAAAGGGAGTTAGTTGGCCAGTGTCGCCCAACCAACACCACGGGATCCGAGCACTGCAGGGCTTCAGTTATCTGCGGGCCAAGATGCTTTCCACCCGTTTCCGGAAAAGGCCGTCCTTGGATCTCCCACCGGTACAGAACGCACTTGGTGAAGGCTTGACCCCGGAAACACAGCCCCCGCGATTTTATTCGAAACAACCACCCGATGCCCGTGACATGACGGTGCAGTTGCGATGATTATGCCGCGTGACAGGGGCGTGGACGGCGTTCGGGGAGTCATTCGTCACCTGTCACTTCACAGCCTGCCGATCGGCGGTGCACTGAGGCTCGGCTGACGAGACAGTGTCGGGAAAGCAAGTCGGCGATCCGCGGTGGTGTTCTGGAAGGCGCGGGCTTGCAGGTTTATGGCCTTGGGGATGACGTTTGACGCGTGCATGGGGGTCACGGTGCCAGGGGGCCTGCCACTTCGCGAGAACGGGAATGGGCTTAATCTCACGGGATAGTTGCTACATGATGGTACAAGTCAACAGCCAGCTCGCTTGAGACGGATGTACGAACTCTGTGTACACTTTTCTCCAGCTGCCTTCCCTCGGCCAACAGTCAGCTCGCATCGTCACACATGCCAAGGCCTCTCAGCTCGCCTCCTCCGATCAGCACGTCCACTCCCGATGGAGTCACTAGCGCGGCCCACTCGCAGCCCGCTTGCTGGGGAAGTCGCGATTCAGCCCGTCGCGAGCGCGGAAGGAGCGTCCATCATCGACCACTGGCATGTGAGTCTAACTGTAATAGGCAGATGCTAGGCGGCAGTTGCATGAAGTGGCAGTTGCCCTGCCATCCTGGTCCCTGGATGGAACCTGCCTGCAACAGCGATGGAGCTGCGCCGCGCCAGGTCGATGCGACAGGGTATTTGACCTGGGCTTGTCCGCAGTTGCGCTCCGAGAGCTCTTGCATCTTTTACTTCGCTGACCCGTCGCATGTCTTCGGAACAAGCATCGCATCACCAGCCTAACTGTAGTCTTCTGGCGCGAACTCGTGGCATATATCACATCCCACCGTCCTCCCACGCCGCCCGCTCTCCGACCCTCCACCACGACCACGCGTGACTGCGCTGTTTCAACCTCCTAGTAGCCTCACTACCATACAGACTATAAACCCTCTCATACAAGCCCGCCGGCGCCCTTCGGCTGCCGTCCCGACTCTCCCACGATGTCGACCTCACGATCAGACTCATGGGCTGCCAAGGCCGCCGCCAACGACATGCAGCTTCGCACACGAAAGCAGCGCGGCTTCGACGAGGCCGAGGCCGCACTTCCCCACATCAAGCCCCACGTGTCCCTGGCCATGAAGGCGATGGATGTCGTAGGTCTCCTGTCCTACTTAGGCAGACGAAACCCGCTTCCACGGCCGGTGGCGCCCGGCGACGTCGTCTGGATGCTCGACAACGTCGCGTTCAAGCCCAGCGGGAAGAGCGGCTGGCAGGCCGAGTTTGTTGCGGCCGTGTTCGAGAAGGAGCCCAAGTGCACTGTTGTCGACGTGGTCCAGATGATCGCGCGGGTCATCGGGCTTGCGGACGACGCGCAGGAGAATGCGACCATCGAGGAGCGCTTGATGCCGTTCCTGTGGGACTTGAGGGCTGGGAGGAGATTCCCGGCTGTTCACGGCGATAAGAAGATGGTTCTTGGACCGTCGGACTCCGGAGGGATCTCCAGCGACATGATGCGCCTACCCCCGAGCGCCCCCGGTTCGATCTCGAAGACAACGGCGAATGTTCCGCAGGGCGTTACGGGCATTCTCCAGTCGCGGACGTATTTTGCCGAGCCGGAGGGATGGGCTGTGATTTCAGGTGTGTATCCACCTCCGGCCGACTGACTGTCTCTGAGCCTCCTCGCCTGAACAACCTAGAGTACTAACAGACTTTGTTAGACATTGACGACACGATCAAGGTGACCAAGACAAGCGATCCGATTGGAATCCTTCGCGAGACGTTTGTTAGCGAGCCGACGCCCATTCGGGGCATGCCGGAGCTCTACGCCGGCCTGAAAGCCATGCTGCCCCACGACACACCTTGGTTCTACGTTTCGGCATCCCCGTACAATCTCTACCCATTCCTCCGCGAGTTCCGGAACGCGTGGTTCCCACCGGGCGCGCTGATGCTGCGGGAGACTAGCTGGCGAACAATCGCCGGCCTACTCAGCGCGCTCACCAGCGGCACGGAGGAGTACAAGGCCGAGCGGCTCACCAAGATCCACGGGTGGTTCCCGCAGCGGAAGATGATTCTCATCGGCGATTCAACCCAGTCGGACCCCGAGGCCTACGGGGAGGCGTACCGGCTGTTCCCCGGCTGGGTGAAGTGTATCCTCATCCGCAAGGCCCTTGACATCTCATCCGTTGGCCTCGAGGAGAAGAATGAGCCGGCGAGGTTTGAATTGGCATTCAAGGGTATTCCGAGGGACATCTGGCATGTGTTTGAGGAACCGGAGGAGTGCAATGGCGTTCTGCGCGATCTCACCGGCCATAGCTAGAGGGAGATGGTTCTTGTGGCTTTGCAAATGTCTGTGTGGGACACCGGAAGGGTTGAACCGAGGCGGGATACGGCGAGATTCGGGGGCGAGACTTGTACGATACGAGGTATGGGTGCTTCCATTTATGATACCAGGTTTAGACTACCGAGATTGCAAATATCATGTTTTGATGACAATATTAAAGCACTTTGTGGAAGTACGCTCGCGTCAGATGCTGTTAGTGTGGTTTACGGAGTGCTGCTGATAATTCAGCGAGTTCCAGACGGTGCCACGTGAGCGCCTCGGCGAGCTGACGACTGTGACCCTACATCTTATAAGTACCTCCGTACCTCCCCAATAGTCTATGGGTTCTCCACAACACCGGACCCTTGTGACGACACACCTCGACGATAACGATAAGCAGCTCTCCTCGACCTTGACCCCGACCGCGATTCCCACGCTCGGCCTTTGAATCCCTCCTCGAGCCGCTTTCCCACGAGGAGACGCGTCCAGCGCCGACAGGGTCAATGTTTTTCGGAGCTCTCCGCCGCCACTCTTTGTCAAGATGAGCAGCGCCGCCCGCTCCCCGTCGTCGTCCGGGCTCCTTCCGATGCCCGGGTCACCGTCGTCATCGTGGGCTATATACCGCGCTCGAGTCATGGCGTACTGGAACCACTCGGAGCGGGACGCAGTTATAGCCTTTTGGCTCTTCGGTATGTCCCATCTCGGCGCCAAACCGCCGACTGTTCCCCAAAGCTAAACCTCCCAGGTCTCATCAACAACGTCCTCTACGTCATAATCCTCTCCGCCGCGCAAGACCTAGTCGGAAGCGAAGTCCCCAAAGGCGTCGTCCTCCTCGCCGACGTCCTCCCTTCCTTCTTCACCAAGCTCATCGCCCCCTACTTCATCCACCGCGTACCCTACTGGGTCCGCGTCCTCGTCTTCATCGCCCTGTCGGCGGGAGGCATGCTCCTCGTGGCCCTCACCCCGGCCGACAAGTCCGTGGCCATAAAGATGACTGGCGTGATATTCGCGTCGCTGAGCAGCGGCGGCGGCGAGCTGAGCTTCCTGGGCCTGACGCACTACTACGGGCACCTGAGCCTGGCGGGGTGGGGGAGCGGGACGGGGGCCGCGGGGCTGATTGGCGCGGGCCTATACGTGATGATGACGACCTGGGTAGGCTTCACGGTGCGGACGACGCTGCTGTTCGCCGCTTTCCTCCCGAGCATCATGGCCGTCAGCTTCTTCGGCATCCTCCCACACGGCCCGCTGCGCGCCGGGGCCGCAAAGGGCTACGAGAGCCTCCCGGAGGGGGACCTCGAGGCCGAGGACGTAGACGACATGTCCCGCGCCGCCGCGTCCTCGGCTCTCCTATCCGACGGCCCGTCCTCCACCGCAACAGCCTACTCGGCCCGCACATCGCCGCACGAGCCCTCGAGCTTCCGGTCCAAACTCCGGCGCGCCAGGGCCCTGATGGTCCCTTATATGGGGCCCCTCCTGCTCGTCTACGTTGCCGAGTATACCATCAACCAGGGCGTGACCCCCACGCTCCTATTCCCGCTCTCGTCCACGCCGTTCTCCGAGTTCCGCGACTTCTACCCATTCTACGGCTTCCTCTACCAGCTCGGCGTTTTCATCTCGCGCTCCTCGACGCCGTTTGTGCGAGTCCGGCAGCTTTACCTCCCGTCGTTCTTGCAGGCGGGGAACCTCCTCATCCTGCTCCTCCAGGCACTATTCTTTTACATTCCGTCCGTATACATCGTCTTCATCATAATCTTCTGGGAGGGGCTGTTGGGGGGCGCGGTGTATGTGAACTGCTTTGCGAATATCCTGGAGGAGGTGCCTGCTGCGGATCGGGAATTCAGTCTCGCGGCGACGAGCGTGAGCGACAGCGCGGGGATATGTATCGCGGGTCTGTTGAGCATCGTGATTGAGGTGAGGTTGTGTGATTGGCAGGTGGCTAGGGGGGTGGATTGGTGCCGGAGCATCGAGGCGTCCAGAGGCTAGGGTGGTGTTTGCGGAAGCGTACAGCACGTCACTGCATGAGCGTCGGTAATCTGTAGGGCTGGAGAGCACATGGTGTTTCGGAGCATGGGGCGACCGACCCAACCTGCCAAGCGTCAATTGCAAGCGTTATATCAGTTCCCAGTCCTGGAGTGTCCGAGGCGAGGAGTGGAAATGGGGAAACTGGTGGCAGGCGCACCTGCTCGCACACTACACCGAAGTCATCATGAAATGCCGACGAGGCGGGCGCATTGACGTAGAAAACACCAATGCCAGGAACGGGTGGGGGGGGGGGGGGCAGTGTAAGTTAGCGCCCTGCGGCGTGCCAGTCGTGGCGGTGCCGTTCTGCCCCTATACTACGGATACAATTTTTTTTTTTTTTTAGTAATACGAGTGGTTGGCGGCTTCCGCCGTCCGTGTCCGGCTTGGCTAGCGTCGCGAAGGTCTCTCCTCCCCCGGGCCAGCACGGCGATGTAGACGGATTCGAAGCTTGGCAGCGGCAGCAGAGGAGGCGGTGGGCCCTTTTTCGGGCCTAAGGGACCAAGGCTCAGACGGACCAGATGGCTCGTATTTTTAGCCATAGGGCTGGAATTGCCACCATGGACGGACCTGCTACACTAAAATGGGGCGGCTCCAAGATTCTATAAAGAAGGGACGGCGCCAGCAGCGCAGACCGCAGACCAGCGCCCAAGCACGTCGTCGCCCTCCTCTCGCCGATAGATGCCGCCCGCCGTCGAGATCGATCCCCGCGGGGACATCCACCTCCACCTCCTCGCCACCCCACCCTCCACAAGCCCCACGACCTACCTCGCCTGCTCGCGCGCCCTCTCGCGCGCATCGCCCGTCTTCGACCGCATGCTCCACGGCTCCTTCGCCGAGTCCAAGGCCTCGGCCGCCAATGCCGGCGCGGGGGAGTGGGTCGTAGATCTCTCCCACGGACAGCCACACGCGACGCGGCTCTTCCTAGACATGACCCATGGGCGCTTCGAGGACGTGCCGCGCGACCTCTCCGTCGAGGAGCTGTACGAAATCACGGTGCTGACCAACTACTACGACGCGACGAAATCGCTGATCCCCTGGGCGGAGGGCTGGATGGGAGTCGCGGACGAGGTGACGAGGGGCCCCGGGGCGCCGGACCCCAAGGTCCTGTGGATCGCGTGGGAGTTGGGGCGGAGGGACATCTTCGAGACGGTGTCGCGGCGCATGCTGATGGAGTCCGTGGGCCCGGGGTTCATCGAGTCGGGGTCTGTCAAGGACGTGCAGACGCCACCCGACATAGTGGGTGAGCGGCAGACAACACGCGGACGCACGCAGAGAGCCCGTTGCTGACAAGACGCAGAACGCATCGACGCGATCCGCCTCCAGACCTGCCAGTCCCTCCTAAACGTCTTCCAAGAAATGGCCGACACCCTCGTCGTGGTCGACGAGCGCGTCCGCTGGTGCCGCCACCACACCTGGATGGGCCCCCACCGCTGCGAGTCCATGATACTCGGTTCCATGACCTTTTGCCTCACGCGCGCCGGCCTCTGGCCTATCCCCGACGCGAGAGATCTGGACTGCAGCGTCTTGGATCTCTATGGGAAACTTACGGGCCTCATCATCCACGATATCGGGAGGGAGCCTGGGGGGGAGGGGGTAGATCATCGGGAGTGTAACCCGCGGGCCTATCTGATGGGCCAGGTGCAGGCGATTATCCACGAGATACCGAACCCCGTGACGGAGTTCCATGTCAAGTATCTGGAGGAGCAGGCCAAGAAGCTTCTTCGGTAGCCGTTGGAAGTGAGTGAACGAGCGCCTCGACCCGACCGAGCCCAGCCGGGCAGACAACACGCAGGGCTTGGGGACGGATTCTCTGCCGTAGGCGCGGCGAGCGAGGACGATTAGATAGATAGATACCCATCCATACCCAGATACCATGTTGGCAAACCTTCTTTACTGCCAAGTAGTCCCAAGCTGCGCTGAAGGGATGTATAAGCCGGCGCACCAGCCGCCGCCAAAGGCGGCCTCCCGTTTTCCGGAACGGGCTGCTCTCTGAGACACCACATCGGCTTCGTTACTAACGCCGCACAGGAAACCGCAGTTCAGATGGCCAAAGGCGGGAAATGTAAGTTGTGCGATGAAAAAGAAAAACAAAAATCAACGTTTTGTCTTTCTATGATCCTGTTGGTGACACATCCGCAGAGCCCGGGCGAACGAGGATACTATCCGCCCCGTGTATCTTCCCACTCGCCATCCACCGACCCGGGACAGTACGAAGCAAGACCCGATATTTGTGGTCTAACGACATAGGAGCGTCGCTCGGCCTGAACGCAGACTCTGTTCGCCTGGAAGCCGTGGAATGTTGGATGACGGGCGTGCATTCGAGCTCAGCTTGTGGTTGCTTGTCCCTCCTCGATTAGGGCGAGGGGCCGCTCGTGGCGACGGCCGTCATGGGTACCGCGTTCTCCGTCACGATGGAGATCAAACTCATCTGATGGCTGACGTGACTTGGTCACCAAGACCACCACCACGTCTCGCCCCTGCTCGTCGATGAAGAACTGACGCAGTCTTCGCAGCCCAGGACTACACCTGAAGAACCTTCGTGTCCCACTCCGTATGGCTTACACTGGAAAGCCTCCGAGAATCGACCAACCCCACGATGCTGGCCCCGGGCCCTGCCCTCAGCGACACCACCAGCTGGTGAAAGAATGGTCCCGTGGGGTATGGCTCTGCACCTGTTTGCCCGCAGACTGCGCGCGCGCGCATAAGCGGAACGAAGTGTCGAGTCCGAGCACGAGCCATCGCCTACCTCGTTATGTTGTCGACGGTAAGGATGGGACGATAACAACCTCCTTTTACCTCTAGTCGTCGTGAACCGTCGCGCATTAAGACTCCCGTCTAATCTCGGCATGTGACACTATCAGCATCGAAATAGATCGGCTCAATATCCACGGTACGAGGCAGCAGCCAAGCATAAACTAAAAGGGGTATAAGTCTGGAGAACGAAGGCTAACATGCTCGAAAGACACATGTCTCAGTTAGTTGCCCGTTGTCTTTCGCAGAAACTCGTGACACTGCCTCCCGAAAATCTGACCTAGACACTTCTTCCCAATGCAAGGCAGAACGGACAGGTGACGTCATCTGGAAAATTCAAAAGGGAGGGGGGGGGGGGGGAAGAGGGGTGGGAAGCACGCCTATCCGTACAATGTGCGTGACAACTCTGGAGGTCCGAGATGGGGACCAAGACGTGACAGGGGTTAACCCAGCAAACGGAAAGAATCGGCGATAAGCGCATGTTGATGCGTTTGGTTCATTTGATGTTGGTTGGTCCTCTTCATACGTGAAGGAACCCGTATTTGAGCGCCTCCGCCCTCGCGGATAAAACGGCGTTCCCTTGCATCTTCGGCATGATCCTTCGCCTTCAACGACGCAGATCCGCGAAAGCCATTTGTTCCCTTGCTTTTTTTTTCTTTGGGATCATCTGTTGTGGAACAGTGCGATGTCTGCCGAGCGCTTACAGGGCGCACAGTGTACGGCAGCACCACACAACGGCAACCTGGAAACCGAGAGCAGGCTGACGCCGTGCTCCGTGACAGTGACAGAATGAGTGACAGCTGTGTCGCGTACCGACGCTGGACTCACAGATCAGCAAGGACGCCGAAACAGAGAGGCGCCCCGGAGGACAAAGAAGAAGCGGACAGCTTCAGAAACGAAACATTGTGCGCGGCTCAAATTTCCCAGTTGGCACACCGAGATCCGGCCAGGGTGTCAGGGTCATGACGATCGCAGTTCGTGAAGATGCGAGGTGGCATCCGGGCGTGCGAGGGGGGACACACGGGCAATACGAGGCACCGTCAGAAGCCTCTGACTGCTACCACTGGCCCGCCCAATGGGGGTAAGAGACGTTGGTTAGGGGCACGCTGACAAAGACGTGCAGGCCCCCTATTCCTCGCACCCTCCAAGGGCCCACAGCTGACGTCGGCCTCCGCCATGCGCCCGCTGATTCGCCCGCAGATCGGTACGTCGGACGCTGCCCCGTAACAAGCTAACAGCATGAGCGAATGTAAAGCCCGGGAAACCCAATCGGCCCCATCTCGATGATCCCACCGCAGTCCACCCCAGGAGACCCGTTCGCCCCCTCCGAGCCAGGGAGATGGTGAAACCTGATGGTCTGGGCATGGGCAAAGCTTAGCATAGCTGCGCAATGGGAGAAGAAGAAAAAAAAACATATCCTTGTGCGGGCCCTCCCTTCTTTTTTTTTTTTTTTTTTTCCGAAATAGGTGCATCCTTTGTACCGTGTACTCGTGATTACGTGTTTCCGTGCGTTTTCTGCGGCGTCATCGAGGTGGGATGGGTGGATTCCCGGATTCAGGGTCCAATGTGCTGAAGGTACCTGTAACACTCGAACCCCAGCCCCTGGACATCTCGGCTACCCTTGCTGAGCACCTGGCGTCGATGGGGATAGTCCTCGACCACCTTTTGGTCTTGGTTCCTCGCGTCTGTACTTGTCCGTCCTCCGGCCTTTCCATCTCTGCCGTCCATCTTGGGGAGACTGGATCACCATAGTTGCCAACCGTCATCCCTCGCCGACCCCAGCCAGGGACCAATATTCGTCCCGAGACAAAGTATCTTCGACTAGACCCACTCGGCCTGGCGCCACGTACCGCGATAATCCTGGAGCACCAGATCGCAATTTCCCACGCACGCGACCAGTTTCCCCATCGCCAACGACCCTGACTCCTCCCTACGCCCAAATCCCTTCAGCCCGGCCATTTGCAGCAGCGTCAACCGCCCGCACGGTTGAACAGATCTCGCATCCGCCCTGTCGTACATCCGAGCCTGGATGTCCCCTCTGCAGGACCCGGGCCTCCCTTTCTTCCTAGGTGCAGCCCTCCGGTATTAGCGGCCTACGAACCACGCCGGGCGCCCCGAGATCAACCTCGTCGGCTCTTCCCGCCTCTCCCACCACCACCACCACCGCCGCCACAACAACATGCTTTTCAAGTCCGGATACGCCCTCCTGGGCGACGGCCCCAACGGCGAGGGCCTGAGCGCCAAGGTGCGCGACTGTCTTGGCTTCGTCTCGACCCGCGTCCTGCGCGGCCGCGCCCGTCTCATCATCGCCCTCGTCGTCCTCGTCAACATCATCTTCATAGCCGTCCTGCCCGGCAGGTTATCCGGCGCCGTCTTCGGCGACGAGTTCGGCACGCTGCTTAGGTGGCGCGGGCCCGGCGGCGGACACAGCTCCGGCGGGGGTGGCCTCCGGATCGTCACGTTTGGTAGCCCAGACTTTGGCATGGGCCGCGAGAGGCGGAATAGCGGTAGCTCCAAGAGCTGGACCGAGTATCTCTGCGACGAGGTAAGGCTTCCCCCAGGCCCCGGCGGCGTGGTGCGCACGTGGAAATCGCTGACATTTGGTTTGTAGCTGCGCTGCTCCTCGTACCTATCCTACGTCCCCCAGGTCGACGCGAGGATGCCGGACCCCGCCCTCACCTCCAATTCCATCTACAAGGAGGCTTTCGACGGTCTGCTAGCGCAAGACGTCCCCGACGACGCGCCCGGCTACAACTACACGTTCCTCCGCGAGCAGTACCCCGTCCCCTCGCACGCCGACCTCGGCGCCCAGGTGCAGTCCTTCCTCAACAGCCGCCGGCCCAAGGAGCCCCCCAAGGAGACGCTGTGGGTCTTCAACTTTGGCGCCTGGGACGTGTGGAACCTCGCCGCCCTGCCGCGCGAGTCGGCCGAGACGGTCGTCGACCAGATGGTCCTCGACATGTTCAAGCAGATCGAGCTGCTCTACCGCTCCTCGCTCTCCGACGCATCCGTCGCCTTCTCGGACTTCTGGGGGTACTCGTCGCCCGAGGTCATCGAGAAGCTGCAAAACAATGGCCTGAGCGAATCGCGCTCCGAGTCGGAGACGTTCCGCGTGCTAATCCCCAAGACGCTCGACATCTCGGTCGCGCCGGGGTGGCACACGGAGCGGCCGCTGCCGCCCAAGCCGCACTCGCTGCCGGTGCACACCACCAACGCGTTCTACCTGACGGAGCGCTGGAACGATGCCGTGGAGGCGCACATCACCGAGTGGGAGAAGCTCCCGCACCCCACGGCCGACGACGTCTCGCCTCCCTCGCGCGCCGAGACCCGCAACCAGAAGCGCTCCGCCGAAAGCGAGCCTGGTGCCCCCGACGACGACCCGTCCCCGCTCTACGCGCCCTTCCCGCGCCGCAAGGCCCTGCAGGCCAACACACGCGACTTCATCCTCGACGCCATCATCGAGCGCCAGATGCAGGACACGCACCTCGTCGACTCGACCGGCCGCGGCACCCGCTCGCCCGCCGACCCCGTGTACTTTGAGGAAGTGTGGCGGCCCTGCTCCGGCGGTGATGACGACGCCGCGTGGCTGAAGCTCGGCGGTGGATGGCGGCGGCCGTGCTCGAAGCCGGATGAGTACCTCTTCCAGACGCCCTTCTCCATTACAGGGAGGGCGATGAAGGAGGTTGCGAGGATGGCGGGAGAGGAGGCGAGGGAGAAGCTGAACCTCGGGACTGAGTAGGATGTTCCGGTGGGACAGGAAGTGGCCGTTTGCAAGGGGCCCTGGGAATGCTGGAAGTTTTCTGTATAATACTTTCCAGGGTTAAACACCCCTTTTTTTTCTCACTCATATGTCTTCCTTGGTATCTTGGGTTCTTCCATTCACTTTCGGGCATGGGTTGGCGTTTTGGATTGCGTGTAGATTGGGATTTTTTTTTTTTGGGGGGGGGGGGGGGGGGGGGGGGGGGGGGGGGGGGCGTGGGGGTTTTTTTTATAACGGGGGGGTTTAAAAAAACATTAACCAATA
>JAMFQS010000127.1:0-64244 GCA_025503055.1 Sordariomycetes sp. B11D1
CAGGGCTACCCCCTAGACCAGGCCCCGAGCTACGCCCCGCGCTCCGACGACACCGAGCGTCCCGCCCACTACACCCCCCCGCCCCCCCCCCCCCCCCCCCCCCCCCCCCCCCCCCCCCCCCCCCCCGCCCGCCGGCCAGGGAACAGGGGCCAGGGGGTTCGCGGGAGCCATTGCCAGTTACTATAAACGGCTGTTGTGGAGAGGCCGTGTGATGGGCAGCTATATCAGAGCTCGTTATAGTGGAAAGTTGGCTACGAACCGAAGGAGAGCTATTTTTGGTACTCTGCTGGGATCGGATATCTGTATTCGTCTGTCTGCCAGGCCGTGCCGTATCTCTGATCCTCCGTCGATCAAGACGTCCAAGGAAAGGCCATCAGGGGACGCGACATGGGTAACGCCGACGTCCGCGAGGCGTGCCATCCACGGTTGGAAGGGGAAGGACTGATGAAATGGCCCTCGCAGTTGCTGTACGAGGAATGCCCAGTCTTCCCGGCCCCGGGTTTACGCCGGAGACGCTACGGACCCAATGTGGCTGCGGACAACCCTGTGCCGGGCGGTACGTCAACCGCCGCAATCGCCAGCGAAGGGGCTGCTTCGAATCCTCCATGCAGACATAAAGAGGTCTCGTCCATGGCCGCAGTGTCGGGACTACACCGAATCCCATCGAGTTAAACCAGACAAGTGACTCTCGCTTCGCAAAAAAAAAAAAAAAAAAAAAAAAAAAAGATGTCTAGCCAAAACTGTCCGTTTCGCACGTGTAAGTGAGCATGCCAGACCAGCACACAAACAAGTCATCAACCATGCCCGTCACTAGATCCCCCCGCGCCGCCCCCTCACAAACTCGAGTGTAAGCCCACCACCTGCGTGGGCTCGATACTCCCGCACAAGAGTTGACCATGTACAATGGTAAACAGTCGCACGAAGAACTCCGTCCCACCTACGCGCAACTCCCCACGATGCACCAAGTAGAAAGAGAGCGCCTTTCGTTCGGAGACGACACAATCCAATAACCCGTACGGATACAGGTAACGATATCGGGGTAACACCGCCAACGCCAATACGACATCGAACGGAGCGTCGCCCACACTGCAATAAACCCCCGACGTGGCGCCCCGCCTGTGGCTGCAGCCCGCGAGCTTGGCAGCTGAAGCCCGTTTCCCCAACCCGGCTCCCCCGTGGCCTGTGCGCCGTTCCCGCTGCGCGTCATGTAAACCTGCTGGCGTGGCGCGTGTGCGAGGCGCGGTCTGGGGCCCCTCCATGTGGAGGCTGGCGGCGCACGGCAGCAGTGTGGCGAGAACGAGTGTGGTGCGTGCGGGGGAGAGGGGGCGTGTTAGTCTGGCGTCTGGGGGGAGGGAACACGAGGAGCTCCGGGCGCTGACAACACGACCGGCGCGATGGGCGGTTGGGATGGCCTGGCAGGGTCGCCGAGCTGAAGCGGAGCTCGCGGGACGAGATCGAGTGGACCCTCCGGCGAGCTTGGGGCAGCGGACATGCCCGTCCGGAGCGGACCCAGGACCGGCCCAGCACGGCGCCCCGTCTCTGTTCCTGCTCTCATACGCCACTATCCGCGAGACAAGGGACGTTCCGCGTCAACGGCACAACGCCCCTCCGGGTCTCTCGCCGAGCAGAAACCTTGTGTTACCGTCTGCCGCACCTTATCCGACAGCGCGTCCCGTCGCACCTACCCGCGACGCACCGGAGGTTCGTCAGGGTCCTACGTCCGCGGGAGGGCGCGTTGGCCGGCGCGGGCACCCATCTGCATTGTCCGGCGGGAACCATCGAGCGCGCCGAGTCTGCCGTTTTGGATAGAGGTCCTGCGACTCGGGCTCCGTGGGGCGCTGTTTGGCGTGTCCGGCCGGACAGCGACATGTTTTGCATGGCATGGGGCACGCGAAGACGCGATAGAAGGATAAAGTCGCTATAGAGCATGGATCTGGCATCACGGCCGAGGCTACGACGGGACACCGACGATGGCGGTCTCGGGTGCCCGTGCATCGGCAACGGAGCGCACGCCCAGCCCGAGCAGGAGCAACCCCAAGAAAGTTCACTAGTTCTGCCCAGGAGCAAATGCAGCGATCGGGGCGGACCTGGTGCCTGGCTAGCGTAGCATCGCGTGCGTCATAGTGGCAGTGCCAGCGCCCCTCGCACCTGCCACCCATCCCGTCCCATCCCATCTTTCCGCCCGCCTGCCGATTCAGCGCCCGATCGCCTCAAGAAAAGATAGACGGCACCCGGAACCCCTTCCGGCGCCATGCGCTAGAGGGGCTAACACGGGCCCCGCGGCATCCCCTGCAGGCGGCGAACGTGAGCCGGAGCGTTCCCTCCCTTGCCACATGGCGAGCCGGAGTGAAATGCAAGAAGCACTTTCGGCACGACCCACCGCGTAGATTGCCATTCATGAGCCCGCGTCTCGTTATCGCCGCGTGTGCTGCATGCTGTTCAATACAGCCTAACCTGTTAACACGCAAGTACAAAGGATTCGCGAACCGGGATGCTGTTCATGAGCCGTCTCCTATCTGGCGAGGCGTTAAAAGTCCAGGAACGCCAGGAACGCTCCCTTCTAGCGGATCTAATTTCCCCGCCGCCACATGCAAAGTGGGAGCTAATTTTTTTTTCTTCGCATCTTGTCTTCGTTTAAAAAAAAATAGAGTTCCGTGGCATTACCCGTTGTGCGACCGTGTCAAAGGGGGTAGCCAAAAAGTTTTCTTGGGGTGGGCTTTCGGACGGTCGGGTAGCTCGGGTAGTCTCCGAGTTAGTGTTAGTGACCTGCTCGACTTGCTGATACGGCGATTAGCGAGCCAAGTAGAGTTGGTATTAGGACGCGACTCTGCGCCGTAAGAGTGATGCGTGTATTGGAAAGCGGGCTTTACTCGGCACCCGTCACGTACTTGTACATGCCATGCCGAGTCTTTACGACTTCCTTTGTTCAGGTCCAGCCTGGGCAGCAACGCCCGCGCACTTTCCGCATCCCACCAGTAATTTCACCGAAAGCCTCGAATTGGAACAGACGCTAACCAACTCCGAGATCTCTCGGCTAGGCAACCGGCGGTGCTAACACCCACATCGCCCCCGGCCGACCCAGATCATTCCCCCCGTCGTTCCCTGTGGGGGAACAACCAAGAGTTCTCCAGCTCATGTAGCCGAACAAGCCTCCAGGTACCTTTCCCCCCTGTCTCGGTTCACAACACGAGCTTTTCAGCTTTCCCGCACTGCCTCGCTTCGCACGCTAAAAGCTTGTTCGAGGGCGACGGGAAACCGGGAAACCCGCGCCATTGGGCCCGTCTCATTTTCAGGTACGGGTGCCGGGGCGGGTATAAAGGAAGGAAAAGGAAGGAAGAGGGAGGAAGGAAAGGGGGGGGGAGGAGAAACGATCCGATACTCGCTGCGGGGCCCGGGACAAGGAAACAAGTCTAAGTTGTCCACGTCCTCCGTCCTCGCGTGCGCGTGGAATACCATACACGTATCGAGCCATCGCAGAATCGGGTTCCGGACCCCCCTTTTTGCACGGCATTGGGGACCTTAAATTGCACACAGTATCTGGTACGCAGTACCTGGGCACAAATGATCTGATCTGACGGGACGCGGATCAAGGATCCACAGCAAGGAAGAAAGAAAAAAAAGCTCCTCCCCGCCGCCCCACGCTCCACGCTAGAAGCGCGAGTCGAGGAGGGATACGAGGCGTTAGGCCGCTCCCGGTAAGGCGGCCGACGCCGACGCTGAAGGCCGTGGAGAAGGAATCTCGCGGCAAGGCCGTGGATTGTGTCCGGATGTAGTTAGGCGGGGTGGGTGCCGGTGGAACGGGATTTCCTTTCCTTTCCTTGTGAGTTCTGCGGTACTGTGGGGTTTGGGGATACGGGTTTTCAAGAGGGGAGGGCCCGGCTTGGCGGCGGTGCGTCGAGCTTCATGAGCTTCGCGATGGTGTATAGAGGTAGACTTGCTACTGCTCATCCATGTCGTGTCGTGTGAGTTGGTGAGCGTGCTCATGGTATGTCGTACCGTGACGCCGTTTTACTGCGATGCGGGCCTGGGGGCTGCGGCTGCGGTACATCATCCCGGATTATATCCCTGATATGCCTCGATTTATACATGGCCATCAGCGACTTCGTATCTGCCGCCTCGGATGGGTCCATGATGTCCTTGGGGTCGCAGCGTAACCGTTCTTGTGCCTCCGCAGGAGGTCGACGCAGCCACGTAGAACGCATCTTTCCTGATCTGCGGCCTCACTTCCAAGCATTTCTTCTGCTCTCGAGGGGTGCTTGTCTAGTTTCCCCTTCTATCTTCCGCCCCTCCCCCCTGTCGCGTGGTCTCCGACGATCGACTGACGGCGTATTCTCGGCCCTGTGAGAGTCAGTTCGTTCCCTTTTCTGGATTGCTTCCTTTGTGCTTTCACAAGGATCCCCGAGCTCGCTCCCCCCTGCTGGGCGATACAATAATAGCAGCCCCTCTTCGTATTCTGCGAGCCAAGAACGAGTCGCCATGGCCCCCGAGTAAGGTATGGGGGGGGGGGGGGGGGGCCCAGGCCTGGAGCTCTGCTTCGCCCACTGAGCTGACGTGCTAACAGACCCACTGGAGACAGACGTTTCCACGACAGCTCATGGCAGCTATAACCTGACCACAGCGGGTTACACTGATTCACTCCCTGTGTCTGGGAACAGTCACCTCTTAGCCTTGAACACGGCGATCAATCCCAACTGCTTCCCGATGGCTGTATAGCGATTGCCGAACCTGACGATCGATACACCTACGGGTCGACGGTACATGTCTGGAAACCCCCGCTGGACCATACCGTGCTGCGCCTGCCCGGATCGAGTTCAGGCGTGGTACCCGGAGCAGCCGGAGGAAGTCACTCTACCTGGCGACCCTGGTCCCTGCCAGCTCCTTTGACGCCACGGCGATCCCGCTGCCGTTGAAGCTCACCCATGGAAGCTCCTGATCCCTGAGCTCACACTCACATGCTGGGAACCACCCAGTCTCTGTACCACTACTACCCCAACTTCGCGACCCGACGCGTCTGCCAGCGTCTGCGGATACATACAAGTCTTTCTTACCTTAATTACCAGACCGTGTCACTCTGGCACACTTCGCTCTCGCCTGCACCAATCCTTCGAGACGCCTCCGCCGAAGCCAAGACTTCCATCAACACACGATTGGACCACGGGCTGCCACACCAAGCACGGATCGAGCCAGCATAGCGCATGGTCCCGACGGGCAAGACACGAGCCCACCCCTGTACATACATACGCCAGAGCCTACTCCCACCACCGATCGAAATTTCGGGTTTCTCTGGCCCGATTCTCGTCGATAGCATCCGAAGCTCTCGAGTTGCACCTGGCAGTTCTTTTTTTTTTTTCGAGCGAGCACATCACACGCACGTAGTCTTTTGCGTGCGAGGAGATTGAATTCCTCCCGGATCGTTGTGTGCCAGAATAGGAGGGAAAGGGTATCTTTGCTTTTTCTTTGCCCGCATCCAACCATCCCTTCGACACCCGACCCGTCCGACGCAGCAGACGACTCGTGCCTCGTTCCACTCGAAGCAGTTTAGCCACCAGCTCGGGACGTTCTTGATCCATCCCGCCGAGACCGTTTCCAGAACTGGCGTCACCCACGGACAGGATCGTCCATCGCCCATCACCCATCACCCATCAAGGCCGCATTGTGTGGCCGCGTCTTGAACTCCTCTCCAGCCGCTTTCCCTGCTCAGTACGCGGCAGTGGCTCACGACGAAACAAGCCCGGGCACCTCAGTCGTCAAGTCCATTCGCGACACCGAACCACACGCTCGAGCACCGCCTCCCCATTTAGGCTTGCATTAGCCTCGCCGATCGGCCATTGCTGCTGAATCCGCTGTCGGTCTCACCCCCCGGCAGCCACAGCAGCCTCCTGTTCAGCCCGCCCGGCACCGCCGACTGTCGGCATTGACGGTCACTTTTCCCGCTAGCCCCTGCGAAGGTTCCGGCCCGCGTGGGACGACTTGACGCGTGGGAGGCCAAGGGTCCGAAGCTAAACAGGGAAAGGGTTCAGCGACGAAAAAAAGAAAAGCAACAACAACCCGGAGAGAAGACGAGACGAAACACGAGGTGGAGGACGAACGGACGTCGACAACGCAGCCGCATCGACGGGCAAAAGAGCCTCCCAGTTACGTGGCTCCGTCCCCCGTGGTACAAGGCTACTGAGCGCCAAAGCAACTTCTTTGCTTCACCTTCCAGGGTCTTGGCCCAACTAAACCTCATCGGGCGCAGCCATGGCGCCGTCCAGGCTAAAGGCCTTGTCAGGTAAGTTAACGGCTCGCCGAAGCCCACATTTTTTTCGTCCTCGATCGCTGTCCCGTCCAATTCCCCGCTCTCGTGTCGCGGGCTGCTGGAGACGCTAGCCCGGCCTGAAATTTCCAAGCCAAATCCCGGGTCCCTAATGCAGGCGGCCCCCCACCGGCGCCCAACACCGTGTCTGCGCCACCTGCACGCAGCGTGCCTGCCCTCTCTCAACACGTCTGCCGCCGTCATTCTCGCTCCCGCCATCCCGCGACTACTACGCCCATCATCCACCCATCTTTTTTTCCCCTACATTCTGTCTGGGATACTGCCAGCGCCGTCTTTTCCCTCCGTCATTGCACGCCAATCCATCCCACCTCTTGCGTTCCCATTCTTATTGGCCCCGTCAATAATCATTATTAGCCCGCCCGGAGATCCCTAGAGCACCAGCGGCCGCATACACATGTGTTGGCGCCCAAGGCCGTCATCATGGCAGGAGAAATGGACGATGAGCTAATGAAGGTGTGTTCAGTCGGCGGGAATGCAGTCTCGGCCTTCCTTTCGTGGCGACTCCAGGCCACCAATGCCTGCGACGTCACTCTCGTCTGGAAGTCTGGTTACGAACATGTCTCCCAATATGGCATCTCAATGAAGTAGGTTCCAACGACAGCCCTTGAGGCTTCCGGCTTCTCTAACCCGCATCCCAGGTCCGGCGTTTTCGGAAATGAGCGATTCAAGCCTCGTCATGGTGCGCGATGCCCTCCCCTGTCCCAATGCCAACCCACCCGCTAACTAGGCGCCCTCTAGTTGTCCGCGTACCCGAGGAAGCAGCGAGCGCTACCGAGGGCCCCTTCGACTACGTGATTCTTTGCATAAAAGCGCTTCCGGACGTCTACGACATCGCCGGCGTCATCGAATCCGTCGTCACCCCGCAGCACACATGCATCCTCGTCAACACCACCCACGCGCTCGGCGTCGAGGCCACCATCGAAGAGCGCTTCCCCACGAACGTCGTCCTGTCGCTAGTATCCGGCGCCGAGATCTCGCAGCTGGGCCAGAGCGAGTTTGAGCACCGCGGCTCCACCGACATGTGGATCGGGCCTGCCAGCAAGAACGATCGCATCCCCGCGTCGATCCAGGAAGATATGGCGCAGGCGCTGGCGATGACGTTGAGTACGGGCCAGGTCGACTGCAAGGTGTCTCAGAACATTCGCCAGCAGCAATATGAGCGCTTGATAGGGTATGTACGGTTGTAGTGTTTTGGTGGTCCCTAGCGCTAACTGGTATACCCCTTAGTCCCATCGCCTTCCACCCCGCCAGCGTCATCTTCGAGACGCCGAACCACAGCGCCCTCCTCGAAAAGGTCGGTGTCAAGGAGATGATCTCGGGCGTCATCGACGAGCTCCTCCGGTTAGCCGAAGCCCAGGGCTGCAAGCTGCCCACGGACTTTAAACAGAAGACGATGGACGACATGACGCGCCCATCGACGACAGACAGCATAATGTGGCAGGACTACACGGCGAAGCGGCCGATGGAGGTTGAGACGTTCCTCGGAGCACCCATCAAGCTCGCCAAGGACACCGGCCTCGCGACACCCCGGATCGAAACCCTCTACACCATACTCCATCACCTCAATGTGGTCAACCGCCAACGGCCCGGCCCGCCCGGGTCGATGGGTGGGTCCATGTCAGCGGGGACCCCTGCGCCGAGGGCGCCCTCGCAGAACGGCTTTAGGCCAATGATGAACGGTATGCCCAACGGAAATGGGAGAGGGGGTCGCCCGAGGATTCCCTCAAACATGGGGCCGCCGCGAAGGGGGCCCCCGTTGTCCGGCGGACCCAACGGTTTCCGACCCCCGATGATGAACGGGCCCCCTAACGGCCACCCGCCGTCGCGGGGCGGTTCCCGGAGGGGCTCGATGGAAGGGGCGGACTTGGAGGACTTCCAGCATCTCGTCCTGTACGACGACATACCAGAGGGCGGGCCACCGGGCAGCTACGGGCCGGGAGGCGAGCCTCCCGATCTCACGATGCGGGAGAGGGAACTACAGCTGAGGCAGCGCGAGCTGGCGATCAGGGAGCAGGAGTTCAGGATGCGGAGAGGCGGCCGCCGCGGACCGCCGCCGCCGTCGTCGGTACGAGGCGGCACACAGATGGGCTTCGACGATGACGATGACGATGACGACTACGTGGACCCCATGGCGCCCATGGTCCAGCCCCTGATCGATCCCGACAACTTCGACATGATGAGCGTCACCTCGCGGAAGAACCGGAAAGCCCCGCCCTCGGCGCGCGACGTGAGGAATAACCCGCAGGGTGAAGCGCTGCCACAACCCCGAGCTAGCAGGTTCAGGCCGAGTTTCGGGCGGGGCAGGACGAGCCAGATGAGCAACGTGCCGGCGCTGGGCGAGAACATCCTGGACGACACGCTCATGGCGTGCTCGTCGAACCGGTACGGCGCGGTTGACCGGGGAACTATGCAGGCCGAGTCCCGGGCGAATTCTCTGACGGCGTCGAGGCTGGACGAGCTCCAGTACGGCCAAGGGACAATGCCGGGGATGGGGCCGGGTCCAATGGGTCCTCCGAGCATGAACGGCGCGTATCCCCGCCGGACAAGCCAGTCCCCGGGCGGCCAGTACAGCCCGTCGATGAGGGGCCGGCCGTCGCCGCCCAACGGATACGGACCCCCGCCGTCGATGAACGGGAGGCCGTCGCCAGGGGACGGGGTGCAGCAGCCGGTGCCGCGGTACCCGCCCGGGCAGGGCAACTCGGTCGCTCCCCAACAGGTTGAGCAGCATGCAGGGGTGAGCTCCCTTCACCCGCCACAGTCGAAGAACGTGCGAAGTCTGACCGGCAGCGCGAGCGCGAGCGCCAATAGTTGTGATTCTGCGCCGTCGCTGAACAGTAGCCAGAGCAGTCTCTCGCGGCCCCCGGGAGCGCGTTAGGGTTGAGTCCCGCGTGAGGGCTGAGGTGCCTCGACGCCGCCAGCCTACCTCGCGTGGCGTACGAAACGACAACTGGCTCGATATCGGTGTTCTTACTACATACTTTCGCGGCGTACATATGCATATTCATCTTTTTTTCTCTCAGGGCGACGGACGGCGGTGGAACATACTGTACCACCGATAATAGCATCCAGGGCGGAACGTCTCGAGTTGTCACGCATATAATGAGGGCCGGCGGCGGCATCATGGGTCGGATTGGTTTGTTGGCTTTGTGGGACTAGCTGGGGATACTGCGACTCTTGCAGGGTCACCTGCCTAAGGTGCATCGCTCGCGGGGTTCGATACGAACCGGAAAGCCGTCGTGTATAGACTACGCCGGCCATTGTCCTTCTTTTGTTCGCTGTGTCATCCACATAATATTCCACGCCGAGAACGGGAAAGGGGGATCAACATTGGGGGGAGGCATAACTAGACTAGCCGGACCGGGGGGGCGCGGATTTGACTTTTCAACTCTTTTTGTTTGTGTTTGTTTCGAAGCGAGGCGAAACGACGAGCCCTCTTATCGACGCATTTCTTATACTACTGCTTTTTTCTCTCTTTTGTTGGTCTGTTTTTGCCCAGCTTATGTTTTGGGCTCTTTTGGGAAACATGGGGGGGACATGGTCGGGATGAGTAGGGGAAGAAGGGGGGTATAGAGCGTATAGGGGGGCGAGGATGGGAGATGGAAACCAGGGTCAAAGGGGGAGGCGGGAGAGAGGGAGGAGGTGACTCGGGGAAGGGGTGGGAATAGGAAACAGAAATATTTAGATGGTTAATAGTAAGGGGGAAAGCGGCGGTTTTTCCTTCCGATGGTTCAAAGGCTGCTTTTATCAGTTGCTATGTGCTGTGAGTGTATGTGAGTGGCCTCGCACGTAGAGTCGAGTCGGATTGCGGATATCGTGCAGGGGTGGTTGTCAGTGGTTGATTCGCGGATTGGGCTATTGTAAAGTATCGAGGATAGGAAAACGGTATGTCTGCTCCCGGCCGTCAAAGCGGTGCTCGGGGACGCGACGCGTCAAGGTTTAAATGGCCGAGTGCTTGGATGTTTACTTACCCCGCCAGGCAAATCGCCCGGCAACACGCTGGACGTCGTCAACCCCACTCACCACCTCAACCCAACCGACACTGTCCACGCACCTCTAACCCCATCCACCTCTACACCGTTACCGAGTCGCCGACGCCGAGACGCGGATAGAGAAAGGGAGAGATCTTGCTTTTGTCAAGGACTTTGGTAGGAGCGAGAGGGAAGGGCTGGCGAGATGGCGACGCGGAACTTTGGGAATACGACGCAGATGCGCGGTGCTGGACCCGCGGGGCCGGGGGGGAGTTCGGGGGCGGCGGCCATGAAGGCTAGGCAATTGGTATCTCGCGCTCCCTCCTTTCTTTGCTCGTCGTCGCACTTCCATGCTACCCCCAGCCCCATCCTCCCTTGTCCCAGTCTCACCGTGCCCCCTCGCACCCTAGCCAACAGCCTACCCGCTTCCCGAGCTTTGCCCCGCCCCGGGGGAACAGCCGTGGCGGCGCGGGGGCTGAGGTAGAGTGGCGGTAAGGGCTGGAAAAGGGGACGGGGACGGGGACGGAGAAGGGATGCAAATCAAACGGGGAATGAGGATGGATGAGGAAGAGCGGGATGGATGCTAACGGGGATAGACGCACCTGAACTCGCAGCTGGCAAGGCTGTCGGCGAATCTGGCGGACACGCATAACCTCATGACCATGACGGCCGCGCAGGCGGAGGCCATGAAGGGGTTGGGGAGCTGGCATGCCGGGATGTGAGTTCCTCCTTGTTTCCCCCCCCCCCCCCCCAATCTTGCCAATGATTACTTATGGTCTTTTACCTCTACGACGCCACATGTTCCCCCGACCAGACTCTGCCTCTCCCATCTTGTCCCCCCAAACGTAGAGGCAAAGCTGACCAAGCGCAGGTTCATGGCGGCGAGCAAGGTGCTAGGGGAGGAGACCGCCAGGGAAGCAGAGAGGGGCGGATGAGCCACGGCAGCGAAGGCTGGGACTACAGTGGGAATGTGCGGATGTGCAGAATAACAAGAGGACGGTGCTCGTGTCGGCTTCACGGGGCGACATGGTCCCAAGGACGTTGCTGTGCCCATCAGAGATGCAGCGTGGCGCACCCGTGTCATGGAGACGCTTCGGGAGTAGCACATTGGCGGCGTGGCTAGGGAGCCACAACCGAGTGTTACCTCGGGGAGGACTGGATTTGATTATTATGAACGGCGCGGTATGGCTGGAGGACGTCCGGGTATGGTTACGAATAGTCCTGATGCAACGCAACATGACGAACGCATACGTCTCTCATTCTTCTATCAACACCCTTATAGATAAAAGAAAGGGAGCACGCTCACTCAGAACCCGGCTCATTCCCCCGATGCCGTCATCCTGCCTACTCCCCACGTCTCCATGCATCCTCGGCGTCGCGGCGCAGCCGGCTGGGAAACGGACGGGACGCATCCCTGCCGGGGCCCCACCACCCCCATCGCCTCGGGATCTTGCCGGTCTCGCCGTCGTTCCGAGACTTGGTCCACGGGCCGCCGCCGAGCAAGGGGATTCCGCTTTGGAACCTCAGGGTGTCCGCGCGTTCAGGGGCGATTTTGTCTTGCCGGGTGGCAGCCTCCAGATGGGATAGGCATTGCGAGTGGTGGCTGGCGGTGGCCGAGTTTAGGAACCCCGATTTCAGTTCAGTCCGCGGTGGCCGCGACGGCGCGCGCATCTGTGCCCGTTCTGTGCCATGATACCGTCTATCCCCTCCAGGACGCGGTTGCTCGCTACTGGCTCGCTGTCGCGGACCCGGCAATGACCAGGCTCACGACTCGGAGACGCAAGGAGTCGCGCGGCACCGGAGACCGTGAAGCCCCTGTCATGTCGACAAGAGCGGCGGCGCCCGAGCGTCAAGTTCGCAGGACAGTTTCACGCCCAGAGTAAAGCTCGCCCCCTCAGTCAGCCGAAGTCCCCTCTACCTCGTCCCCTTCCTTCGGCTGCTTCCCCCCCCTGACCTCCACCACCCCCTCCGTCTTACTTACCCCCCTCTCCCCCCTTCTCCTCTGCCTCCCCGCCGAGACGGGAACCCTCTTCTGCCCCCCACAAGTCCCACACCTCACAACCAACACATCCGCCCATGGCTTCCTCCCCCCCTTGCTCTTATTCTCAACAGACGATTTACACGAAACGCCCTCTACCAGCAGCGAGTCGCAGTACTTGCACACAGTGCGCTTCACCGCGGGATCGATCCTTATCTGCGTCTTGAGGGAGGCGGCGCGCAGGTCGGAGAGGAGGCGGCGGGAGGCGGCGGAGCGGATGTCCCTCCGTGAGCCCTGCTGTTCCTTGTCCCTGGAGTCAGATTTGGAGGGGTCCCGAGACTGGGCTCCAGCTTGTGCCGTTGTGCTGGGGAGTTGTTGGGATTGAAGGTAGGCGGCGGCCTGGTAGAGGAATGAGAGGCGCGAGTAGATGGCCCTGTTGGGGACCGAGCCCGCCTGCTTCTTTGCCATTATGCCGTGCTTTTCACAAGGTGTGAAGGCGGAGAAGAAACAAAGAGTTCCCTTGTTGGTTGTCGAGACTCTAGCTAATCTCACCTGAGAGACTGACTGTACGAGTGCCGCTACCAGCGATGCCGTTTTCTCACCGGAGTTGGGTCACGTGAGCGACTCTGCGCCAGCCCGAAGGCTACTACTAGTGCACGACAGGACCGTACACAGACCTAGGGCGCATCATTCCCCGAAAGTGATGAATTCTAAGCGAGCAGTTCGATTCGAAGTCGTTGCGGGAGACGATGTCACGCAAGGATGGCAGCCCTCGCTCAAACCACTCCCCGCGCACTCTTGCACACGGTAGCTGCCAACCCTCAACAAAGCGTATGGAATGCCGAGGACGCCGAGTGGCTCCCCCAGACCGTACCGAGGATGTAGCTGGAGGACGTACTGTGCCGCTTTGCTCGTGTCGATGATATAGAGGGGTCGGAGGTCGAGGTCAAGGTCACGGAGCATTTCTGAGCTCGCTGTTGGTGCTGTGACACACAAGGACGGCATCCCTGTCCTTGACGAGCTGTCCGAGCTCGAGCTTTAGCTCCGGTATGCTCTCTGCGGACTTGGGGTTTTCCAAAAAGGAGCTTGTTGCGCGCTCGCGGACAGTACTTTGGGTCTCCGAGGGTAAACTGGTACGAATCCATGGCACGCGAAGACCGTCCTTCATTTTCCAAGGCGAGCAATTTGACCAGGTGTCGGGTATCGAGGATCGAAACGCCAATGTGCAGCTACCGATCCGGTATGAGCACGTCGTATCCCTGGAAGGCATCAATGTCGAGGCCGACGAAGAGCACATCTTTCATGGATGAGCCCGGCCAGTTCGGTGCCAAGCTCCGGGACGCCAAGACGCAGCGAAGCTTCCGTGGGGCGCCCGTGGCCTTGGAGCTGCCGGAGGACGACGTTCTCCTCCCTCAGGATGCCCTTGTGCGCTGACGTGTCGACGCCGGTCTCTGGAAGATATGGCTCCATGACACTCGCCGAAGAGCAGTTTCGAGATCGGGGGCGCTACGGTGCCGAGCCATAGATCGTTCCAAGGCTCCATGGTTTGGCGGGTGCTTTCTTCGTCTTAGACGACACATATTTCCTTGTGCCATGTGGTGCGCAAGAATGGCTGGCTAAAAGTTCATGTTTCTGATGCCTTCTGGCAATAACTGGTATGTGGCTGGAGCCTTGGGCCTTGTACAAGAATGTGCATTTGAGCACCACCTAACGACTCGGCGCGCTACGCGGGTATGAATTAGCAATTGGTGTTCGGGGAGCTCCTGCTGCATTGAAGCCGAGCTGACTGGGCAGCTCCCCCATTGGCTGGCTGCCCACCCCAGCTTCACCTCACTTCCACAGCCGGCCGTCACGTGCAATTTCTTACCCGTTTAAACTTCGGCCCCAATTGCTATTGTCATTGAGGAATGCTTTCTGCTGGCGCGCAAACAAGGCCTCCGCCCCCTTCGCTCTCGCATTTATCGTCAGCCTCGACCCGGGCAAAACTTTTCTCCTCCATCTCCAGCACACGCCATACGCCTCCCCTCAGGTACTGATCGTCGCACCGCAGCGGTCCCGGCCAAGCACTCATCTTCCCTTTTCCCACCGCTCGCCAGCACTTCACCCGACGCCACCACCGCGTCGCGCGTCCAGCAGCAGCACCACCACCCGTCGACAACCAACAGCCGCCACCATGTCTAACGAGGAGGATCTCATCGACTACTCCGATGAGGAGATCCAGACGACGGAGCCCGCCGCCGCCGCCAACGGCAAGAAGGCCGAGCTCGCCGCGGGCGGCGCCGTCGATAAGAAGGGCAGCTATGTCGGCATCCACTCTACCGGCTTCCGCGACTTCATGCTCAAGCCCGAGCTTCTCCGCGCCATCGGCGACTGCGGTTTCGAGCATCCGTCGGAGGGTTAGTCACTCACTTACTTCAAGATCTTATACCCTAAGTCTTCCACCACCCCAAACCCCAACCCTCCAAGCAAGCGTCCGTCCATCTCGCAAGCAATTCGCTCGTCGCCTGGGGATCCGCCTTGCTTTTTTCTGTCCGCCGGATGAGCAGTGGCTGCCGTCTGTGGTTCTGGTCGATGGAGGAGGGATTTATCTTGGAATGAATATTGCGTTGGGGGGGGGGGGGGGGGGAATTCGGTACGGCGGGATGATTCTTGACGCGTCTGTTGAGTTCGATCCTTGGGATCCCCCCGCAACTCGTTGGTAATCGGCTGAGAAGCCGTTGCCGTCAAGACGAGCTCTGCTTGTTATGCCGCGTGGCACGTCCCTCCGAGGGCGACGATTCGGAATCTGCCCAAGCCTTCTTCCCGCTTCGATGCGCGCAGACACGAGACGATTGCGGCTATTCTGCCTCCCATCACCTGCTCTTCGCTTCACCTTTCGTTTTGCCATGCCGCTGGGCCTGGACACTCCGGAACGACCGACATTGCGTTTGATGGGCGGACCTTGCGAACCACCTCGAGTTTTTTTTTGCTTACACTTTCGGGAAATAATCTAACGTCGATCGGTCTACAGTTCAGCAGACCTGTATCCCCCAGGCTCTCCTTGGAGGTGACATCATCTGCCAGGCCAAGTCGGGTCTCGGAAAGACTGCCGTCTTCACCCTGACGACCCTCCAGCAGGTTGAGCCCGTCAACGGCGAGGTGTCTGTCCTGGTCATGTGCCACACCCGCGAGCTGGCGTTCCAGATCCGCAACGAGTACAATCGCTTCAGCAAGTACATGCCCGACATCAAGACTGGCGTCTTTTACGGCGGCACCCCCATCCAGAACGACATCGATACAATCAAGAACAAGGACACGTGCCCTCACGTCGTCGTTGGCACGCCCGGTCGCCTGAACGCCCTTGTGCGCGATAAGATCCTGCGTCTCGGCAGCATCCGCATCTTTGTGCTGGACGAGTGCGATAAGATGCTTGACCAAGTTGGTATGTGCCATCTTTGCCTAAGTCGGGAGATTAAATACTAAACTACTGCAGACATGCGACGTGACGTCCAGGATATCTTCCGGGCCACGCCGACTCAGAAGCAGGTCATGATGTTTTCGGCCACGCTCTCTGACGAGATCAAGCCCGTGTGCCGCAAGTTCATGCAGAACCCGACGGAGCACTACGTCGACGAGGACACCAAGCTCACGCTGCACGGCCTGCAGCAGTACTATGTTGCTCTCGAGGAGCGCGAGAAGAACCGCAAGCTCAATGAGCTCCTGGACGAGCTTCAGTTCAACCAGGTCATCATCTTCGTCAAGAGCACCCTGCGTGCGACGGAGCTCGACAAGCTTCTCCGCGAGTGCAACTTCCCGTCCATCTCTGTGCACTCTGGTGTGAGCCAGGAGGAGCGGTATGTTCTATCCGATCCTGAGTAACTTTGGATGGTAGAGCAGCTACTGACTTGAGCAGTATCCGCCGGTACAAGGAGTTTAAAGAGTTCAACAAGCGCATCTGCGTCGCGACCGACGTGTTCGGCCGTGGTATCGATATCGAGCGTATCAACCTCGCGATCAACTACGATCTTCCTGCGGACGCCGACTCGTACCTCCACCGCGTGGGCCGTGCGGGCCGTTTCGGTACCAAGGGCCTCGCCATCTCGTTTGTCAGCACCGACCAGGACAAGGAAGTGCTCCAGCAGATTGAGAAGCGCTTCGAAGTTGCTCTGCCGTAAGTCCTCCCATCAAGCCACTGCATGAGCAGTATACTGACTAGACGCAGTGAGTTCCCCGCGGAGGGCATCGACGCTAGCACCTACATGGCCTCGTAAGCGCGACGGTCACTGGTGTGTGGGGGTCGTTCGTCTGAGTGAGCGCTCGGAAACCCCGGTGGGAAGAAGCCGGGGGGTTCAGTGCTGGCGGAGAAGGGACGGAGCACGGTGTTCTTTTTTTTTGCCCTTTGCTTTTATTTCCTCTCGAGTGATAAGGTACAGAATGGAAATGGGTTGACCTGAACACGCTGTTGACGCGGATGTTGTTTTGTGTGAAGTGGCTGGTTGGGCCCCTCGTAAGGGAATGTTGGCCCCCTCGAAGAGACGCGTTCCCGCCTGAGGTTTGTGATGCATGTGACCCGGGGCTGGTAAAGGGGCGATGTCACAGCTTCTGTTCCGAGGTTGCCAGACCGAGACAAGCGCTTACTGTGCTTACGGGTTTACGTGAAGGGCTCGGGGACCTTGGAGGACTCGGCGGAGACGCGGGACGATGGCTGACCCGCTGGAATCAGCTTCAGCCTCATTGTCAACGAATGTCAAATCAATGGGACTTGGCGCTTCCGTGATGAGAACGGACGCCTGGCGTCTTGTGCCCCGTTTTGAGAAGTTGTGCCGGGAAGGCTGGCGCCGGCGCCGGCGCCTCGCCTCGGTTCGACTTGCCTTGCCTCGCCTCGCCTCTCTTGTCCGTTGCTGGCGCCTAGGCAGCCTTGCACTTCCCCTGCCTGGAATGGAAACGCCTTGATTTCCCCCTTCGTTCCAGTTTCCTTTATTTATTCCCCCAGGAATCGTTTCTCTGGCATGCGTGTTACGCAGGGGATAGGGGCGAGTAAGGAGATGGGTGGCTGTAGGCAGCAGGCTGTCTGCCTCGCGCACTTACACTCGAGCCCGGCGGCCACCGGACATTGACTGATGAGGGGCCGAAGGTGGGGGGAAGAGACCCCCATGATTGTGAATGAGTCGACTCTTCTCATCCTGATCCTACGATCCTCCTAATGCAGTATTGCATGTACGAGACACCCGGCCGAGAATAACCATGCCCCTCGTGGACCTCGTGATCGCTTGGCTGCCTCTTCCCCGCTCTGCAGTGAAGGAGGTAGAACCCTCATGACGGAACCTCCATGGCGACAACGTGGAGCTCATGTCCCAGGGGCAAAAATGGCAGGGATGGCAGAAGGCGGAAGTCTGGGGTGCAGACCGGCGCCGCCGACCCCCGGACCCTCTCTCCCTCCCGAGCGTCCCGGAGGGGCTTCGAGCAGGGACATCCGACACGCATGCATTGTCGCCTCCTTGACATCGGACATGGCGGAGCCCCGGTGAAGGTTACGAAACGCGACTACTTGAGACTGCCCCCCTCGGCTACCCGTCTTTGTGAGTGCGTTGCGCGAGACAGAGGCGAGGCGCCGAGGCTGTGGCGCGCTCCCGACCCAGCCGAACCTGGCATTTTCCCGCCGCTCGATGGAGTCATGAGGCTCGGGCGGGGAACGCATCACGAGGATCTGTGCCCTGCGAGGCAACAGAAGAAAGCTGACGAGACGGCTCGTTTCCCCCGCCCGCCGTAGATGTCATCCGCGGTCCCGCATTACCCCCGTCATTATTCCCCATCATCAGCAAGTGGAACCCCCCCCCCCCCCAAGGCTGACGTCTGAGCTTGGCCGGGTTTGAGTCTTGGGGACTTGGCGGGGTGGAGTTCCAGGCCACCAGGGGGTAGCAGACGTCACCAGGTTCGACCTCCACGGCGTGCTGGCCCCGCCGGAGCCGGAAGGTTCCCTCACGTAACTCTCTGACTCACGGCAGGTCCGCTTTTCATCCGTGGAACCCGGGCAGTACCCGTTGGGAGCAAGCATACTGGACTATCGAGTCTGGAGGGGTCTTTCACCGGCTTGGCAGTTCGGGTCCAACCCATCGTCTATGTCTATTGCATTTGATCATCTCTCGGCAGTCAAAAAGCCCGGGGGTGTTCGGTAACCGGCGGCGCATCGGTCTTGCGGTGAGGCACGACTCCCATACCCTTCCATCCCCATAGAATCCACAGAACGCGCGGTTTGCATACACCATCCGGCCGAATGGAACGATATTTGTCACCGCAGCCAAAGAGGGCATCAACCCCGCGTCTCGCCACCTGTAGGCCTCCATCCCTCGAGCGTTGTGGAATGGTTTCCATCGCGAGGTTTCCAGAGCGTGGCGTTGCGTATCAGCGTCATAGTATATGTCATCGCTGGGATTACCGGGCATCCAATTCGTCGAGGAGGCTGGAATGGTCCCACTTTTGATACTGCCTTCTTCGGCGCGCCTTTGTCCCGAGTTTTGGTATGGTTTGAGGGCGCCATTTTCACGCCCGTGGACCACTGGAGGGCTTTGGCAGCACGTCCACCTCTAGCCGACAAGCTTCCCGATGAGAGACCCAAAACCCGGTGCAGACGGAGCGGGGCGCTCGAGCGACACCTTGCTGACTGTGTTCTTTGTCCGCGCAGGCTCGGCCAATCATACAAGGCTCCACGGAGTGTTGGCCGCGGTGCTGTGCTGGTCTTGCATCCGAATAGGTCGCGTCGCACACCCTAGCGCCGGACCCAGCATATCCTCCCCGTCAGTTCCTTCCATCTTCTTCCCTCTTGGGACAAATGTGAAATCGAGGGCCCGAGATGGTTCGTAAGATGAGCTTTGCTTTCCTGTTTAGCTGCCCCCGTTGTCACCTCGTCATCTTACTGGGCGGACGAAGTGGACCAATGACGCGCGCCAGAGCTTCTTGTCGCTGAGAGGTGGACTAATTCCTGCCCAAAGTGGTGCAAGTGGCTAGCCGTAGTCGGGTTCGGCGGGCTGTATTACCGGTACGTGCAGTTCGCCGAAGTGGACACGAGGTGACGCCCCGATGTGCCGGTGCATAACAGTTCATCTCCTTTGACACGAGGCGCGTTAGGAGGTGTGGCTGTTGTCGGCTTGTCGTCCGGATCTTGTTTCTCCGTTCAGCGAGTGCAGTTGTCGGCGCACCATCTCAATGCCGCCCCAGCGAGGAGCACCACGAGATCTTTCGAGCAACAGCTGTCAAGGCTGTAGTAGCAAGTATCATAACGATAATACCACGGTGGCCAAAGTAGCACCCTGAGACGCCATGATCGCTCTCCCTCGACGCAGCATCACACCATCACGGCCGAGGGGCGAAACGAACAGACCACCCTGCTGCCTATCGCGCCGAGTAATAACTCTCGTCGTGATATATGACACACTGACTAGTTCGGCCTATCAAAATCTAGCACTCGTTTATGGTTTCGGTACGAGACTAGATACCCGTAGTGTCCAAGGGGCGAGGTTATTTTTTTTTCGATTTGGTCTCCCCGGAGCAAAGGCCGCAGTTAAGCGCGGCGAGGCGCGCTGACGTTGAGTTGTACTCCGCCCAGGCGACCCACCGAGGCGGAGTCCATCTTGCGGGCGATGAAGAGACTCCGTCGCCCGAGCCCCAAACACGATGCGTTTCGAGGGTTCCGGAAATGCCAGATCGCCCGCCGAGTTCGGTGGTCCGGGAGCGGCTTGGTACCCGATGATACACGGCTCTGAGCTGTCCGGCGCGACCGGTGCGGGACCTCAACAGCGACTTCAGGCCAAGTAAGAGTCAGCCACGGCGATAACGCCAGCGCGCAACTCGGGCCAACTCACGCGACGTGGGCCGTGGGGCTACGGTGGACTCACATCGTGCGACTCCTCCTCTGCTGTGAGGGACGGCGTCACGTCAAGGCCGGGCACATGACGTTTCTGCGTGGGGAGTCATCGCGAGAATTACCGTCCCGAGACACTGGGTCCGCAATCTCTTTGTTAGGTAGGAATCCGACGATGCCAGGCCTCCCCTCCACATGATCCCCCTGGCGTTCGCTGCGCCGGAGTGCTCGGTAATTGGAGGCTTCGATGGACGTTGGCCCTTACTGTTCTTGGAATGGGCGGGTGCCCCTCTGCCTGAGATGGACGAGGGGACCACTGTTACTCATCACGTGCTGCACTTGGGCGGTGATTCATACTTTGAGGGGGTGAATGCTTAGGATGATCTGGGTGGCTATCCCCGTTGGTTCTCGAGATGACAAGTACCCTCCAACTGCGCGCGAATACCCCAGGCTTCACGGACGCATACAACACACAGTAGGTACCTCTGTAGGCTCGGGTGGGCTGAGTTGGCCCGATGAATACAGCCGTGGCGCTGCCGGCGAGACAACCTATTGGATGGCAGGTGTTACCAAGTACAGTGGGGGATACCCCCGCGAGGTACCAGCCTCCCGCTCTAGTCAATGACGCTCCCGCATCAACCTGCAGCCTGCAGGGCCTCATCGAAGGCAACACCGTGGCGTACCCAGCCTGCCTAACCAATCAGAGGCGGTCTCCCCTCCCAAGCAACTCGCACCGCTGAAATTGGGGGCAGGACGCACCTGACGGCTGAGAAGGCGGACAATCCGCTGGAGAGTGCGCCGTACCTTCCCGCCAGCGACGAGCGACCAGTAACCTCGTACCTACCCTGCGCACGCACCGCACATGTACTTGGGTACTTGCAAAGTCCCCTTGCCAACGGTCCAATAGCACATACCGCCAGAGTGAACTGCATGTACCCGATACCCGAGCCACTTGGGCCAGTCCGGCTCCTCCGCCGCGTCGTCCAGTACTCTGTGCTGCCCCAGCTCCCAGCGTTCAAAACTACTCGGCCGCCCGCCTGATGTCCCAAACTCCCTTGGTCTCCCTCCCTCCCTAACGAACAAGGCCGTAACGATGTTCGACCTCACGATCTAAAAACGGACGAAGGCGACTGTCAAAGGTCTGCTGGGCGTCTTAACGAGCGATTCCCGAAGACGATTTTCTCCTGTTTCCAATCTTCCGACTTAATACCAACTCTTCTTTACCAGTAATAATCGGATCTCCCCTTCGGTCTGGTCTTTTGATTCCATTAGGAACAAGAGACATCTCGACCGAGCACGAAGTTTTCCCGCAGCGGCATTCACTTGTTCCTTGCGACCCGGAAAGCAAATAATCGCCAGGGGGACCAAAACAACGCCACGAACTTCCTGTCCGCAAACAAGTTGTCTCCTCGCCACCACCGAGGGAGACACATTCCTTCCTTATCGCCGCGTGTTACCCACATCTCGACCGAGACACCGCCCTCGCCTACGTCTCTAGTAGACTGCGAACGTGTTCCCTTCTCCTGTGTATACCAGTTCTTCACTTGTTGCCTTCCAGCATAGCAGGGGCCACGGCGGGTATCAGCTGCTTCATCTTTCATCTTTCCATCTGTCACGCTCTGTTTTCTTCGTTATATGTCCCTGTCCCGTGTCCGCCCGGCCATTTTGCCACACTGAGCGGAAACGAGTCACAGTCGCTCACAGGGTCGGACTTGCCCAGGCTGCCATACCCACTGCGTCCATACCAGCCACGGGTACTTCGCCCCTCCCCCACTGCCTTCCGCAGGTGACCACACCCCTGTCGCGCGCTTTTTTTACCGCCACACTATACTCGCACTCCCCGACGGAGGAGTCATCGAGGCCACACGACCAGGCTGAGTCGCTCCACCCCCCCGGTCCCATTTAGGTACCAGCGCCTCCCGTGTCGCCCCCCGACCCAAGGCAAAAGGCAACAATCGGCCGACCTCGCAAAGGGAGTCACACGTTCCCTTTTGGCGACGGCGACTGACGACGACGACGGTCAAATACTCCTTGGCCTGCTTGCTTTTCGCGACCTCTCTAATCGCGAGAGACCGTACCTGCATAGCGGCAGCTTCAGCAAACGTATTGTCACTTGGTCAACTTCGCGCCAACTGCGCCCGCGATAACGCAACGCGTTAGTACGACGCCCTCCTTCGGCCTCGTCATATCACTACTCCCAACCCCGGCCTACTACACATCCGATGATAACGGTGATTCGCCTCGGTCCTGCCTAGAGTCATCCGCCGCTATCGGCCTTTAACTTCCTCCGCCACCCTCGCCTTCAGGCATTCGCTTGCTTGGAAGCATCGCGATGTCCCTTTTCGGAACATCTAAAACTCCAGTCGTCACCTCAGCTCCGTCATACGGCCCGATCGTTCTTGTCCTCGAAGGCTTTACGTCTCTTCGTACTTGAAGAATCCCCCGATACTTCAACACCCCGAGACCTCGCTCCGAAGCCGCGCACTACCCGCTGCTCCAGAGCAACCTTCATCTACGGTTATCAACGACTTGTTCACGGCATTCACGATTAGGCCCGTTGACCCTGCTCAGCGGCGACGACTGGAGGAGTATTCGTATCTCCAACAGTAACACATATTGCACCCCGCAACATATTGCATCACATCTCCACATGCTCCTTTAACGACCTTCCATTACATCGTACATCCCGCCTCTCTCCAAGATGAGGGGCGCCGTCAACACCGGATCTCCCTCCTACCCTACTTCCTGGCAGCAAGCTCAATATGCTCCCTCCCTGTCCACCTCGCAGTCGACCGCGGCGTCGTCTGCCTCCGGGTGGTCCGACCTGTCATCGCAAACTTCGGTCGGTTCTATGACTTCGTCCATGAGCCTGAGGTCGACGTCGTCCTGCGACTCGATCTGCGACAAGATCACCCTCCCCGAACCGGCGCCTAAGCAGCAGAGGTGCAACGCCGATGTCGTGCCTTCCGAGCTACGGCAGAACCCCCGGCGCACGTCTGCGCGCACCGCGCATCCTCCCAAGCTCGTGCATCAACATGACCGAAAGGTCAACTTTGTTGACAGCCTTGTCGGTATGTTCGCTTTGCCATCGCAGTCCTCCTTAGCCTCCAGTTACTAAATCTCCCAGACTCGGCCGCGCTGCTGGTGGAAGCCATCTGGCCGCTGTCCTCGGTCATCTGCCGGAATGAAATCAGCAACAAGGCTGTCCTCCCCCTCCGCACCTTCATCCAGGAGACCCTCAAGCGGTCGCGAACGAGCTACTCGACGCTCCAGGTAACCATGTACTACCTCGTCCTAATCAAGGCTCACGTCCCGCGACACGACTTCACCATGGAGCAGCCGAGGAACGACCCCGGCAGCCGTGCCCTGCAATGCGGCCGGCGTGTCTTCCTTGCCGCCCTGATCCTCGCCTCCAAGTACCTCCAGGACCGCAACTATTCGGCGCGCGCCTGGAGCAAGATCTCGGGCCTTCACACCCAGGAGATCAACCAGAACGAGACGGCCTTCCTCCACGCCGTCAGCTGGAACCTGCACATCACCAACAGCGTGTGGAAGAGGTGGACGAAAATCCTCTTGGACCACCGCCCGCCCTCAACGCCGCCCTCGCCCGGCGGCGTGGGCGCGATGCCCTTCAACCAGCAGCTCGCCGACTGGAAGAAGGCCATGCTCCAGCTGGACCCGGAGCTCGTCAACACGGACGCGCTGAGGAACCTAGCGCTGCCGCCCATCTTCCGCGAGCCCAGCCCCATCTTCTCGTTCGAACCGCAGGAGTCCGCTCCCCCCACGCCCGCCACCATGGAGCCGTCGCCGGTTGCCATGCACAACCCCGGCCGGCAGCTCCCCGCGTTCGGCCTCCTGCCCACGCCGCGACTGACCCCGCAGCCAAGCGGGTTCGGCACCCCTGCAGCGGGTGCCGCGCCCCAACTCGCCCGGGGGTCGTCCATGGGCATGGCCATGAGCCAGGCCGGCAACGTGGCGGCCACACAGTTCATGGACTGCTGGCCCACGTCGAATCCCACGCCCTCCCCGCAGAGCCAAGTGCCCGCGCGCCGCACGTCGCTCTCGGCCTACTCGACTACGTCGTCCCCCGAGTCGATGGTCTCGGACGTCTCGCGAACCTCGCGCTCGTCGTCCATCTCGTCCTCGACGTCGCTGGCGAGCAGCGCGACCGGCACCGCCAGGCTGGCGGTGCCGTCGCGCCTCCGCGCTGCGAAGCTGGGCGAGAGGGTCGGCGCGAGGCCCGCCATCGTGTCGTCTGTGCCAGAAGACTACGAACAATTCCTCACCGCGTCGCCGGAGTCGTATACCGGCATCGTTGGGAAGGCGGGCGACTACCACGAGACGCCCCTGGGCCGACGCGAAAGCGCGCTCGAGGCCATGGTGGAGTCCGCCGGCCAGCTTCCTACCCCGCAGCCTCAGAGATGGAGCGGGTCCGTGGCGAGGACTGGATCCAAGAGGGGAAGGTCGGACTCTGTGGAGGCGTCCCTTCATGACAATGTTAGGGGCTTGCTGGGCGGAGCCGAGGGCGTGGCGCCGTGGCGCGAGGCGATGGTTAGGCCTGGTCCAGGCGTGCCGGCGCCACCTGTGCTGACGCGACGGAGTAGCAAGAGGCTTTGCTGCTCGGCGGAGGTGTCGCAGGTTAGGGGGGATTACTTGGGCCTCACGCCGCCCATGTGGGCGGGCATCCCTTAGGTTGTGCCCTGCTCGCCCTAGTTATGTCTTCCTCGCGTCGACCCTGCTTCTTCTGAAGGGTCGGTTTCTATCTTCTTTTGGTTTCCCGGTCAAGCCAATCATTATACCCCCACTTCGCTAGATTGGCGTCTAAAAGGACGGCTGGCTTTTACTCGCGTTCTGTGTCAAGATGGGAAAAAAGGAAAAAAGCAATGGTTTTGAGGGGAGTGGGAAGGCTGGTGGGTTTCTTTCCTGGGATTTGGCATCGGCGTGGATGGGAGGGTGGCTTCTTTTGCTTTTCTTGTTTGCGAGGGGATGAGTGGGCATGTGAGAGAGTGGAGACGAGAGGAAGGGGAGGAATGGAAGAGGAAGAAGAGAAGGAAGAAAGGGAGTGGATGATATCCGGTGTTAGGCTGGGTGTACGATAGGGGATGATAGGGGAGAGTAGATAGCACATTGATGTGGTTAATAACCTCGCGTTCCCGGTGCTTGTGATATGGGTTGTGCAGTCCATGAGTCGGCGGCCCTGCTGGGGTCTCTGGACGTGGTTATGGATTGGCAGGGCTCATTTCGCATGCAGGACCCCAACTGCCGTTCACTCCCTCGCACTTCGGCTCGGCCATGAAGTCTCAACGACCGGCCTTGATCTGGTACTCTTGTGCTCACCGGAGGCCAAGCCCACCGCCGGCCCTCATATACACCCAGGCCATGGATCCCCATCCCATGCGCTTGCCTGGATGCTCTGGGCTCGATGACGACGCCGTGCCGGGTCCTCGCCCCGGCCCGCCTATCTCCGGCCTACACGGTGTCTTGAGCGTAGATTCGCCTGGAGCTTGACGAGAACAAATTGGCCCGTCTTTGTCAGATCCATTTTCGACGCGTCTGGTTTCGGCGGAACTAACCCCCCCCCCCCCCCCCCACCGGTCTCCATCTTTGTCATAGCTCATAAAGCATCGTCGTCTCGCCTTGGGCTGGGCTGATGGCCTGGCACACCACGAAACGAGGCATGATGCAAAGATGGCCGGGGATACGCAAGGTAGGACAAACCACAGGGTGTCTCTGTGTGCATCTCTGTCCAAGTACAATGACGCAACTTCTCCCGTGGGTTCATGTAAATGCAAGAGTCCATCAAGTTGAGAGTCCTTATACATCAACATCTCCGACCAGTCTCTGACCATCAACCTCGCGCGACCTGATCCTTATCGTCCGACTCCAACAGATCGAGAAACATGGCAACATACAAACATACATCCTGTTGCGGTCCTCCCGACCGCCCTACCTCGCATGACCCGACCTCTCCGTTCAACTGCCCCCCCGCCTCCCCCTTCTCGGCTCTCATACTCATCCCCACTGCTTCTTTCGTCACATATCCCCACTGCCCCTCAATCAAACTCCACACAATACTCACCAATAACCATCATCGCCCGAGTCATTCTCCGAGTCATACGGCAAATCCGAGTCATTCACATCCCTCCCCCACTCCCTCCTCATCTTGCGGATCGCCCGCGGGTGGTCTCCCTCAAACGTGCCCCGCTGGTACTCCGTCAGCTTGCGGGAGATAGGGTTCCACGTGGACCCGGGCGGCCACGGCTTGTTGCTCAGGTAGAAGCTGTATGCGTCGCGCAGCGGCCACTGGGTGAAGTTGACGAGGTGGCGCGCGCCGTAGACGAAGAGGGTGCTAATGTCAGCGAGTGAGCGGACATTTGTGTGGCTGTGGACGATGTTGATGGACTCCTGGTTCAAGGTTAGAGTGCTTTCTGATGCGGTCGGTGGTGGGAACTACAGTCTTAGTCGAGTAAATTGGGAACACGTACCTGGGGGTCCCAGTTCCTGTGGTCGACAAACGCGCCGCCAGCCACGAGCCAAAAGATCAACTTCTCATCCTTCTCATCCCATGGCCCATGGAGATGCTCCGGCTGCATCTTAACGCCAAGCTCAACGTCCTGCTTATCCCTGAACGGCATCCAGCCCTCATTCCCGTCTGAGACGGACGCTTTGGCTAGCTGGAAGTCGTGCTCGAAGCACTCCACAGCGTTAAAGATGTGCTCGGGATCATTGCAGTGGTCGCACTCGCACTTGGCGAAGTGGACGGGCTCATTCCCTAGCTTTTGCTCGTCGTGCCAGACTTGCTGGGCGGCGAGGACGAGGTCAATAGTGAAGAACTTTTTGCGTATCAAGTTCTCCTGAGATGAATTGTCAGCTTCATTGCAGATCTGGGGTTGGTAGAACGCACCTGGCACCGAACAATGTCGAGGCACCCCACATCCGGCATAGGGGGACCACTCTCGTCAACCTCCTCCCGGCGACGCCTTCCAAAGTAGACAGACCAAGTCGGGGCGAACGCCCGAGCCACAAGCCGAACATGAGAGTAGTTGTTGTTGAGGGCCCGATAGATGTGTCGGTTGCAGTACTTTAGTTCCATGTTCTGGCTCTCCGTAAAAACCATGACGAGGAGCTCGACCGGGAGGCGCTCGAGGATCGATTCACGTCGCGGCGTCTTATCATTTCGGGTTTTCCTCTTCTTCCTGCGAGCGACAACCTCCGTGTCCGCACCGCTAGCAGGGGTAGACGAGGAAGAGCCCGTTGCACTCTTATCCGCGGCAGTCCTCTTTTTGCCCCGGATATGAAGGGGCACCAGCGGCATCTTGAGATCACCGATACTCACAGGTTCTGATCATAGACTGATGGAGCCGGTTTGCTTGGGGTTTCAGTTGTAAGGAGGAAAAAAAAACATGCATGCCGGGTATCTTGACAATGTGTGAGTAGACGAAGGTGGAACTGGAGGAATTTTATCGTCGTCAGGGTGGGTTGCCATGAGGTATTGCGCACAACATTCCCTTTGGGAAGCCCCACGTAATGTTCTTCAAGAAACATGAAGCGAGGTACGGCTCGCTCCTTTCGTCCGTGTTGGTTGATAGATGCGTACTTGCCTCCGTTGACTTGCGTCTATCGGGAGCACCATGGCTCTTTCCTCATGCTTGATTGTGTAAGTGACGCGGATAGCGCGAGGTACCAAAGTACCCACACCACGGTCCTCGTCGGCTGACAGTGGGGGTTCCACAAACTGCACCGAAAGGGTCTAGCTGCGAGGAGCTGCAGATGGCCCGTGCGCCAAATCTCTGCTCGCACCTTTTATCGAGCGATCATGGAGGAATTCACGCGAGAGCCAAGGAGAAGTCGCAGAGCTTGCCATAGGTGGTCACGAACGGCCCAACGCATCCGGAGTCCCCGCCCGGCCATCGAGCACACGGCGCCACTAGATGTAGACGACGACAAACGGGCCCCTCCGCAACGAATGGACGCTTGAAATGTCTTCAGCGCTGCGCTCCCCGGTGCCCTCCAACACGCTCCTCCGCTTCCTCCGCGCCCGGTCGCTGGAGATCCCCTCCATCTACCAGCGGTGCTCGCCGCAGGCCCCGCGGAGGGCCGCGCAGCAGGCACGCCGCGCGTCCGGCCTAGCGAGGCGACAGCGGACGACCCCCGACGATCCCCCCCCGCGCGGGTGGCGCCCGCCCCGAAGATGCCCTGCGCTGCCCCCAAGGGTTGGCTCGGCTCCGTTCTCAACCACTACCTGTCGCGCCAACGGATATTATAACGGGCAGAACGACCAGGATGAGCGCCCGCTCACGTGGCAGGAAAGGCTGTGGGGCATGGCGGCGCGGCGCGGCGGCAAGCCGCTGCAGCCGAACGACCTCCCGGGCCGCGAGGATGACATCTTTGCGCCCCGCCGCACCATGGCGGCCAAGGCCGCGCTCGAGCCGCGCGTGCGGTGCACCGAGGTCGACGAGCGCGGCGAGACCACCATCACGGATGGCGAGTTCAAGAAGACGGAGCTAATCGCAAAGGTGAGCACCTCTCCGCGTACATCCTGCCCGGAACCCGCGTTGACAGCCTGTAGTACGGTCTCTTGCCCCGCGATCTCCGCAAGATCGACTCATCTACCCTCCCCCACATCCTCGTGCGGCCGTCAGCCATCCTCATCAACCTTCTCCACTTGAAAGTGCTCATCAAGCACGACCGCGTCCTCCTCTTCGACATCTTCGGCACTAAGACGTCCTACCCGCAGTCGGCCTTCATGTACGACCTGCAGGGGAAGCTGCGCCAGAAGAACGCCGGCGCCGGCGGCCTCCCGTATGAGTTCCGCGCCCTCGAGGCCGTGCTGACGTCCGTCACGTCCGAGCTCGAGGCCGACTTCGAGGCCGTCCGCGACCCCGTCATCCGGGTCCTCAGCGAACTCGAGGACGACATTGACCGGCAGAAGCTGCGCATCCTCCTAATTCTCTCCAAGAGGGTCAGTACGTTCGAGCAGAAGGCGAAGCTCGTGCGGGATGCCATCGACGAGCTCCTCGAGGCGGATGACGACCTCGCAGATCTATACCTGACAGAGAAGGCCAACGACGTCTATCGCGGCGTCGAGGACCACACCGAGGTGGAGATCCTCCTCGAGTCGTACCACAAGATCTGCGACGAAATCGCCCAGGAGGCCGGGAACTTGGTGTCCAGCATCCGCAACACCGAGGAAATGTATGTCCCAACCGCCCGGCACTCGTCCCCAACACCGCTAACCTCTTCAGAATCCGCGCCATCCTCGACGCCAACCGCAACGCCCTCATGCTCCTGGACCTAAAATTCAGCATCGGCACCCTCGGCCTCGCCATGGGCACCTTCCTCGCGGGCCTCTACGGCATGAACCTCGAGAACTTCATCGAGGAGACCAACTGGGGCTTCGGCAGCGTGACGGGGATTTCCGTCTTCTTCTCGCTTCTCGTGTGCTGGTACGGCCTCGGCAAGCTGCGCAAGGTCCAGCGCATCAAGATGCTGGGCGATGAGCGGGCGACGCTGCCGCGGCCGCACCACCAGCCGTGGCTGGCGCAGCCGAGCGGGGTGGACGCGAGGGGGAGGGAGAAGATCAGGAGGATGAATATGAATGCTGGGGCGCAAAAGGCGAGCAAGACGAAGAGGTGGCTGTGGTGAGGCGTCGGGGGTTGTCGTGCTTCCACGGTTGGTGGGTGGGCGGACAGGTCGGGATATCTGGTGCATACGATGCATATAGATGGCGTTCTTTGTCGTTTTCGGCTTTCTGGCACTTCTTTGCTTCCCACTCCTGAATTGTTTGGGTTGGAACTCTGCTCTAATACGATGGTGTATCATCTCAATACCCGGGGGGAACGGATCATGTACGAATAGGAAAAAAGAAACTGGAACTTTGGAAGTTACTCAGGACATCTCGGCGTGGCGATGGGTGTGGGAAGGGGAAAGGGGGTCGAGGGGGCTCGGAAGGAGGCATGGGCGAAGGGCGGTACCCCAGAAGATCTGACCAGAGGAGGGCACTCGGCACCCGCTCGTCCTCTAGGAACCCTCTGGCCATCGCCGCCCTCTGCTCTCTGCCCAAAGCTACGGAAAAAAGCATTCGCTTCAGTGCATCGTTACCTACATTGATAGCCGCCCACCTCGAAGCTCCAACACCTAAGCTCCACGATGGACGGTTTACTGGGCTACGTACGCGCCCTCCCCGGTCCTCCACACCCCATCCACTTCTCCACCCCTTTCCTCGCCTTTCCCTTCCACCCGCTTGTCTTGTTCCACAAGGCTCCCCCGCCCCGTACAGCCAACCCCTCTCACCCCAAAGTCCCGAGCACCTCCTTCCCCATCCCGACCCTGGACCCTGTCATGCAGCAGTACTGACAACCGCAGCTCAAAGAGGTATTCGGCGTCTTCTCCCGCTGGGCAAACGACCTCACCTCCGCCGTCGGCTCCGCCGTCGAGTCCACCATCGCCGCGGTGAAAGACGTGTTCGGCATCACGATACGGCGGCTCGTCGGGGGGCGGGAGGGCCCGTTCGCGGGGGAGAGGAGGGTGTGGAGGAACCGGTGGGGCGGGGTGCGTTGACGTCTTTTCGGGCTGGGGGGGGGGTCAGGAGGGGAGACGCGCGAGAACGGGGGCAACGGGGGAACGGGTCGTGCGTGGGAGAATGGGAGGGCCATGAGGATGGGGGCGATGGGGTGGAGGGATACGCGGGAAGCGGAGTTTTGGAGGGTCTGTGAAGCTGGAAAGTGATGGACACGAGGCCTTGTTTGGGGTAACGCCGGGCGTCGGAGGTTGTGAAAGGCGTGGAGCCCTGTGGACGGCAACATACTTATGAGCATCATTTCTTGAAATAATAACAATGGTTCCCCTTGTCCCAAACTCCATTCCCTAAGATCCCTTGACAAAACCCCTATACAACATCACCCACCCCCTCCCCCCGTCATGACCACATTCCGATTAAAGAACCCATATATCTGCCTCCCCGCCTCCCCCCCAACCATCTTCTCCAGCTCCTCCTTCTCCATATTCGCCACCTCCCTCACATTCTCCACCTCCGCTACGATCCTCTTCAAGTTCCCGGGGGTCACACCGGGCACCGCGGCCAGCATATCCTGCGGCTCCCGATTAAACACCTGCTCCGCGACACCGCCCCCCGTAGTCTTCTCCAGCCCCGCCCTCACCGCCGCGATCGGATCCGGCTCCGGCTCCTTGGCCTTCAACGACTCGAAGATCTCGGCAGTCTCGTACGGCGAGCTCGACCATATGATCCTCAGCCGGGGGAACGCCAGCGTCAGCAGCACAATCTTGCTTTGCAAGTCCGAGGACGCGGCGTTCCCCGGCGCGACGCTCCCCGCGCTTCCCGACAAGTCCGCGAACGGTTCGAGGGTGAAGCTCTTGTCCTGGTCGAACTCGATGAGGAGCATCGGGTCGCGGTAGTGCTGGAACATGGCCTCCGTCTGCGTGTAGAGCCTGCCGTCGCGGAACGACGAGATGAGGTCGCTTATGGACTTACGCTCGACACAAATGGTGGGCGTGAGGACGTAGTCTGCTACGGTGAGCATGCAGGGAACGATGACGACGGAGCGGCCGTGGAGTAGCGACGGAAGTGACGAGCGGAACTCGCGGACGTCGACCACGACGCGGGGAGGTTCTGCCGTGGCGGCTAGGCGGCCCCCACCCGCGATGCGCGTGTTGATGGTCCGGAGGAATGCCTCCTGCGGGTCTTCCGCGCCGTGGGGGTCCACCGTCATAACGGTAGACATACTCGCCCTCTCCTTGATCAGCCTCGTAAAGGCATCCTTCTCGCGCCGCACCGTAGCCAGGTACCGCTGTTCCTCCACCGAGCCCCCGTAGTACATGAAATACACCCTCACGGCGCGGTCGCGGTGCGACGACCGGTAGACCTCTACGCGGCGGATGAAGCTCGCGTCGGGCTCGTACATGACGACGTACCGCGGCTTCACCTCCTCGAGGAGGTACTCATCCTGGTCCCCGTCGTACGCGTGGACGACCACGAGGTCCCGCATCTCGTAGAGCTGGTAGAACTCCTCCATGTCTTCCAGCTCGTCAACCACCACGTCCGCCCGCGCCTCGGCCTCCTCTTCTGTCGCGCGCACCTCCTCCATTAGCTCCGCTACCTCGCCTGGCTTCTCAAAGTACTGCGCGATGCTCCCGGTTTCTGTCCGGCTGGGGTGGGCCCCAGTGCCGCCACCCCCCCTCACCCTCCGCCGCTTGTTCGCCGGCGCGCGGGCCTTATACCCTAGTCGCGGGTCAACCGCGCCGCTGAGCGCCTTTTGATTATCGGAAAAGAGCGCCGCGTTGACGCTCGCAAACTGCTTCTTCCACCGCAGGTAATTCCTCAGCCGCCGCCTCATCATGAAGCTCGCCGACGGCCTATGCCGCTCCTCGGCTTCCTCGTCCGGGTCGACGGGCTTTCCCTCTTCAGTCCGCGGCTTGATATGCATCGTCTGCAGGTAGTCCCTGAGTTGACGGCACGTATCCGTGTCGGCGCACATGATTAATATCGTGCCATTGGACTCGCCCCTGGTCGGCGGCTCGAGGTGTAGGTCGCGATCGATTTCCTCGAGGACCTCGGCTAGGACTCTCCACTTGGGGAGTTCCTCTAGCACGGGTTTCAGGGAATCAATGTTGCCGTCCGTAGCGGAGGTTACCCTCCCCGCGGCGGCGTAGACGCGTCGTCTGGCCGTTTCGAAGATTGTCTGCGCCGCATCGAGGAACAGCCATGGCGACTCGTTTTGCCTCGTGGAGCCAGGCGCGGGAGCGTGCGCCGCGTGGATTGTGTCGAGGTGCTGAAGGAACGACACAGCGTCGTAGGCCAGAACAGAGTGCAGCATGCCCCGTAAAACTGTCAGGTCGTTAACGATCTGTCGCGTCTTCCAGCTGACGCGATGCCAGTTCGGATCAAGCTGCCGCCGAATAATAACGTCAAAGTTCTTGAGGAGCGCATTGTCGATGTTCCAGTCCCCCATGTCCAGCCCCGTGTTCCCCTTCTTCAGCTCCTGGATACTGATCTCGACGCACTCGAGGATGGCGTTCTGTATGCCCGTCATGGCGTCCGTCATGGGGACCTCCAGCTCAATAACCTCCGCCTTCTTTCTCCTCTCCTCAAGAGACTGCGCGACTGTAACGTGAAACCGCGGCCAAAGCGACGCCTTCTTTAGGAACAAGTTCCTCATCATCGTGGCCAGCGGGTTAAACCCCGTGACGAAAGGATCAGGGTTATCCGAAAACGCCTTCAGAAACCCCGCCTTATTCTTCTGCCTGTAGATCCTCAGTATGAAGGCTTCAAGCGACGTCGCAACGACCTTATCTGCATGCAACGCCACCAGCCCCGTCACCGACCCCGGCGGCAACAGGCCCGTCAATAAATCCACCACCAGGATCCTTGACGTGATGCTGAATATCCCGCCACGCCCGTACATCTTCTCACGCGCCCCGACGCTCGTGTGGTCCGTGTTAACGACAGTCAATCCGCGGGCTCTAGGCGCGGCGCTGACGGCCGCGTGCTCGGCTAGCGCCTCGCCAATCCAGGCATTCTCACGGTCGGTGGCCCCAACGATGATAATGAGGTTGTTACCCGCCGCGTCATATGAGTGCAGGAGGTTCGTGACCAGGCGCATAAGGCCGAGGCCGCGCGCGAGGACGACGAGCTCATCTTCTGCCCGGAGCTCCTGGAAGAGACTCTGCTGGTATTCCTAGGGGCGGGTTAGCCAAGAGTAGAAGTAGAGGTAAGCGAACTCGAGAGTGCATAACGTCTTATGAAAGCTCTGGGGGGGGGGGGGGAAGGTGGTGATACCAGAGGCAGAGAGAGCTTCACGGGCTGCGGAGCGTTCCGCGCCATAAGTCGTGAACGTCGAAGTAGGGTGCTTGCACTACGAAGCCCGAGCAGCTGCCATATATCACTTCGAGGGCGGAAAGGCCTCTAGAGTTCTCTAGATATGCCTCTTTTTGGTAATTCCAAGCTCGCCGCGAGCTCCGCGATGATGGGGGCAGTTTCCCTGATAAGGGAGCTCTGATATGATCGGTTGCGTTCACTGCCTGGGTGAGAGCTAAGCGTAACGTGGTTATAGTGATATCGTAGCTTGGCGCCGGATATTCCCACTAGGGCGTATGTATTTAGTCATCAGCCTCACAGTTGCTTGCAGTTGCCACTAGCCGCTACGAGCTGTCGCAGCTGCTAATCGTACATCAATCCGAGCCAACCTAAAACAACAGATCTCGTGTTCTATCATCATCATCACCATCACCGTCACTATGGAGCCGCCACCCTTTGAAGCGCTGCTTGAGCCGGGCGTAGCGCCGGAGGGATAGTCGGACCGAGCTGGTGTAGCGGGCCAATCAGAGCTCTTGGTCCAAATGAGATTGAGTGCTTCGAGCGTCGAGCGCTTTGAGGCGGTGGAGATGCGTTTTTCGATGTCTTGGGATTGATGTACGACTCGAAGCTGCGATGGCTCGCAACGGCGTGTGGCAACTGCCTGCAAGTGTGAGGTTGATGACAAGACACCTCCCCCAATGGGAATATCCGGCGCCTATGACAACCAATGACGCCCTCACAAGGGTGGGAGAATGACTCGCATAGTGTGCAAGCAACAGCGTTGCCAAGCAAGTAAATGCACCTGCAAGACTTGCCAAGCTTGAAAGAATATATTAGATCCATAAGCCACCCTAGAGCACTTTCATGCCACGTCGGAGCATCTATACCCCTGCCTTCATCGCTTGACCACCATTTCGAACAATTACTAAAATTACATGCAATCAAAGCTAAGAAGTATAACAGGGGCCAACTGGGATAGCTAAGCATCACATATGTGAGCAGAGGAGCAGCAACCAGGCCTCGATGTCAGAGACGTCAAACTTGAGCAAGGTTTGAAAAACTCGCCTCCTCAACTGTGGCGGAAACTGCTAGGCACCTCCTATCCCGCACCGGCTCGTCACCGACGGGACCAGGCTGGAATTACTCATGGCTAGTTCAACATGTAGACCCGAAGGCGCGGCTCCCAGGACTATGGTCAAGAGGCTAGACGAAGACAAAAGTCCACAGGTCGCCACCCAAGCAGGATATCACCAATGCCGCTTACTACACCACGCTCCGCACACCCGATATTTCCAAATTCCGGAGGAGGCCCAGCATCAGCCAAAGCGAGCTTGCCGAGATTTCGCTTAGGAGAAAATTTCCAACAATCTATATCTCATACGCGGATTCCTGATCCTGACGACTCGCGGCACGACATAGGCGATGATACCTTCGCAACATGGGTCCGGTCATGCCCGAGAAGGCCAACGCCGAGGCCAAGTCCTAGATCCGCATATCGGTCCCCCACACCTCGTCCTTCCTGGCACTTAGTCGACGCAGCGGACTTCAGCCACACCCGAGAAAATATGACCCCCGGCCTAGAAACTTCGAGAAGCCGGGCATCCGATGGATCCTAGCGCAAGTGCCGTCTCAATAACCCGGGTGATAGTAAAGGCCATGCCGGCGATGCGAGCCGGCGATAGCTAAATAATTGGACGATCCAAAAAAAGCATTACCCCGAAACAACCGGAAGTATGCACCGGCAACCGATATCGCCGGTCGGAAATTTTCAGACTGAAGCCCACACGAGATCCCTTGCGGCAGTCAGAACGAGGCGTACGGGGGACCACCACGGTCCCGACATCGCGGAATAGCAACGGTGCTAGTACGTCCCCGACGAAGAAAAGATCGCCCGGGGCGCGTCGGACAGGGAAATAGGCTCATGGCCATGGAGCTTTCACTCCGGGTTGCCGCTTTTCCCCCGCATCCCCCGGGGCTCGAAGAAAAAGACATAAAAAAGTTCAAACTTGCCAAACAACATGTTGAACCATCGCCATACCAGCGAAAAAAAAGGCCTATACTATTGTCAGTTCTTCCATGACTGTAGGCATACCCCTCATAAGTCCCCGTCGCCCAAGGATACATTAACGGATGCCGATTCCGTTCGCGTTTTGGCCCACGTGAAGAACAAGTGACGCCATCGACGCTCTTCACAAACCCGTTCTCTCAATGAACCGGACAACGGGCATCCCGCGCTGTGGAAACTCCCATTGCAGGCTGCCCATTCTTCTTCCATCGTCTTTTCGCACCTATTGAGACTTTGCCCCCGATGATCGGGGCATTGAGAACCGGTCATGTCCGCGCACATGACATTATCTCGGGGGCACGCGACGGGATTTACCGGAGAAGTTGTGAGACGATTGCGACGAGGATCATTTGGAGGTCTCATCCCACAGGTTTGAATGCAGATCTTAATGGGGCAGGTCTGCGTTGTCGTACGTCTGCATGTAACCTGGAATCCGGCATGCCGAGCCAAGCATATGGGTCAGATATGGCGCGGGCCACGCAGGTTATCCGCTAGAAAGGTAGCATAGAAATCCAATTCTCCCATCATGAGCTCGTGTAGAATTTCGTAACCCCCCACGACGAGGGTTGAACCTGTGGCGAGAACCCATTCAACGCCGTATTAAGTCACAGTCGGTAACCACATCTCATGACCGCTCTTGATTCTGATTATACCTGGCGGGGCGTCTGTATTGCAGAAGGACCCGCCGATACGGCAGCTTGCCGATGAGAGTCTCCGTGGACGCGGGATTCGAGAGATGGAGCTTCCGGCCATCCATGCCGCTGCTCCACGGCGGCAACTTGCAAACTTTGGGCGGAAGTACCGAACCACCGGCGTTCGCTCCGTCCGGCCTAATTTTTCAGCCTGGGGTTGCTAAGGGTGGGACCATGGGCCCCCCCCTTTTCCTTTCACCTCTGATTTTCCGAGCTGTGCCTCGCAGTTAGCGCGTCCCCCCAAAGGAGGGCCCTTGGCCTAGTACGGGACACGAGACGCTGGAGAAACCTTTGGAGGGTGCCAACGCGCCTTTGTTCAGGCTCCGGTCTCCCGGGCACCTTCGAGCCGGAAATGCTGATATCGTAGGTCCCATGGCCTGGCGCCACGCGGACTGGATTCGGCCACCAAGGAGCGCGGGGCCCAGCCAAGAAGTTGAGGGTGGAGAGTGGGGCGCTGTGGCCGAGTTGTGATCCACGGCCCGGTGCTTCCTGGTACGCGATCGTCATCTCATCTCGGTCGTGAGGCTAGCGATGTCTGGGGGACACCTTGGCGGTGAAGAACCCCCTGGCGAGGTGGATGCCCAAAGCTGGAGTGGGGATAAAGGAGAGTAGCAAGATGGGCCGAAGCCCAGAACGGAATAAATCCTGGGAAGAAAGATGAAGAAAAATGGAGTGGGGGACGGCCGGACCCTGCATTTGGGGCGCCGAACTGACTCGCAGACTCTCTGGAATGTTTCCTCCAACATCTCAAGCACTCCATCCCGCCGCCCGCTCACGCCAAGGTGTCATTCCGGTGGTCGTCCGCATCAAGCTCAGCATCACACACGCCGGTCTACATCGACGGAGACCCCCTCTCGAGAGAGGCGCTGAGAAGCGTCTTGTCGCATGGTGGCGGGGTTTTAGAGTTCTGGCCGGCGTGGCGCCGCGCCATGCCACGACTCCACGAGGCGTCAGAGTTGGTGTTCCGTCAAGGGACTTTCGGCGAGAAAAACCAATAGAGCGTCAGACTATCCGTAGACGGACGCGAGGGAAATATAACCGCGACCCCGCAGTATGCGTGCCACAAAGGCGGTGGCATTGCGCAAAGCGGGGTGAGGAAGGAAAAAGGAAGCGTCAGTGTCACAGTCCCGGCGGGCAGGAGCTGCAGCTCCGGATTGCGGATCTAACAACGTCGCACGAACACACTCTGCAGAGTGGTGGGGCGACCTATCAGATGCAGAGCGGAGCATTTGCTCCGGATATCTCACGTCTTTTGCCCCGTTCGCCGAGGGACGGACCGGGACGCCCCCCCTCTCCCGAGCGTCATCTCTTTGGTTTAGATTTTGCCGAGCCATTTATGCTGTCATTTCGTGTTGAGATGAGATTTGGGATTATCTGGCGCGTTGGGCAGCCGCAGGCTCTGGAAGACTCAGGTCTTCTCTTTTCGAGTGCTTGGTCGTCGCTGCCGTCTGAGTTGCCGAAAGGGGGAAGACATTGAATGGAGTTCGCGTACGCCGCGCCGCACCTTCCCATCTACTCTTCGAGGCCCCCGCAATGAGGGGCTCAAAAGCTAGAAGGTGAAAGGGGGGCGTGTGGGAAGAAAAAGCTCGGGGGGCGCAATGAGCGGGAAAGCCCCAAACGGGTTCGAGGAAACTGGGCTCGCTCGCGCCCTCCTTCGAGCTTCCCTCTCCGCACAACCCAACCCTCCTTCACCACATTCCCACAGCCCTAACCGCCCCTCCCCTGCCAAACGTCCCGCCGTTTTACGTGTCACCATCGCCGTGCCTTCCCTGCCCACCGTTCCCTCCGCCCGCTCTAGCTGCGCGTAGGGCTGTCCGACAGACGGGTGGCTGAGGGGATTGGCACCCGCTGGTACCCAAAGAGTATACCGTTGGCCGCTCCTTCCTTGCTGCTTCTGATAGCCGTTACATTGTGTTCGTCTTGTCCCAGCAGGCGCGATTCGGGCCTTCCGCCTCGCAGAAAGAAGGTGCTGCTGATGAATCCTCTCCAGCTATACTGCCCCATAGTGGCATCGCACTTCCGAGTCCACTTCCATCATCTTATCATCACACACGGGCGGCCATAGCCGTGCCCTACCCGCCTACTAAGTAGGCTTTCATTGTACACATTTACAGGTACGCACGCCGCTGGGCTCCAATTCTCTACACACCCCCCACACACACAGATACGTATCGTCGACCGAAAGATCCCTACTCCACGCTGCAAGCGCCTTCTTATATATATCTCTGCAGGCGGGAACCGGGGGAGGAACCGGCGCCCAACGACACTCCCCCCCCACCTTCCCCCCACCCCCCCCCCCCCTCCCCCTTACTGGACAGTACCCTACGCCGGAAGGAACTCGTGAGCGGCCGCTGCGGACCACTGGCGCACTGCTGCTGCTGCCCGGGGGAAGCCACACCGTCCCGTGAGAGTTCGTTCACATTGCACCAGCCACATTTGCAACCCTTCCGACGTACGAACCACAACATACGAAGGCGCTTCTCATGTCACCCTCGTTAATACATCGTACCCGCACCACGCAACGCCCGCGCCCGCCCCTCATCCCTCCTAACTCGCTTTAATGTGCACTGCGCACATGGGTGGCTGCCCAGTCTGCGGGAAACGATACCTCATCTATGTTCAGTTCTGTCTCCTATACCATCCTCCAGTCGTGGTCTGTCCCGTGGGAACCAAGGTCAGCCCAGTTCCTCCCCGAGAAGGCCAGTGTCCGAGCCCGGTCTGTCCCAATAGCCTCGTCGGAGGTTGCCAGGTCATCTGAGGGCTGGGCAGAGGGACAGTCGTTGAACCACCGTTAGGACCGCCCTTTTCCTCTGCCGCGCTGCTCTGACTCCTCCCCTCGGTCCACTTACCACGGCACAGGTTTCTCCTTGGGTCGAGGGACTCTGTCCCTGCTGGCGGCCGTCTCAGAGCTTCTGGCCCTTTGCATCGACCTCAACAACCTGATCGATTCCTTCATACGGCGGAAGTCCGAACTCGTACTTTTGTGCAATACTCGGCGGAACGAACCTGCACGGAAGATCAGTCATTGGCATTCCTAGGGTACCCCTTATCTCGAGTCCGGAAAGTGGCCCCAACTAGCCGGTGCCCATCGTCTAAGGTCCGTACCTGCCACCGACAAAGTGTCTTCCCCTGAAATGCTTCACCAGCGGTTTCGGTGCTGTGAGGCTGACGAGAGTTTGGGGGTGGAAGCTGCTTCCCAAGCCGGACTTCGGCGGCCCGTTCTCAATATCCCAGGATGACGGGGCATCCACGGACGTCACTGGGACCTGGGTGCTCTGGAGCGCCTGTATGACTGCGGGGAAGGGCTCTCTGACTTCCCCCGAAAAGCTGAAGCCTGACACTACGGGTTAGCACGTCATTCGCAAGACCTGCAGGGTAAATTGAAGGGAAACACATACCGAAGACGGCATCCACTACATGGTCCGACACTTTCAAAGCTTCGGTGAAGTCGTCGACAAACGGAACGTTGAGGTCTTCCAATTGCTTGGCAAGCCTCTAGGTGGAATGATGAGCAGGCATACAAACGGCAGAGCAAAGGTTTATGGGCGAGGGCACAGTCGCGGCACGGAAAGAGGGCAAGTGGGGAAAGCATAATGGTATGGAGAGAAGAAGCAAATATTCAGGGAATACCTCAACCCTGGCTCGAGGAGGGGTGGAAAAAAATGGTGAAAGGGAATATACTCTCGGGTGGGAGAGCGGGACTGCATCATAGAGGGGGGGCCTTGGCAACAATACGAACTAGATGCTTTTCATACCGGGCGTCCCTGATAGCTCGGGACACTGGTGTGGGTTGTGTGTGTGTGTGTGTGTGTGTGTGTGTATGTGTGCATCCTCGCCCAAGGTCGATTGGACGGATCCAAGGCATGAGCGGGAAGGATGACGAAACGATAACCTACCTGATAAAGCTCATTCTTGCTTCGCTTGGGGTAGTAGATGGAGGGGCTATACCCGTAATGGTGGAGGTGCCGTGCCACAACGAGGCCATCTCCGCCTGCGAGGCCGGGTCAGCTTTCATGATACTGCGGCTGAGAGCTGGGTGGCGGGGGATCTGTGCGCTTCGGCGTGGAGTCCGGGTGCGGGGAGATGGCGATGGCTGGATCTAACCATTGTTTCCGGGACCGCAGGCTACGAGTATCCTGCCTCCGGAGCTGAGAGGGTGGACCTTGAAGACTACGTGGAGGGCGTTAGCACATGATTACAGCTTGTGGTAGAAGCAACGGTTCCCGACGAAGATCAGCACTGAGGAGGCCAATGCTTCTTCGTCCTATTCTTTTCTTGGACAAGTCGAGCGCCGTGTAAAAGTTTAGAGACTGGAGAAACAATCGCGGAACTTGCCTGCCTGTGATACCGAGAGTCCAGCCAGCTCCATCAACTGGTCGATGGAGAAGGCGCAGGTGCTCATGAGCTCCTGGTCAAGGGCGGCGGCGGCTTTCGCCGAAAGAGTCTCGCTCATGTTAGTCGGGCCCGTGATAACTGGTACTTTCTAGTCGCTCACCCTGAGAGTCATGGTAAATTGCTTTTCTTGCGGCTTGTTTTTGCGGACGGATCGCGGACGGGGCTGGTCGGTCTTGGTGGTCTCAGGACGGGAAAACGCGAGCCACCCAGGGCCAGAGTTCCAGCGGTATAAGCGAGATAGAGGACTTGAAATCTATCACACACAATGGCTTTGTCGTTCACTACACCAGATTTCTGAAGAATTGACAGGATGGAGGGGGCTGCTACGCTCGATGTGAGGGTGTTGAGATGGCAGAGAGGCTGCTCGGCAAGCTTGGGAGCTTCCCTGATCGATGACGAAGGATCTCCACCCCGGAGACTCTTATTCGTCGACAACGATCGGCAAGTGGAGTCAGCTCTGTGCTAATTCCACGTGACTAGGCCCACTTCTTGTGCACGGGCCGTTTTGCATTCATCACGGCTTAGTCAACATCTTGGCGAGCATCGACGACACCAACCTCAATCGTGAGTTGCGATCGTCGTCCAAAAGCATGTATGTCTCTTTACTTTTTATTGGATTCGCCTCAATCCGCCTACTGCGACTGCTAATAAGAGCCGTAAATGCACATGTTCTTCTAACAGCCCCTCTTATAAGCGGGACCCATGTGTCACTCATCAGGCTGTCCCCCAGAACACGTCGATCCCTCGCATCCTCTTACATGAACTGGACTCGCTCAGTGAAGATTGCAGTGTATGAAGCATCGCCCGATGGACTCAAGACCATGAATTGCGCGGAGCCGGAATCCGCGACAGGGGCCCAGGGAGGGGGTCCCCGACGGTATGGCCATGACATTGACAGTCTCACCTCCGGTCCCCGTTTTCATGTCGATCACAGCGTTGCATGACTGAGGTTAGCAGGAAGCTCGGGGATCATATGATTATCTACGGAGAAATGCCAAGTAGTATCCGGCACTCGCGCGACATCTGTCCGTGCAGCCTTGGCTGGGCTCTGCGGCAGCTTCCAGCCCGAGCTGGGCCCAGCCTACGGGCTCTTAAGTGCGGTTTCAGACACGAACATTGAAAAGGAGAGAGGAGCTTGCCGGGTGCCCGTGTTGTGGCTGGCGTCAGTCGGCGGGTTCTCCAAGACAATGACTGTTGTCTCTGGTTTTGGTCCGGGCGGCAAATGAAGTATCTCCAAGGCAAAGCTAGGAGAAAGCTCCCCTTGGTGAACTGAGCCCTCCGTCTCAGAATTTGGAAGTCATGGGGCGGCGGTTTGCCTGAGCAAAAGTGGCAGGTGCCCTTCAACTCACTGCGCCTGCCCTCTCCTGACCTCTACCGTGTCGTTTTCATCGCGACTCTGCTCCGGCAACCTCTTTTGTCAACGGTTCTTGTATCTCTTGCAGGCCAGACATAGTACACACTAGAGAATGCCGCCAATGGCCACGGCCTTCCCCTTTCCACTGGAGTGAGTGCAATAGCTGGTCCACTCTTCCTAAATGATGGGCTAGCACGAACAAACGGAAACCAACAACGAACAACATCTCGCCACGCATGCTCGAATGTTTACGCGTTTTGTCCTTTTTGTGAGCCCTGCTCTCCTTACTACTGGTTTTGCAGTGACGGACCAGTGTATGGACAGCTCACACTTACGCGTTACGACGACCGATCGACCAGACGTACACAGAGATCCTTCTCGTCACCGGGTTTAACACAACTTCCGCCCGTGCCTTACAACCCATCAGAAGTGTGCCAGCTCCGTGAATCCCCTTCTTGCACTGGCCGGTACTCACCACGCTCTCGGTTTTTACACACGCCCTTCATCCAATTCGAACAATATCACTTCCTTTACCCTTGGTCTCCACAACCAATCAATAGGTTATGGTCATTCCTCACACCATCCCCTAAGAGATGGCTTCGAATCCTCGGACAGCTCGGGCCACCGGCCCCAGCCGGCCCCCTCTCCATGACGTGACGAACCGCCTCAACAGCGAGTCCCTCCAGCATCTCCACGGTCAGATCAAGCGCAGGTCGCACAGAGCCCCCGAGGTGGCGGCCATCCTAGGCGAAGGCCCAGTCAGCGCCCTTGAGCGAGACGCGGCTCTTCGTCGCGCCACCGTCGCGACTTCTGCTCGGCATGGTCGAGATGAACCAGTATATTACCATTCAACTTCGGAAGAGGCTGCCGCGGCCGCCGCTGAGCTCGAGGGAGGACCTGCCAACGGACAAGGCACAGATGGGGCCTTCAACTCCCGCAGTTCCCAAGGACACAAAACACACATCGGGCCGTGGCAGCTCGGCAAGGACCTGGGTAAAGGGTCCACGGGCATGGTTCGCCTCTGCCGCCACCGCGTCTCCAACGAGCTGGCCGCAGTCAAGATCGTGTCGAAAAACTCTTCGAGGATTGTCCAGGCGGGAAGCATCTATGCCCTGGACCGCTGGGACAAAACCTTGCCTGAGCAGATGAATGGCGAGATGCGCATTCCTATGGCGATTGAGCGTGAAGTCGCCATTCTGAAGCTCACACAGCACCCGAACATCATGAAACTTTACGACATCTGGGAGAACCGCAAGGAGATGTGAGTCTTGGACCCATTCATGGCAGCATCTGCCTTTTCACGTTACGCTGGAATGCCCCGTCCCTGCTAACAATGAAACATAGCTACCTGGTCCTCGAGTATATCGACAACGGCGACTTGTTTACGTACATCACGCGCAATGGACGCCTCTCGGAAGAGGAAGCCATGCACTTCTTCCGACAGATCATGAGTGCGCTGTCGTACTGTCACGCGTTCAACATCTGTCACCGCGACCTCAAACCCGAGAACATCCTTCTCACGTCAGACAACCAGGTCAAGATTGCCGACTTTAGCATGGCGGCAATCCACCAGACGCGAGGCCACCGCCTCCGCACGGCTTGCGGGAGTCCCCATTACGCGGCTCCCGAGCTCCTCAGCGGCAAGAGGTACATGGGCGACAAGGCCGACATCTGGAGCATGGGCGTCATCCTCTACGCCATGCTCGCCGAGTGCCTGCCATTTGACGACCCGGACCTGACTCTGATGATGGAGATGGTGAAGCTGGGAGAGTACGACATGCCGGAGTTCCTAAGTCTCGAGGCCAAGGACCTCATCCGGCGGATTCTCCAGATCAATCCGGATCGACGGATCTCGATGAAGGAAATGTGGCGCCATCCGCTAGTGCAAAAGTACGACTACGTGGACGACTGCCAGCCTGAGAACAATCAACCGGCCGATGTCCGGAAAGAGTTCAAGCACCGTCCTTTCAGGGCAGACGAGATCGATCCTCAACTCCTGCGCCAGCTGCGCTCTCTGTGGCACATGTTTTCCGAGGATGAGCTCAAGGTGTCACTGATGAGCCGCGAGTAAGCAGCAACGGCCCATGAATGAGAGCCCTAACGGCGAGAAAGTGTGTCTGACCTTTGAACAGGGAAAACGAGCAGAAGGTATTCTACTGGCTCCTTCAGAAATACCGCGAGCGTCAACTGGAAAACTTTAACCCAGAAATCGTCCATTCTCGAAGCGACTACCACCATTTGAAGCCCTCGGGTCTGAAAGAGCGCAGGAGGACCTGCGAATTCACCAACACCGAGAGCCGTTTCGGCAAGAGTGTATCACGCTTCACTGTGATTTCGCGCGTCGACGAGACGGATGAGGCGGAGGGAACCGTCCGCAGCTATGACCCCTACAACTCGAACAATGCGCCGCCGAAGACGCAGACTGGTCCCTCCAAGGCAACCGCTCGTCAGAAAACCAACCGCACGCGACGTGTAACAATGCCCGCGTCTCAGACTTTGAGGGCAAAGCGCATCTCAACGCGATCTACGCAGGATATTGCCCGCGCCCGAGTCAAATCGAGTCAGGCTAGCAAGCTCACCAGCGCCCAGGGAACAGCCAGCAGCTTGAGCACGGCGACGAGCGGCCGCAGCCGCCAGGGAGCTCCGTATGTGCGCAACGCAAAGGTACGACGCCGGCGGGGCGTCGACTTTTCAAAGGCCCGGAGCCATAACTCCGAGGCCAAGGATTGCTTGACTCCGCTGTGGGATGTTTGTGGAGGCTCAGTCTATCTGGAGAAGAGCCCTGGCGTGCCTCGGCCGGATTCGGGCGTGCTGCCACTCGCGGGCACCCGCGTTTCGAACAAAACGATCAAGAAGAAGCCGGCGGTCGACGGCGTTGCCAAACAGCCCGAGCGCGAGATCATCTCGGGGGATGAGCTGCAGACTTTTAGCAGCAGCCTCGCAAAGGACTGCGACGAGGCATTCGGGAGCCTTCTCGGCGATGGGCCATCTATCGGCGGTGTTTCGATACTCGACGTGGGCCAGCAGTCTCGGGATCAGAGCCCGCTGGCACTCGGCTTCGACTCGTCGCCCCTGCAGAGCCATGTGAGCCATCCCTCGCCACTGAGCGACTGTGAGCAATGGCTTGACCGCCCGCTGCCCCCCCTCCCGTCGGTGGCCAAATTGCCCAGCCCGCCGCCGCCTCATCCGGCCTCAAAAGGTGAAGACATGTGCAAAGGCATCCCCGAGAAGGGATGTATAGAGAAAGAGGTAAAGCATCACGGGAACACGTCAACCCAGCCGCACCATCTCTCGATGTATTCCAAGGTCGACCGGCGCGTCATCTCAGCCCCCGCGGAATCATCGAATGGAAAGAAGTCGGCCTCGCGGAGTTCGGACATGAGTTGGAAGCGAAGCGGCATAGTGGGATTGAGCGACGAGGACCGCGGCCGCATCATGTCCGCCCCCTCTGGGCCTACGCGACCGCCGAGTCAGGGGCAAAAGCCGCTCGGTCGTCTCTCCAATGCGAGAGATACCATCAGGGTTGTGGACTCGCCTAAGAATCCCAAGGAGAACCCGCTTACGGGCCGCGAGAGCGTCCATGTCGAGGACGTAAGTCAGGGCCGGAAAGACTCAAAGCAGCACAAGACGGAGAGTGCTGCCAGCCAGATGAGCGTGGACAGTGGTGCGAAGTGTGTCAAGAAGAAGAAGTCTTCGTGGCTTACGGGACGTTCATCTAATAATGCAGCGAACAACACGTCTGGCGGCCAGAGCACCGAGGATATCGATGAGCCTCGCGCTCAGGAGAAGGGGACGGCGACGGCTTCACAAAAGACCCCTGCTCCTGCGCCGCAGTCGCACTCGAGCGGTTCTACGGCAGTGCACTCGCCCGCCCCCTCCAAGAAGAAGAAGTTTGGCCTTCTCTTCTGGAAGTCGCCCAAGCGGGATACCAAGATGTCGATCGCGGGTAAGCCATGAGACGCACCATCCCGCCGCCGGAAGCCACATATGCTGACAATAGGTCCCAGGCCCCGACTACGAGGACTCGCCCGCCCCCACTCCCAAGACCGAAGACGGTAACAAAGGCCGGCACTCCCTCCTAAGCTATACCGACGACGCCACCGTGGCCCAGCGCAACATCTCGGTCCACCACAACTGGCTGACGCGCCTCTTCCGCGTCAAGCCCTTTACCTCGCACCTCTGCCTAACCATCTCGCGCAAGCGCGCGCGGCAAGAGGTCACGCTTGTGCTGCGGCAGTGGCGGAAGTACGGGGTGAGGGACATACAGGTTGATCGGCGGCGGAACATCATCTTTGCGCGGGTCGCCGCCCAGAACTGTGAGTGCGCCATACTCCTCCCCCCTTGCACCACGACCCACAAACAATCCCTCAATCATGAGATGACCAAGCAAGCGTGAGTGCTGACGGGAGTTGGGGGTAGATCTCGGGATGAAGGAGGTATCGTTTGCGGTGGAGGTCATGACTGTCATTGAGCACGGGAGGAAGGAGCCGCTCAGTATCGTGCGGTTCACGCAGGAGAGGGGTGCGGCGAGTACGCTGCAGCGGGTCGCGGGGACCATGAGGGAGGTCTTTGAGGCGCGGAGGCTTTTGGTGGCGGATCGGCAGAAGGCCAAGATGATGGTCAAGACGCTTGATTCTTGAGGTGGTCGGAGGTATGTTTTCGGACCATTGGTGTCGTGTCGTATCGGTCACTGACAGATTAGCATGCAGGTGTGCCTCTGCGCCTCACACCCCTGGATTCATCACGGTCGGCGAACCGACCTGTGGATTTCTGTACAACACTTGTTCTTCTTCTCCCCTTGTATCCGGGCTCCGTTGCCACGGATCGGTTTTGAGGGACGTCACGACTAATGAAGCTGTATGATTGACGATGGTTCATGAGAGGTGGCACGCTTGTAGTATAGCCATGCCCCTCGACGGCCGAAGCACGATGGAACGCGGGAGGAGTATGCACGACGACGGAGATGGCAGGTGGATGAGACGAAGAATCATGGGCGAAAAAGCATGGCATGGGGCTGTCGGTGTCTAAAGGGTTGGTGTCTCGGGATCCAAACATCGAATATCATGATATGTGAACCACGGGTTGTAGTTTACTTTGTCTCAGTTCCAATGGACGGTTGTCACATTCCCTCGAGGTGCACAAGAGCTCCCCTGTTATGGAGATAAGAAGATGAAACAGAATCACCGGACAGGCAGCCGAAAGTCCCAGGCGGACCCAGCCAGTAATCACTGTACCTCGGATCTACTCCGACCCTTCGGCTCACCCAGGCCCCCAGACCGAGGGAACCATCACCGTCACCTCTCAAGGTCATACCGAGCCACGAAAACGTCATGATTCGACGCCCCAGCACGATAAGCCCGATCGGAAATTCTCGGCCCAGACCCTTTTGGGAATTCAACCGCGGGCTTGGGGATGAGCTGCGGGCCACGACCCCGCGATGTACCGGGTAGCTTGGGCTAGGTGGTGGTGTGGAGCGTGAAGCCGAGGTTGGAGCTCGGTCGAGTGGGAAGCGTGCGCCGTGCGTCTCTCTCCAGCCAATAATTTGTCTTCTTTTAGTAGCATCATCCGGGTGCTTAGGCCTGATAAATCGCCACTGGTTACAGAAATGCACCACGGATGGGGTGCTGGTCTGTTTCGCGGCTGGGAGTTGGGGGAACTCTGGCGAGCGACGGCGATGCGGACGAGCTTCGGGCCTGGGGAATGACGCAACATGTGGGAGAGGGAGGGCCCGGTCTCGGGCCGGCGGAGGGACTGGGTATTCGCGGCGAGTACCGGCCTTTAAGGTTTATAGTGGGGATCAACGGCCCCCAAAAGAGGTACTCGCGCCCGGTACATTGTACAGCCGCGCAGTCGCCCCGGGTATCCCAACCGCCGATGAAGGAGCTCGTTTCTGAGATGCAAGGATGATTCGGAGCGTAATGCGACTCAGGACTCCGTATCGGCTCTTGGAAGTAACTCCGAGGCTCCTTCCTGCTTCCGTAGAGCTGCACTCCGTGGTGCAGGTGTACGTACCGAGTACACGGAGTATGCCGGTAGCGCAGTGGGGACCCGGCCGGCAGCCAAGCTTTGGCCCTCGGGGGTGTGCAGCACCGCGGTCGGGCGGCGCGCAAAGCACATGTCAAAAAGAGCGGGTGTGGGGGAGGAAAGCGAGCGCCGGCCAGCTTCGGTGGCTTGAGGTACAGAGCACAGGTACCGAGATCCTACGTCGGCCGAGAACCCCTCACTCTCCCAGCTCTCGAGGATTCACCAGATAGTTTTGGGCTGTATTGACGAGTACAGGTGGTAGCATGAATGGACTGTGACGAGCATTGGGACTCCGTTGTCCGAGTATCTCCGGTAGCCGCCACTCGGCGTGACTCCATGGCCCACGACCTGGAGCTCCTATGACGGAGGTGAGCCGAGATACGTACCCCCTCGGAGTAGGGGACTAAGGGGAACGTTATCCGGCGAATGGCGGAGCTTCGATTGGGGGATGGGCTGCTCCAATTCGGGCAAGAGGGCGGTTGTGGGGCCGGGCCTGGGGAAGTGTGTCATTGTCATGTGTATTCCGGGAGTAGCAGGAACGGCGAGCGCCGGTGGGCGGAGGAAGGAACGAGTGACTCGGCGGAGAAAGCGCGTCCAGTTGCTGGGGCCACATGTACGCGAAGTGCCCTGGGGGCTGGGGGAGTAGCCGAGCTATGAGTCGCTTGTACCCCGTCCGTCGGTACGATGAGGGACGGAGCTAGCTGCCCCTGTTCCTTCTTATAACCGCCGAGGAGCTCTCGGGTTTGTCTGCACCTCGGTCCCGCCATATCTACCTAACCCCCACCCCCGGCATCATCGTCACGTTGTCCTTCCTCTCACACTCTTTCCTCTCCCATACATCATACAGCAATCGAAGATAATCGATCTGTATTCTAGCTACTTGGCCGATCACAGCACCCGGCATCAGATTTGAGTCTACCCGTCACACCACAAATTTCCCGTCGTACACAGAGACGACACTTGCTACAGAGACGAGCAACACAGACACCGCCAAAATGGCCGCCACCGAAGCCATCCTCCAGGGCGTCAACGTCCTCGGCAAGATCGAGCACCACCAGCGCAAGATTCTCACTCCCGAGGCCCTCTCCTTCCTCGCCCTCCTCCACCGCTCCTTCAACAACCGCCGCAAGGACCTCCTCGAGCGTCGCGTCCTCCGCCAGGCCGAGCTCGACCGCGGCGTCCTCCCCGACTTCCTCCCCGAGACCAAGGCCATTCGCGATGACCCCACCTGGAAGGGCGCGCCGCCCGCCCCGGGCCTCGTCGACCGCCGCGTCGAGATCACGGGCCCCACTGACCGCAAGATGGTCGTCAACGCGCTGAACTCGGACGTGTGGACCTACATGGCCGACTTTGAGGGTGCGTCTCTTAGCCGCTATTGCACCTCCTTCATGCCTAGGTGACGTCACTGACATGATGCAGACTCGAGCGCCCCGACGTGGGAGAACATGGTCAACGGCCAGGTCAACCTCTACGACGGCGTCCGCCGCCAGATCGACTTCCGCCAGGGCCCCAAGGAATACAAGCTGCGGACGGACCGGACGCTGCCCACGCTCATCGTGCGCCCCCGCGGGTGGCACCTCGTCGAGAAGCACGTCACGGTCGACGGCGAGCCCATGTCGGCCTCGCTCTTCGACTTTGGCCTGTACTTCTTCCACAATGCCGCTGAGACGGTCAAGCGCGGCTTCGGCCCGTACTTCTATCTGCCCAAGATGGAGTCGCACCTTGAGGCGCGGCTGTGGAACGACGCGTTTAACCTCGCGCAGGACTACATCGGCATGCGGAGGGGGACCATCCGTGGCACGGTCCTGATCGAGACTATTCTCGCGGCATTCGAGATGGAGGAGATCATCTACGAGCTCAGGGACCACTCTTCTGGTCTTAACTGCGGGCGCTGGGACTACATCTTCAGCGTCATCAAGAGGTTCAGGCAGAACTCCAACTTTGTTCTCCCCGACCGCAGCTCTGTGACCATGACGGTTCCCTTCATGGACGCCTACGTAAGTGCTCAATTCTGAGCTCCTGCGAGCAGCTACTGACAGTCCCCAGGTCAAATCCCTCATCCAGACGTGTCACAAGCGCGGTGTCCACGCCATGGGCGGCATGGCGGCCCAGATCCCTATCAAGGATGACAAGGCCGCCAACGACAAGGCCATGGAAAACGTCCGCGCCGACAAGCTCCGCGAGGTCCGCGCCGGTCACGACGGGTAAGCTTCTCCCTGTGTGACTTCCTACCAAAAACACTTCAATTAACGCCCATAGAACCTGGGTTGCGCACCCTGCCCTCGCGTCCATCGCTGCCGAGGTCTTCAACAAGCACATGCCCACCCCCAACCAGCTCTTCGTCCGCCGCGAGGACGTCCACATCACGGCCAACGACCTGCTCAACATGAACGTCCCCGGCACCATCACCGAGGATGGCATCCGGAAGAACCTCAACATTGGCCTCGGCTACATGGAGGCGTGGATCCGGGGTATCGGCTGTGTCCCCATCAACTACCTCATGTGAGTTCCCCCCTCCTCCCTGGCTAGGAGGGTACGTTCCCGAATATAGGGGTCAGTGTATTAACAAGAACCAGGGAGGATGCCGCGACCGCCGAGGTCTCGCGCTCCCAGCTCTGGCAGTGGGTCCGTCACGGCGTCTCCACCTCGGAGGGCAAGCGCGTCGACAAGGCGTACGCCCTCAAGCTGCTCTCCGAGTGCGCGGACGAGCTGGCGGCTAAGGGCCCCAAGGGCAACAAGTTCAAGCTCGCGGCGCAGTACTTTGCGGGGCAGGTTACCGGCGAGGACTATGCTGATTTCCTGACTACGTGAGTTATCCCCCCTATCCCTCTGCCTTTCCTTTTGTCATCGCGGGAGCCATGGTGTGACTGGAGGGTTTCTGACCTGTTTTAGTCTTCTGTATGACGAGATTACGACTGTTGAGGGCGCGCAGGCGGCGTCGAAGCTGTGAAGGGAGTATATGTATCAGGGTGAGAAGATGAGTGTTGTTGATATTAGAAGGCGTGGGAATATGACATGAGTAGAATGGCTAGGAAATGTCAATTAATCATGCATATCAAGTTCAGAGAACTTCAAGCAAGGGGTGATGTCAATCTGGATCACTGAAACAAACTACACATCGGTGCCCTTCGTCTTTGTATCTCGTCCTTACAAGGTCAAGACAGACACCTGGGTCCTACTCGAGTATAACATCAGCTCGCATCTATGTTCGCCGGGGACACGGAAGAATGAAGTCGTCTTACTATTGAAACTATACATCCAGGGGGTTCCATCAGGCTCGATGAGAATCGACCTAACATGTCACTCGAGCCCTTTGCTGTGTCCATTCCACTCAGATGGTCCGCAGCATGGGACACAGGCTCCTGCGTATGGATGGGGTTTTCTTAGTAGAGTTGAGCTGGTTGGGACGGGACGACTTCTGCTGTCCCGGTTGACCTCGAATACGACAGTTCCCGGTATTCCTTTGCCTTCCTCGGCATCCTCGGACGTTCTCCAGCAAGCAATCCCCTGTCTGTGCCCGGATATCCGCTCGACTGCTTCACGACCAGCCCCTGGAGGCGACGACGGGCTCTCCCCTTCCGCCACAGGCCCTTTTCGGAAGCGCAGATGTCAAGCCCAAAGAGAGTAAAGTAAGCCCGCTACCGAGTCCCAGGTACTGTGATTTTGCAAGGTTAAGGATGACCCTAAGCCACTGGTTCATAGGACCGGCTCTGTCTCTGACGCTGAAGTTTCTCCTGGCCTAACCCCCTTTTTCGACCGCCTGGTTTCGAAGCCGGCACCAACATGGGGTTAGAAAGGGACTAATGCTCGTGCTAGACATATATCAAGGGTCGTATCTTCCGTCACCTCAACTTGGATCCATGTCCCGTTCGTATAGTCAGCTTGACTCTTGACTTGATGGCGACCCTGTTCCTGCCAAGTGGTTTCGAAAGACGGGGGGCCGGGACTAGATAGAATGGACTGGAGTGTGATTCCTGTGTCAGACACACGTATCAAGGGCCATCCATCTTCTTAATCTCTACGAGGTCCTCTAGCTCGTCTGCGAGGCTTTCGGCTTTTCTAAGGTTCATACGTATCGATGTGAGCGGGGTGTTGAGATGACGCTCGGAATATCGGGGCGTTGTAAACGCGTAACTCCCCCTCCATGGAGGAGCATCGCCACCCTAAGCTCAGTACCCTTCACTAACGGGGGTTCTCTGCACAGAATACACGCACATACTCTCCCCGTGAATAAGAGTTTTGGTTCCGCACCAACTCCCTTTGAACTAGTGACGATAGCAGTCGGCCTCCGGGACACCCTGACCCTGGCCACCGGTCACCGATTATCAACCGCAGGCACACGAACAAAAAGTAGACACCACCCTCAGTCCACATCCCCCGACACATACCCAAGGTCCCTCATGCTCCCTTCACCGCCTCTAACACCCACACAACGAAAAGCAATCCACTGCTGTAGCACAACACTCTGTTCGTCCACCTGCACCTCCCCAGGCCCAAACACTCAGGGCTCGAGAAGGATCAAGGGGGCTGAGGTTCACTGGGAGGGTGTGACTGACGCAGAGCCATATACGCAACACATGCGGCCAAGGTCCAAAGTCAACGGCCCAGTCATATCACAAGCGGGGGACGGGAAACCGGGAGGGGCGGAGAGGGGCAACAAGTGCCGACTACTCCAGCCACCCCGCGAGACAGAAAGGGGGTGAAGGAGGGGGTAGAAAAGGGGGCTAACTAAATCTTGTCTAGTCTCTCTTTCCATCGGTGAGGTCGTGTGAAAAGGGACATGAATGGGCTGACCTCGGAAAGGGGGGTGTGGACACACCGGACTTACAACCCCACGCCCCTTCTAGGACTCGGGAACAAGAGAGGGCACTACATAGGGCAGCTGAAAAGGGCTACCCGAGTCTCCCTCGGTGCTGATGCTCGTAGCGGCCGACTGCTTTTGGATCAACCTGGTCCATCACTGATAACGTTGAAAAGGGTAGGACTGGTCGGCACGGGTGCCAGCCGAACGCAATGGACATCCAGCACGGAGAAAAAGCAAGTGACCCCGGAATAAAAAGTGCGAGAAGAGAAGTAAGCATCACTGCAGAGTCTCAGGCCTGACCCCGCTCTCCCTCCCAAGGTGGGCGCAGACACGAGAAGTATCATGCAGAACCGTCTCTTCTACCCGTCGTCCCCGTGGTTGGTCAGAAAGACGCCCTTTCCTCCCCTTGTGGAAGAGGATCAGCTCGCACGATACGCCTATTCCCACTCCCATCGCCCGTTTCCTTCGCACGCAGAAGGCGGTAGGGTCGAGCTCTTCTCGAGGTAGACTAGTATCACCAGACGTGGATCATTGACACAGATCGAGGCGAAAAAGGACGATGTGACGAGCGCAGGGAGTGCGGAGCCTGGACGTGCGGGAGACCTTCGGTGCGGGACTTATGGACACGGATAGGACTCGGTGGCGTGCGGTACATGGTTGACAGAGCGTCCCTCGTCCCGCCCTGGCTCCCTCAAGTGGGCCATGACACTGCACAAGGCGAGAGGGCCACCAATAGACGTCTTGTTGGTCGGTTAGAGTTGTCGTCGGGATCGGAAGGGAGTGTCCCCTATTGGTAATAATCGTCTTGTGTCTCATTAGGAGCGGCTTCGGTGGGACAGGCCGAGTGTTGGGAAGCGCTGTCCGCGAGACCGGGGCGGGCTATCAAGTGGCGATGGATTAGTGTTCGTTACCGCTGAGCTGGTGCCACAGTCCCTTAGTTACGAAGGCGCTCGCCGAGTGTCAAGAGTACTGGGTGTGGACAGACGTCTGCACTGGCAGCCCCCACAGGAAAGGGGCCGTGACGCACCTCCCGCAATAGGCAAAGGCGACTGGGAACGAGGCGCTCTGTCCGGAGAACTGGGCTTGAGATCTCCGGAGTGCTCCATGCAACCCCGACGCAGCTTGGCTGCGCTAATGGAGATCATGTATGCCGCTGCTGCCACCGCCGTTGCTGTCGCCTGGCAAGCCGTTGCCATCGCACCACCGGGGCTGTCGAGGGGTTGATCTGTCGCTCGTCCCGTGCTCCCGATGCGGGCGCACCGCCCCTCTGAAAATAAGTACCAGTTCCCAAGGCCTTCCTTCGAGACAGACTTCAGGGATCGACAGCAGGATACATCTAGCTTGGAGCCTGCAAGACGGGACATTAATATAACTCCTCGTGAGGAGGTCGTGGCCGCCCAGCTCCCCACGTTCTCGACATAGATACTCTGCCGCGTGGGGAGGCTTGACCAAAGAATTATGAATAACGGCCAACAGCTTTGCATCGACGAAAGATGGACGTTTGTCTTCCTGCGAATCAATCCGCTGCCTGAGCAAACACCTCACCCGCAGGTCCGCCGATGACCCGATAACCAGTGAGAAGTGCATCGCTCTGTCGAGCACCGGGACGAAAATGAAGTACACCTCTCCTCCAACTCGGCCCCTTTCCCAGCAGCGGACCCCGAAGGGTACATCGTCGCCTAACTCCACGCGAGAGGTGTCTCACCCGCCCTCAGCAAGCATGCGAGAACTGGCTGACCCGACGAGTCAACCCGACGCACCCGTCGTCAGCTCCTTCGAGGCCCTGCTGCAGGTGAACCCACCCACGCGCACTGCACCATGCGCACCTGATCCACCTTGCTTCTCGACATCCGTCGCAGGCAAACAGGAAGAAGCAAACACCGCCCTTGCTACGAACCTCTGGGGTGACGACCCACTGTCGCCAGCACCCCGGTCAACTGGTGAGAGTGGCATGTCTGTTCCCGCGTGCGGGCAGGGGATGATATTGTTCATTCGTCCATAGAGAGATGGGTGCTTGTGCGGTAATTAGAAGGGGCAGGGATCGGGATGCTGAGCGTCATACGTCGGTGAGTTTTCTTAACCGGTGTGTGATGGGCCGTCGAGGTGGGAGGGTGATGAACTATTGCACTGCAGGCAGACTCAGAAGGATGCACTGGCCGGCATGACGGCGCGAGACACGCTCGTCACCCCGCGAGTCCTTCTTCCATTCCATCCCTGGGGTGCTCCTTCCCATCGTATCAACGTCATTGCGTTCCTCATACTAGCCTACGCCCTCTCCACATTCCACGCCTCACACCCCCCAACAACCCCACCAGCTAACAACCCCAGTCCCTCGAAGTGAAAGAAAGGCCGGGCAGGAGCCCATGGCTTGGTGGCTCCTGCAGGTACGAACACAGTGGACAAGGGATGACCCAGCAAGCGCGTTCCCCAATCCGACGTAGCATTCGGAATCTGCGACGGAACACTTATGTCCCCATCGCACTTTCCTCCGTGGGAAGGGGAAGAGGGGGGGGGCTCCCGAAGCGGGCCCAGCGACGGCCGATCGTGGATCGACAGCGGCTGAACGGCGGGCCTGGGGCGGTTGTGCCCCTGTTCCGCGCTGGAGCCAGCGCCGCCGCTGGTAATCTTACTCGAGCAAGGCGGATGCTCCCATTGGCTCCGACGAGGACTATTCTTAACCTCACCACGTCCCAATGGGAGGCCCAATCTTTATCATGATACTTGCTCAGCTTTTGTCAGGCGGCCTTGTCGTGTGTGCTCTGGTGTCGATCGATAGCCAAAAGCATCGAGCACTTGAAATCACCACCACAGCACAAACACACTGGGCTGAGTCCCAGCACACGGTTCTGTGCGACCATGTCATCCCCGTAAACCCCGTCACACGCCCCGTGCGTCCCCGTCCTGTCCCACAGCTCATCTCAGATTCCCAGTCCCAGGAACCGAGCCAGAGCTGATATCGCCCGCCCAGATCGACAGGGAATGCCATGCTTCCTCATTCCAGCCCAACGACTAAAGCGGGACCCCAGAAGCCATCCCGGCGCCTTCGTCTGTTCTTTTTTCGCACATTGAACTTCCAGCCACACCTAACTTCACCTCCCGACGAGGAAACCCCGACTGCAGATCCAGGACCCCGGGGCCGGCTGCCGCTCTAGCGCGTTCGCCCTGTGTCCGCGCGTCGGGGCCCCGGGTGTCACCGGTCCACGACATTCGATATGCATGGGGGAATTTTGAGATGAAAAAAAAAAAAGGCGCCCCAGTTTTGTATAACTCCGAGAGACAGGGGAAAATGGGACACGCGTTATATTGCACCAGACCCTTGGGAAAAGCTCGCCTGCGTTTCTATTTTTGGTCTCCGAGACTTGGCTCACAAATTTTTTTTTTCGTTTCTATAATGTTCTCGGGAGCGGTGCTTGGTTTTTCGGAGGTTGCGGAGCGGGTGAGGTGGGAATACGAGGTTGAGCTGGTATCGTACAGCTCGAGCGACGGCGACGCGGAGCAAGGGCAGTGCCCCCGGCGCGACTCACCGTCAGCGACCCTGGCCACTGTCGGTGCGCGCCCTTCTTCTCCGTAATGCAGGGGCCCAGCCGGTCTCACTTGCAGGGATGGCAAGGAGATGTTGGGCCTGGCCCGTCTGGGTCTGGATCCACCGAAGCACAGAGCACCGCACGTGCCATGTGCTGAGCACAGACGAGGCCTGATAGCTGGCGCGACCCACCATGACCGGGGACGCTCCTTACAGCTGCACCCACAGCTACACCTGCGGTTCCCTGTCACTTTCCAGCCGTATTCTTCCAGGTGCGCGGAAGCAGACTTGTGCAGGACATTGCAGGGACATGATGGACGACCGGATTTCTCGCTCTCGGGCCCTCTTCCTTCAATGGTGTCACAATTAAGGCGTCAGAGGCCATCATGGGAGAGCCAGTTCTTCCCGCGACTCCCACATGCACCGCCGTCGTCATACCCAATGTCACTGTTTCCAGGGACCAATTTCCCAATGCCACACGAGCCCGCCCCCTCGGCTCCTCTGTGGTGGCGCCTGCAAGCTGGGGAAGCCACGAGCGGGCGCTAGCTGCCCGCCTGCGACGCTCCCCGGGCGCGGGGCTCCGTCCTGACAAACGAGGTTGCTTTTGGGGGGGTGGGGGGCCGGTGACGCCGGGAGATTGAGGCTTACGAAAGGTTACTTCTGTTATTACCGGGCTGTTCCGTTATTAACAAGGGCCCGCTACTTTCGTCCCGAGATCCACTGTCAAGGGGGATGATGTCGTCTTCGTGCCTGACCACATGATTGGCCTATCATGTGGTATCACCAAACTGTTTCTCCGTGCCGAAAAAATATAGGCGGGATACGAAGAAGGAGGAGATCCGCTCCTACATCACCGCAGAATACTCTGCGCCTTGCAGATGGCATGGCAAATCCAAGGGAGCGCCGCTATCCCCTTCGCTCACACACATCGAACTTCGGAGACGAAATAAACTCCCGCCCGCCATCAGAACAGCATCCCGCACGTCACACAGCCCACACACCCCTCCGAGCGGGGAAATTCTTCGCGAAGGCAACTCCCCTTTCCCAAACTCCCATAACCGCCACGTACCCACCGTCCTGTCTACGGCGTCGCCCCCACCCCGGGGGTGAGGAAGCTTCCGCCGTCCCGCACTGTCCCGTCCCAGCGCTATGATAAACAGACTTCAGCTGTGCGGTGCTAGTACAGCGTAGCCGGCGCGCGGATCGCATCCAAACTTCACGCCGGAGCGGGGCCCGCGAGGCGGGGGCCGACGATCAGATGCCAAGATTTGCTGGCGTGGAGGAGGCGTCCTGGCTTGCGCTTGTTAGTTTGGACAGCAGGGTGATCTGCATTGTGGTTTACAATGGCATTTGGCGTTTAGGCATGGGCTGCGGAAGATCCCGTGTGGCGTGGGACATGTTTTCCATGCGTGTCCGTGCTTCAACTTCGCCTGTCGCGCCGCTGACAAGATCTTTGACAACATTTTCGCAGTTAGCGGCTTTCTCGCTCGCAGCGGGACGGTTGTTGCGTGACTTGTACGGGAGCATTGCCGAAGATGTACGACTATCAATTATCTGCTCAGCATGGCGAAAGGCGGTTTGACCAGCGTTCAAAAGCACTAGAAGGAAAGGAACTAAAACACCCACAGGTGACACCCCCAGGCCACGCAAACACCCCGTCCAGCGCCCAGGAACGGTAATTGTCACCCACTAAGCCGCGAACAAGAATGGACGAATAGCCCCTCCCCTAATTCCTAGCAATCTGACAGGTCGCTTCGCCCCGCGCGGGAAATGATGATAAGGGGCTAATGTGATAGTTTTGTCCTCCCAGTTGAAAGGCCCCCGATCTTGAAGCTTGCCTACCGCGTGCTCCTCCCGCCACGACCAATGTCGAAGCAGGCCGTCCCTACCCCGGTTTTGATACCACAGGGTACAGCCAAATATGTGACACTAAGGAACGCTCCGGCCGACCCGGCGCCCTGTTCTGATATTACCCCTTGACATTAGTGCGAGGGATACGACGGAGGCGCAGCGACCCTCGTCAGAAAGTCCAGAGTCGAGACAAGCGTCTCGGCGCACCGCCCGCCCGGGACATTGGACGTAGGTGGCGCTCGGCGACATAGCACACAGGGGTCAAAAGTTGCATTCATTTCGGACGACGGGTCGTGATCGTGGGGCTCCGTCCTCTTGACTCTTGGCTTCGGTAGCGCGATGCGGCCCGCTCTTGCTACGAACGGCGATCACGGGCTGAAGTCCGGTCCAAAACCCACACGTGCTGAGTAGGCGTGGATATCCTGTCGAGGAATGATCCCTATAATTTACAACAGTCAACAGGAATTTGCTTTCCAGCTGGAGGGCGTGCAGTTGCACAGCCGATCCCCAATATTGTCGCAAGCACACTTGGATACTTCGTGTCAACGGCCCCTGCTGTATGTAACCCCCACATCGCAGCACTACGCATTAGCGAGAAGCGGAACGGCACTCTGACTGACCAAAGTATATCCGCCCTGCTCCAACCCGTAACCCGGGAATAAAAAAAATTCCCTACCGGGACTTGTTAGACTCACATATGCACCGGGGTACCACGGCCTGAAGGTCTCGTCCCGCCCTCGCACACAAAGCATAGCCCGCCCGCTGTCTCATCATGCATCCGAACAGTCCCTTCTAGGGCTCCCATGGACCCCGGATCCTAGTCAAATCATCTGCCCCTCCATCCCCATTGCAACACAAACCAGCAGATCCTCCACCGAGGCACAGATACGAATTGCCTAAAGCGTGGACCCCCCTGCTCATGCTCTTCATTCCGACGAAAGGGGGACTCCTGGTGAAGGACCTGAGAGCTTGCATCTTGGCGCCGCCAACGACGAGAACTTCTTCCGCGTCGTCGGGGGCTGGAAAGCTACAGCTGCCGTCCCCTGTTAAAAGCAAGCCAGGGAAAGAACGACGAATGCCACGCCGTCGAATCTCAGGCGCTTCGACTAAATCGAGATCGTCCCGCAAGATGCCGTTGACAGTTCGGTGGCGGCGAGGATGGCGTTCCCGATCCCGGACGATCCCACCACACTGCCGCGCCTGTCGCCAAGTCCCGAAAGTTGGGGCTGATGGGAATTATGCCCTCACGATCGTCCTCTGCATACCCGAAGACGATCGACTTGTGGAGGGAATCCTCCGCGAATGTGTGCCTGTAAACTCAGCTACTCAGCCAGTGCGGAAAAGAAAGAAGAAAAAGCAAGACCGCTAACTGTCCAAAAGGGAAAGCAAAAGGCTATTATTGATGTGCATCACGCCCCGAATGCGGGAACCGGCGGACAGGGGAGGCAGGGAGATTTCCGCCCGCCCTTGCGGACTGATTGGATGAGGAGTAGGGGTGTGGGTGGGCGTCCGCCGATGCGATCACACACAACTGCAAGCCCGGTCAGCCCCGACCGGATGGCCTAGACCAATGCGCTCGCCTCCCGTGGCGCGAATCCGATCATCATTTGCAGCCGTGGCGGCTTTCCCCGACGCACGTCGGCTTCTCGCCGAAGGATCACATTCACGTCAACGACAGCAGGCGGATCCGCATCAAGGAGGGTCCCGCACTCCAGGTCCGCTCAACGGCGGTGGCGGAACAGGATGCAACCCAAGGCCGGAACTGTCGTGCAAGCTCGAATCACGGGTCACCCGCGGGGTCACAGAAACTTTCCCGTCCCTCCACTCGCATCGTTCGAACGCTCGGGGACCCACACGGGTATTGCGCACGCCCCGCCCCACAACCTTCCCCCTGCACGGGCCCAGCTTGCTGCAATCAGCAATCAATCAAATGCAAGTTCCAACGGGACTTTCAGCTGGGAAAAGGCAACCTGCCAATCCCCCTCTTGACGGTGTTGCGTCCTTGTATGACGGGACCGTCAGCCGTAGGGTATTTGGAGGATACAGCACGGAGATGAAGCCTGCTCTTTGCTTTGTGTTGTCGCAAGAAGCTGCAGTGCGGGACCTCGAGATGTCGGTGCAGAGCACCTCGCACCGCGTGTCCAATCGCGAGCTGCGGCAAGTTGGGTCGCACAGATGCCCCGCCGATACCCACCTCCTATCTTTTCCTCCCTTCCGGGAGTGTCAGCTCGGGCGGGGGCATGAGGGGGCAACCACACCAAGGATTCGAGAATTGCTCGGCGTAGCGAACTTTAATACTCCAGAGACCTGAGTACCGCCGCACATGAAGGGAGGTTGTCGTCGGTTCTCTCAATGGACGGAGTATTTCCGTCGCCCGAAATGAACAACCCCAGACGCCGCACCTTCTTTGGCGCCTTTCGGACTTGGGTGGAGCGCCCAGCGGCGCAATGCTACGCGCCTCTGAGCGATGATGGTGGGATGGGAAAAGCCATTCCCGTCCGGGCCTGGATGGCTATCCAATAATTGGAACGAGAAACAACCCTGGAACGATGGCGAGGTAAGGCTGTTGGGGGCTCCAATGTCGTATTGCCAAGTGGGGAGGAAGGGTGGGGGGGGCAGTCTGGTCCACGGGCTGAAGTTCTTGAAAGCCTTTAGCGGGTTGGTCGTCACCCGCCCATCCTCGGCTGCCTAGAAAGAAAAGACGTCCCTTCCTCGTCTGAGCCGCCAAGGAGACACCGTCAGGCTGCGCCTGCACCGCGATCCGGGCACGGGCATCACTCCACAAGACATAACTATCATCTGGAGGAATATTTATCCCGTGGAAGGTATGTCGTTGTTGCAAATTCACGCGACCCGCCGTTCCGGGGTAACGGCTCAGCGCCAATTATTGGACGCGGTCCCTGTCAAGAACGGTGAGTCGGAAAAACGCTATGCCGGATCGGGTAGCCAGCACCCCGATCTTACTGGAGGGGGATAACGAAGAGCAATACACAGGACGGCGAAAAAAAAAAAAAAAGGGCGGCAAGAACGGCATGCGTCGCCAAATGCTTGTTCCACCGAGGTGATTCTTTCTATTACGAAGCGTTTGCGCTTCGTTTGCATACATCGACGGTGAGAGGATTCGGCAAACCAATGTGCAAGAATCAACGTGAAGGACCCCAGGCCGGGAGGTCAAGCCGAACGCCTTGCACAGAGTAGCATTCTCTCGCGCGTGTCCTCGAGGAACTACAATCGGGACGTCACGTCTTCACAGTCCGTCCTTCGTACTTGTACACGACGACTGAACTCCTAGCGTCTCCCCCCTCTCCTACCGGAAAGCCTGCCGGAGGGCGGGTGTTCCTTCCTTGTGGGTACGAAGTACAGCTGCACTAGTTCCCACTAGCACCGTGGTCTGTGCTGAGCGGCGCAGTCACTGACCCGGTGCCATCTTTGGTTCGTCGCGTGGGTCTTGTACATGGATGTACTGGGTAATGCCGGCATGAACCTCGATCCTGAGCGGGTGTTCCTGCCATCCCTCAAGACCATTGGAAGGGAGAACCTGTTTCTGAGATCGAGAGGAAGGTGTAGCTTGAGCAAGGGGGAGAGAAGATCAGAGCGCGTGGCAGGACTTAGCCGCGTAATCCGGAAGCACCTGCATCGCACTTGACCGATCTGCACGAGAAAGCGCCTCCTATGATAACGGTGCCACCGGCTGCTTCGTTGGGGGCGAGTTGTTGGGCACATATTGGCGCGTGGGTAGCGCGGATACCATGCTCGATTAAACACACACCCCTCAAGGTGAATAGACCATCAAAGTACCTCGTACTCCGCAACTCTGCTATTCCCATGGTGGGGACAAGATTTCCGAGGACCAGATTCTCGCTCTTGGGTGGTGAAATGCCTAGATTCGCCCGCGGTTCACAGATCGAAGCTTCCACTCACACAGAGATATTATCTCACCGGCCGTCACCCCTAAAGTCAAAGGCAGCAGATTGATGTATTGGGGGTATGAGACTCTCAGCCAAACCACTGGGTCGCAACTTCCCTGGTGTGTCTACCCACTACCCTCACGGCAAGGGCAATTCGCGGGTTGCCCGAGTTGCACCTGCTTCCGGAGAACCAGCAGTCTCAAAGAAGGTGGTATCACTTGTCTCGGACTCAAAATGGCAGTCGGGCCCGGCATTCCCCATACTTTGAAGTATTAGCGAGGCCTCGTCGGGATGGGCCCGCCTGAACAAGGTTTCAACCATTGGGGGAGCGAAGCTATTTTAGCGCGAACTGCCACAAGGCACGATGCACCTCACTACTCCCACACCAAAGCCAGGTGGGAGCGGCGTGGTTAGCGCATGACGGCCACCTGACGGGAGTTGGCCCTGGCATTAACATGCTTTTTGAGTTGGGCTCGACATGACTACGTCGTTCGTTATCACCATCGATAGCTACTAGGTCGAAAACCATGCGGAGCGTCCTCGATGGAGGGGCTAGAGAACCGGAGCGGCCAATCCGTACATAGTGGCCTGTGGCGCCTGTCCCATCTCATTCCGGGGGGTGTCTGAGAGACGTCACGTCATCCTTTGCCATTCCAGGCCATTGCCCGTCAAGCAACAGGTAGTGTCCGGTCATTGACGGGGGCGACGCCCATGGCAAGGGGCCGTATTCGTGTATAGCAGGATTCATATTCATTTGTGTCTCCCCTTGACCAACCCTGTCAACTAATTCAGTACTTTCCCGAAGACCCAATATTAAGCCCCTGCCCATACAGGCATGCGGAAGCACGACTACGGCACTTGTACCGGCGTACCGCCAAGGCCAGGATGCTACTGTCGGGCGATTGATTACTCCAGCTGGAACTGTCAGCTCATCTCAACTCGCGCATACAAGTACCGCATAACGGTCCGGCCCGCGCTGTTGAACAGCGCCTTCGCAATCGATTGTGAGCATACCGTTTCGTCTCGTTATTGGTATTAGTCTTTGCCTCGAGACGCGGCATGAACGTAAGTACTTCACGGACTCGCACTTGCAACATTAGCTCGCGGTAGGCTGGGCATCCCCAGCTTCGGTGGATGCGGCCTCTCCATACACCCTCCCCGTGTACCCTAGCGCACACGGCCTTGTCATTAAACTCAAAGCCACTGTGCAGCCCATCCCGACTAAACTGGGACCCCCCTCCCCCAAAGTCAAGGGTGCACCCTGGCCTGGCCCCATTGTCCGGCTGGTTCCCTCAGCCCCAGCGATGGGTCTCCTAATCCCTGTCTCCCATCTCCTCGAGCAAACTGGGTTAGTCCGGGATGGATGTTAGCAGTCATTCTCACTAACCAAGTACAGGCGACAGATCGACTTGTCGAGAGCTTGCGAAAAGAGTCGTTCATTCTTGCCTAGCGTTAAACTCTCCTCGAACCCCATATTCTTTCCTCCCGCCCAAGGTATTTCCCGTCGGGGCCTACAACCCACCACCCGTTTCCATCCTTATTCCCCTGTCCAACCCCAACTTTCGCTCCCAAAGACGATTGTACCATATTCATTCAGCTGCGGTTCCGAAAAGGCAGGATCATCCCAGTCCCGCCTCAAGCTCTTGTGCTCGCGGAACGTCGTACACCCTGCGGACCGGACCCTTGGAACCCGTCTCTCTTTCCCCGCCCATGTCT
>JAMFQS010000128.1:12978-23649 GCA_025503055.1 Sordariomycetes sp. B11D1
GCGCGCCCCCGCCCCCGCCCCCCCCGCGGCGGGGGCGACTGAGACGTGCGAATCCGGGGCTGTTTGGTGCCCCTCATCTTATCGCCTCTGATACATACTGTCGTTTGTCTGCTCCCGCGGGACTGGGACTTTGGCGAAAGGATATCCGGCTAGGCCTTTTCGCCATGGAGCTCCTCTGCACAGAGCAGAGTCTGCTGCTCATGATTATTTCCCTGGTAGGATTGGTGAGGAGGGGCTGCCACTCCCCCGCCGAGCAGCTGGATCGTGGCCCCTCTCAAGAAGACCCTCGTCAGATCATGAAGTCCGTCCCTCGCCGACGCCCCGAAATAGATCAAGAAGGCCCCTGTTGGGCATCTCCGCGCCACACACCGCTCTTTTCTGCATCAATCTTGGCCCCGAGAGCCACACCATGGGAACGCCCGTCCATCCATCACGGCGCACGCAGCGCACCCACCCACACACACACACACACACACTGCAGATTTTCTTCCCCTTCTAGCAACCCCAACACATCGGCAGTGGCGTGTGCCCTCGTGCCCTATCTTGATAGGGCGGGCGATTCCCTAGTTTAGGTGGTGCTTTGATCTAGGCGTGCATTGTGGGGCTTGCTGAGCTGGACGGTTGATGACCGTGAGGAAGGGAGGGTTCGGTGGATACTGTGTACTTGAAGTGGGCTAGGGTGGAGAGGCCGTGAAGTCTGGCGATGGTGGAACCGTCATTATGCCCCCGAGGCTTCGCGATTCCACTCGACGTCTACCGTACTGCTATCCTGCTGTCGCTGTTGCGAGTGAGTCGAGTTGTCAGGGGAGGACCCATTTGCTTTTTCGCCCCCGACCCCACGAACCAGCCGCAGCGAGCCGCGAGAACAGAAGCAAGGGGGGGGCCTTCTTCTCCGCCGAGGATCAGTGTGGCCGGCGTGATCGATAAAGCCCCCCACTGGAATGCGAATGACGAAATCGCTGGCAGAAGGCCGCACTGTGTCGTGACTTCTGCCCCCTTCCACCCTTCCGTTCCCCCCGCCCTCCCCCGCCCCCTCCGCGGCAAACGAAGCCTGCCTAATTAATTAGCCATGCATGCCACACAGCGGAAGTCCCCGGTCCCCGTTCCTCCCGTGACTAAGCCGGGGGGGGGGGGGGGGGGGGGGGGGGGTGTGTGGAGGGGTTGGGTTATCCCTCCGGGCCTTCGACGGGGTTTGCCGTACGGGGGGCGCCCGGTGGGTCGGCGTACCGCAGCGCAGCCCGCACCGGATGCAGACCCGTTACGGCCTCCCATGCCGGGAGCTTCTCGGGATGGCCGTGCTGCTGCACGATGACGGGCGTCGCGTCGGGCTCGGAGCCGTGGGGACGTTGGGTCGTGCTCCAGGCTGCTTCGGTTGCTGCTGGGCTGTGTCCTGTGTCTGCTGGGGTTGGGGTGGGGGAGGGAGGGATGTTGTGGGGTCCGTGACGCAGCCCTATCGTGGCTTCCCGGAGGCCTTCGGACGTGCCCGCCGAATGTGAGGATGAGGCCGGGTGTGTTCGTCATCGTGGACTGAGGCGAGGGGGAGCCCGGTGCTGGCGGGGTATAGCGTTGTCCGAGGCGGACTGTATCGGAGGCAGCGGTATTCCCGGCGGCCCGGCGAAGTGCCTCGGAATCCCGGGCGTGGGAGGGGTCCGGTCGAGGGGGCTGGGATCGCAGAGAATGGCTACGGCAGGGTCGCGAGAATGCCAACTCCCACCCTTCTTGGATTGCTTCTGAAGGCCGACATCCTTTTCGGGTACCAGCGCGGCAGGGAGTGTCATTAGCGACAGACTCTGGTCCTCTCAGTCCGCGCAAGGAGGCCTTGCGGGCCTGGTCCTTGCGATCGAGGGACGTGCTTCACGTCGCGAAATGCCTCTACGAGCGAGTCGTGGAGAATATCAACATGGAGCCGCGGTATAGTGTTGGGTAAGGTACCCTGCGGTAAGAACTGCGTCTCACCTCCGTTGCCCCGTCTACTTCCCCTCACTCCTCCATCCATCAGTGCGTCACACTCCGAGCCTCTCGTGGTGTAGGTTCATCTTGCGGCCTAACCTCGTCCACCACACTCGCCGAGACTCGATAGGAGTAGAAAGATAGAGTGACCGAAGATGACGCCTTCATGCTGAGCTAGGCCGCACATGTGTAAGAAAAGGTAGACTTGTCGAGCGACGTAAGACCTAATGCCAACCCAAGAACGCATAACGCTGACGGCACCACACCCAACACCCAAGCCGCTCACCATATGCCATATATACAATGCAGTCGAAACCCAGAACCAGCCCCCACAGAGATATCCAATACCCGATCCCGAACGCCAGCGCCATGCAGCAGACAACTTCACTTATCCAGTCCCCTAGCCTTCACGAACCGGCTAATCTGCTCCCTCGTAAGCTTGTCATTATACTGCTCGTGCGCGTTGTAGAACGACATGATCTCCTGCGTGCAGTCCACCATGGACGCCACGTCGACGTCCGTGTCGGCCAGCCAGACCACGAACCGCTGCACGCGCCCGACCCGCCCCTCCGACGGCCTCTCCCCGGCCCCCGGTGTCGGCGACCTGTTCTGCGCGCCCGCCAGCGCCGCTGCCGCGGCCGCGGATGCGGCGGCAGCGTTGGGTATCGCGGGGCCGGGGCTATTCAGACCCGAGCCCTGGCCCGGAAGTGCCGGCGTGCTCGGTCTCAGCACGAGCGCGAGCAACGTCGCCGTTAGTGCGACGATGTGCGGTGGGTAAAGCAGCGGCAGGTCCGTCATGTACCCATCGTTGACGATACTCCACGCAAGCGCAAAGTCCTCGTTGGACACCCGCAGCTCTCCCTGCAGTGAGCTTAGCGTGCGGTACGGCTGGTGGACGATGAGGTTCGAGCTCATCTCGGAGATGAGGAAGAACTCGCACTCGCCGAGGCGCGAGGTGTCGAGGAGGACCGAGTCCTGCCAGAGGGAGCGGGCCTCGGAGACGATGAGGCGGATGTGCTGGGGGCACTCCTCGATCTTGCAGGCTAGGTAGAGGGACGTGGCGATGACGAGGTAGGGGTTCGTGCGCCGGATCTCGATTTGCGTGTAGAAGCGCTTGATGTAGACTTGGGCCGTCGCGATGGCCTGCTGGCGGACCTTGAGACGCTTGCTGAGGCGGGCGAGTTCTGGAGGGGGCTTAGCTGGGGGCGGGAGACGATGAGCAGGGGAGGGCCGGGGGGGGGGGGGGGTAGATGTCCCACGTTGGTTGAAAAAGATGTAGAGGTGCCGCGTCTCGGGCAGGGTGAACATCTGCACCACCTCGGCATTGTCGCTCTCAAGCTGGCGGCGACGTGCCGCCAGCTCTTCTTTGGTGAAGAGCCAGTTCTTGTGGTGCGTCGACTCCCAGTAGTTGGCCGCCATGGTGGGGTTTACCCGAGGGGTCGGGCCCTACAAAGAGAACAGGGGTCCGCCTTGGGCTCTCTTCTGCTGTACAAGGGGAGGTGCTTCTGGGAGGCGAGCCTCCCGAGTCGCCCGCCGACGAGGCTATCGCGACTAGGAAAGCCCGGCACCTGCCAGCGTCTGGCGAGCGGGTGAGAGTAGCCCCTCCCTCGATCTCCGGCTCGCCCGAGACATGAGGACATATACGAGTGCCCTGATTGGCCAGCGTGCGTCCCCACCGCTCGGCGAATCAGCGCCGAGACTGGCTGTGCTCTTCCCGTTTTGACAGGCTAAGCCGAAGTGCTTGCTGCGGGATCCAAGACCTTCTTCGTCTGGCATTACTTCATCACCACCATGGTGCCAAACCCACGACAGTCTCCTCGATCCAGATCCGGAACAGCGGGGCCCCTCGCCCGGATGACCACCAGCGCCATATAGAATCTACCGCTCGACACTCTCCACTCCTCGAAGAAGGCACAGCTACCTTCCGCCCGTTGCCCAGCGCACAATCCAAACAAAACAACCGGCCGTCCCTTTTTTTCCCGAAATGATTTGTCCCCTTTGCCGGACACCGAAAACACCCCCGCGCCTACGTTAGCACTCCGGCCTCCCACCACCTGCAATCTTCTTCCCATATTCGAGGCCACCCTCCGGGGTTTGCCCCCCTATACCCGGCGAGACGATGACGTGCGACCTGGACGTGATGACCGAGGTCCGCAAGGAGCTGCGGGAATCGCAGAACCAGCGGGACAAGCGGATAGAGGACCTGTGGAGGACGCTGAACCCGGCCAAGACGTCGGAGCTGGACCTCCGGGCGCTGCAGCGGGGGCTGCGCAAGATCGACCACCGTAAGGGGCACCAGTCCTGGGTTTTTAGGGGTCTGCTGACGCGGGGCGGTGATGACGTAGCGCTGGCAAATGCCGACGAGATGCTGCGGAAGATTATGGCCGCGGCGGACACGAACAAGGACGGCAAGATGTCGTACGAAGGTGGGTTCCGTGGCCGGTTTGCTAGCTGTCTGCTGCCTGGGTTCGTTGAGCGAGGTAGCTGGTCGCTGACCTGGCGTTAGAATTCCGGAGCTTCGTGGACCACACCGAGGGGCACCTCCTCGGCCTCTTCCGGTCCGCGGATACGAACCACGATGGGAAGCTCGAGAAAAGGGAGCTTCTGGCCGCGTATAGGCGGGCGGGCGTGACTGTGCCGAATCGCCGACTCGACGACTTCTTCCGCCATGTCGACGTCGACAATGACGGGTACATCACCTTTGACGAGTGGCGGTAGGTGCTCCCCAACCCCCGGGACAATGGCGGCGCGATGGATTGGCGCAGTGTGCGTTATGAATCTGGCTCGCCGGGCGTGCCTGTGAAGTGAGCTCCTGTTCGTGGACCAGCTGGTTGAGACAGCTGGTGTCTCCCACCAAGGCCTATTGATATTACAAAAAAACCTCGGTTTGGCCCATTGCCCGTCACACCTTTCTCTCAAGCTTCTAGATCCTGCCCCAAAGACCCTTTCATTAATGTCATTGAGCCTTGTTTACCCAAACCTTGCCTGCACAGACCTCGCGCGCCTCGCCTACATCTCCCATCCACACCAAACTAACGGGTCAACCACAGCGACTTCCTCCTCTTCATGCCGGCGTTCGACCCCCACGAGACTTTCCACGCGATATTATCCTTCTATTCATTAACGCCGGAGGGCGACTCGCTTGTCAGCGACGAGACCCTCGAGGGACTAGGTACGAGCCGTTCCCTTTTGCACGTCCTGTTTGGCTCCATCATGCGACTCTTCTCGCCTTGGGATTCGGAGACGCGCAGCACGACGGGAGTCTCCGCCACGCCCGGCGACGCTAGAGGGATGCCCGGCCCCCAATCGCCAATTTCCGCCGCCGAGGCCATCCTGCACCCGAGCTCCGACGAGGCGCACCCGCGCTCTATCGGCGGGACGCTCCACGCCGGCGCTGACCCATCCGACGCGCGCGCATCCGCCATGTCGGCGCTCTCGCACGGCTCCCCCGCGCTCTCGCCCGGCAGGCTCCACGCGCCGCCGGCCGCGGACGCGGAGCCCGCGGGCCACGACGAGATCGAGGACGCCGCGGTGGACCCCACGCCGGAGAAGACCCTGTGGAAACTGACGGATTTTGTACCGGATCCAGGTTACTTCCTCGCGGGGGCCATCGCGGGCGGGGTGTCGCGCACAGCGACGGCGCCGCTCGACCGGCTGAAGGTGTACCTGCTGGTCAACACGAGCGCGACGCGGACGACGCAGGAAGTGGCGGGGGCTTTGAAGGGGGGAAACGTGCTTGGCGCGCTGAGGCTTGCTGCGAGCCCGTTCTCGTCGGCGGTGCGGGATCTGTGGGCTGCCGGTGGGGCGCGGACCTTTTTCGCGGGTGAGTCTTGTCCTGGGTTGAAGTTCGGGTCGGACTGGTTCTGACAGGTACAGGTAATGGACTCAATGTCATCAAGATCATGCCCGAGACGGCTATAAAGGTACGTACTGGCCGCACTTGGCATCCGCTGGGCGCATGCTGACGGATGTAGTTTGGTTCGTACGAGGCGGCGAAAAGGGCGCTCTCGCAGCTCGAGGGCCACGCGGACCCGAGGCAGATCTCGGCGTACTCCAAGTTCGCGGCTGGCGGCATGGCCGGCATGGTGGCCCAGTAGGACCGTCCCCCCCATTGGGTGTCTCACAGCTAACCCGTTGCAGGTTCTGCGTGTACCCGCTCGACACACTCAAATTCCGGCAAGACTCACCCCGACCCCCGACCACATCCGTCTCATGTGAAAGCTAACCCGAGCAGCCTCCAATGCGAGACGACGAAAGGCGGGCCAAAGGGCAACGCCCTCGTCCTGCAGACGGCGAAGCGCATGTTCGCCGAGGGCCCTCTGCGGACGGCCTACCGCGGCGTGACGATGGGGCTGGTGGGCATGTTCCCCTACAGCGCCATCGACATGGGGACCTTTGAGTTCCTCAAGACGAGCTACAAGAAGTGGAAGGGCCGGCGAACGGGGACGCACCCGGACGACGTGGTGATGGGGAACCTCATGACGGGGATAATGGGCGCGGGCTCCGGTGCGTTCGGCGCGAGTATAGTCTACCCTCTGAACGTGCTGCGGACGAGACTGCAGACGCAGGGGACGGTCATGCATAGGGAGACGTACACGGGCATCGTGGATGTTGCGAGGAAGACGGTCAAGAGGGAGGGGTACAGGGGGTTGTACAAGGGGCTGACGCCGAATCTGCTCAAGGTTGCGCCGGCGCTGAGTATCACCTGGATGGTGTACGAGAAGTCGAAGAGGGTGTTGGGGCTTGATTAGGGGTGAGATCAGCGACGGGTCTTGAGGCTTATGCGGCTTCGACGACCTGAGTCTCGTTTGGCCCGGGGCGGGGGGAATGTCTACGTTGTACCATAGCCGGACAGGGGTGGGGGGTTCTTCCATTTGTCTTTCTTTTTCGGAGTATTGAGCCCGCCCTTGGGGGGTACGTGGCACGGTGACAGTCGGTCTGTTCTTCTTCGGGGGCATCTATGGGGATCTCGGGGATGTTTGCTAGAGGTGGAGATAGAAAAGGAGACATAAGGATACAAAGTAATATAAGACGAAGATGCATTGGTTCTGGAATCTGTGAGTGACGCGGCGGTGTGTTTGGTGACGGGGTTGTTGGAGGCAGTATCCGTCAAGTCGGCGTCCCGCTTCGCTCGTGTTGATGCTTGAGACGGAATGCTTGTCTCGCCCTTGCCCGTCTCATCTTTATAACCTTCATACACCTTGCTTGCCCGGCTACAGCGTCGGCGGGCACCTTGCCGAACCTTCGGTGTTTCTCGAATTGGACGTTTATTCGGGGCCTGGTTGTGCCGGCCATCCTCTGGAGTTGGGGTCTAGACCCATCACAAGTCCGGCTGGCACATCGACGGGGGTGGGGTGGGGGGGGAGGATGCAATGCAATGCAAGGGCGTCTGCAGCTGGCGAGGCTCTAATAGCGTGAAGCTTTAGCGTGCCCGTGGTGTGTCGCGTGAGAGAAAAGACTGCCACACAAACACAGGCGACACCAGCTGGCAGTCCCTCCACACCGTCGCTCCATCGATAAGCTTCCGATAAGAGATTTTCCCTGCTCCTCCAAATATTTTTTTCTCCCACCTCGTCCCCTCCAGCCAAACTCTCCATCCGCGGCGACACCCCGAAGAAGCACACATACACACCGCCACATACGCAAATATGGGCATTACCGGAAAGAAGAGAAAGCTCTCTGACGCGGCCGCGCCTGCGAAGGCCGACGGCGGGAAGCGCAAGTCCGAGGCCGCCATGGCGCCGAAGAAGGTGAAGAAGGCCAAGCCGGAGCCCGAGGCGGAGCCCTCGTCCGAGTCCGAGTCCGGGTCCGACGACTTTGACGGCTTCAGCGAGGGCGACGACGATGAAGAGAAGGAGGACAAGGACGAGGACGAGGACGAGGAGGAAGACAGCGACGCCGAGGAGGCGAACGGCGACGCCAAGGACGACACGGACCTCCCCGCCGGCGCGGACCTCCCCTCCAACACGAACCTCACCCTGCCCCCCGCGGGCTCCGAGCCCAAGACCTTTGCGGAGCTCAACCTCTCCGAGAAGACTCTCGGCGCCCTCAACGACATGGGCTTCACCGAGATGCGCGGCATCCAGCAGCGGACGATCCCGCCCCTCCTGACGGGCCGCGACGTCCTGGGCGCCGCGAAGACGGGGTCGGGCAAGACGCTGGCGTTCCTTGTCCCCGCCGTCGAGATGCTTCACTCCCTCCGCTTCAAGCCGCGCAACGGCACCGGTGTGATCATCGTCTCCCCCACGCGCGAGCTCGCGCTCCAGATCTTTGGCGTCGCGAGGGAGCTGATGGCGCGGCACTCGCAGACGTACGGGATCGTCATTGGCGGCGCGAACAGGCGCGCCGAGGCGGAGAAGCTGGCCAAGGGCGTCAACCTCATCGTCGCGACGCCGGGGCGCCTCCTGGACCACCTGCAGAACACGAAGTTCGTCTTCAAGAACCTGAAGAGCCTGATCATCGACGAGGCGGACCGGATCCTCGAGATTGGTTTCGAGGATGAGATGAGGCAGATTATCAAGATCCTTCCCAAGGAGGACCGCCAGACGATGCTCTTCTCCGCGACGCAGACGACCAAGGTCGAGGACCTGGCGCGGATATCGCTGCGCCCCGGCCCCCTCTACATCAACGTCGACGACCAGCAAAAGTTCAGCACCGTGGAGGGTCTGGAGCAGGGGTACATTGTCTGCGAGGCGGACAAGCGGTTCCTGCTGCTCTTCTCGTTCCTGAAGCTCAACCAGAAGAAGAAGGTCATTGTCTTCTTCAGTAGCTGTGCGTGCGTGACGTACCACACGGAGCTGCTCAACTTTATCGATATCCCGGTGCTGGGGCTGCACGGGAAGCAGAAGCAACAGAAGCGGACGAATACGTTCTTTGAGTTCTGCAACGCGAAGCAGGGGACGCTGATTTGCACGGACGTTGCCGCGCGGGGTCTAGATGTGAGTTTGTGCCCCCCCCAACATCCCACTCTCCCTCGCCCTTACTTCCACGGACGGCGGGACAGGAAAGGAGAAGACGGACAAGTATACTGACGGACAACAGATCCCCGCCGTCGACTGGATCGTCCAGTTCGACCCCCCGGACGACCCCCGCGACTACATCCACCGCGTCGGCCGCACCGCCCGCTCCAACGCGACGGGCCGCTCCCTCCTCTTCCTCCAGCCCTCGGAGGTCGGCTTCCTGACCCACCTAAAGTCGGCGCGCGTCCCCATTGTCGAGTTCGAGTTCCCCTCCAAGAAGGTCATCAACGTCCAGTCCCAGCTCGAGCGCCTCATCTCGCAGAACTACTACCTCAACAAGAGCGCCAAGGAGGGCTACAGGAGCTACCTGCACGCGTACGCGAGCCACTCCCTGAGGACGGTGTTTGACGTGAACAAGTTGGACTTGGCCAAGGTGGCCAAGGGGTTCGGGTTCCCGGTGCCGCCGAGGGTTGATGTCGTGGTTGGGGCGAGCGGGAGGGACAAGGTTGGGGGGAGGAGGTCGTATGGGAGTCAGCCTGGAAGGAAGGGGGGTTTCCAGAGGAGGTGATCTGACGGTCGGGGTTGGAAAGGAAGCTGCGCGGTGTTACGGTATGGTTTCTTTTTTTTTTTCTCCAAAGTAATCAGGGGTATCAAAAAGCCGAGGCATTCATGAGAGCTAGGGTATCGTGAGTAATATCAACGGCATGGTCTTGAGTATAGCCCCAGCGTGTCCCGATGCCAAAGCGATGTAAGAACAACCCCCCCCCCCCCCCCCCGGCCCCCCAATTGTCCCGATCACTCCTACATGTCCTCGTGCCATGACAAAGATAACCATCGCTTTTATTACCTCCAAACGGCCGTGACAATACAAGTGAGGAAAACGAGATGATGATACTCCAGTTGATGCTCGACGGCTATTAGTCCCAAAAAGTAATGTTTCCTGGTATCAGTGCCCGCCCCCCTTCTCCGCTCAAACAATGTATCACCGCCCGCACACCATTTTCATCATGCCGCCCCATAATCACACACACACACACACACACACACACACCCTCTCCCCCATTCTCCTTTGTGAAAGAAACACCCCCCTCTGCCCGCTACATCCCCTCCGGCATCGGATCCTCATGCTTCGCCGTACTCCCCTTCCCCCTCCACGTACTCACCGCCGGTATATTAGCCGGGAACCTCTCCTCCACCGTGCCATACGCCCTCGGCGTCAACTTGATGAGCGTATGCAGCGGCACGTTCATCCACGGACTCCTCTCGTGGTCCCTCTTCATATAATACGCATAAACGCACCTCAGGACCGCCTGGTGCGTGATGATCAGGATATCCTCCGACCTCTCCAGCTCCATGATGATGGGCTCGAGGCGCGTCACCACGTCGGCGTAGGACTCGCCGCCTCGGTAGCGGTAGTTGTACTTGTCGGCGTCGCGGGCGGCAAAGTCCTCGGGGAACTGGTTCTTGATGTCCTGGTAGGTGAGGCCGTCGCAGACGCCGGCGTCGAGCTCGTCGAGGGCCTTCCACTGGAGCTGGTTGTAGGTTGTGGGGAGGAAGCGGGCGGTTGCGATGGTGCGTTTGAGGGTCGAGGTCCAGACGGTTAGGGGGCGGTCATCCTGGGATGTGTTAGCTGGGTCGATGACAGGAGGGAAGAAGGAGGGTTTGGAGGACGGGAGGGGGGGGGGGGGGGGGGGGAGAGAGAGAGAGATAGAGAGAAAGACACACACCGGTATAATGGCGTAATAGCACGGGGAGCTACCCC
>JAMFQS010000128.1:23658-63879 GCA_025503055.1 Sordariomycetes sp. B11D1
GCCGCCCCCGCCCCCGCCCCCCCCCCCCCCCCCCCCCCCCCCCCCCCCCCCCCCCCCCCCACAGACAGCGCGCGAGCCAGAGAGACACACTCCGGTAGACTGGCGTACTAGCTCGGGGAGCTTCCGCGCGTACTGCTCCCCGCGCTGCGAGAGGTACGAGTCGCCTCCGATCTTGCCCTCCAGGTTGTACATGCTCTCGCCGTGCTGCCCCCGGTTAGTACAGTTTAACCGCAGCCCCCAGGACCGAGTACTCACCCGCGACAGCCACACTGACCGCGGCCGGATATGCAGGTTCATCAGGTAATACACCACCCGACTCTGCAGGTAATCCTCAATCCGGTTAATGATAACCTGCTTCCCCACATCCATAATCTTCAGATACGTCAGATGGCTCTCATCCCCCTCCTCATCCACGCTCCTATAGACCTTCTCATACATCCGTATCCTGTTCCTAAAGTCTCTCGCCGCCTCCTCGGGGTCCTGCCCCGCATAATCCGGGCTCGTAGTCTTGACGTCCCGGATATTCGCCATGATGAGCTCCTCGTCGTCGCACTTGCTCTCAACGAAGAGGACCTCGACGTTGTGGGCGCGGCACGTTTCGAGGACCCAGGCGCGGCGGTCGACGGTGGAGTTGGTGGCGTCGAGGATGCCGATGACGCCGCCGGAGCGGAACCAGGCCAGCATGTCGGCGACGGCCGACTCGGCGGCGGCGCGGCGCATGGCCTCGCCGGCGGGGTTGGTGGTGGAGAAGAAGTCGGCGGTGGGCTGGGGGGCATCGTTGCGGCGGTAGTTGCCGACGTTGAAGGTCTTGGCGGGGATGGAGAGCCACTGGAGGTAGCGCTGAGCTGTGGGGGGAGTCAGCGGGGTCCGAGAGGAGGTCTGAGGGCGGAGGGGAGGGGACGGGAGGGAGAACGCACCCTTCTGTGCTATGAAGCTCTTGCCCCTCGCGGGCAGCCCGACCATCACGACGCACACCTTTGTGTCCTCGGCCTGCACACCGACGCCATTGGTTGTGCGCGGCATGGTGGGCGACTCAGTGCTGCTCCGAAATCTAGAAAGACGGCGTCGTCCAAGGGGCCGTCGCAATGCAAAAAGTCGACAAGAATGTCAGGTCGGAGAACCGAACTTGGAGATGGCGCCCAGCTTGAATAAGGGCAGGCGCGGAAGGGAAGATTGGATATAAGTGGGGCCGGTCACGTATATGACGCTTCCATGCGCCGGGGCGAGTCGGAGAGGTGGTAGCGGAGAGAGGTAGATGACGCGCGCCTAAGTGGGTGCTTCTCCTTATGCGGCCAAAGAAAAAAAAAAAAAAAAAAGTGTGGTCCGGCGGGTGTTCGGCGATGACGCAAGTCGGACGCGATGCAACTCCTGACTCTCAGCACGTAAACCTCGAGTCGTATTTGGAGAGGATTAGGAGGAGAGGAGGAGAAAAAAGGAACCGGACTCGTGATGCTGGGGAGCTGAGGTGCGAAGTGGGGGTGAAACCCGCCGGAACCCGCCCCGAATCTTAGAACCCTGTCCGTGCAATGTGCGGGAGAGGCTATGTCGGGCGAGCCGCGGTGTGCTTTTCGATTGCGGCTCGGCGGCGGGGTTTCGAGGTAATGCAAGTGACGCGGACAGGCCAGGTCCTCCGGATGGAACGACGACGGGCAGTTGTAGGCTGTGGTTGTAGCCTTGGGCACAAAGTTGGCAGGGTGGGGTGACCTGCCCGTCGTGCCTGCTCTGAGGTCGACGCCGTCAATGATTACAGCCGAGGGGGAAAGCGCCGGCGGGAATTGGCCAAGGTGGGGCGGATGCCGGCGGGAGTCGGGTTGTGCCGGAGAGGCAGCCAATTAGGGGCCCGGCTTCGATCGATCGGCCCTCCAGCGTCGTGTCCGGATGCGGCAACAGGGTATGGGGCCCTGCGCCGTTTGGCGACTACAGCGCTGCGTACACTTTCTCGCTTGGCGCTGCGAGCTCTCTATCGTACAGGGTTGTAGCTTTTGCACGTGGGTCTGGCGAGGGGCGCCTTGCGGATGGGAACATCTGGGCACTGCTGCTGGGCGCGTCGACCTCGCGACAAGTCGACACTGTTCCTCAACTCTCAGTAGAGATCAAAGGCGACTTCCAGCACCAGAATCTCACGACGTTCAAAAAAAAAATCCAAGCTGAGATCCCAATATTGCACCCATCATCTGATCCAGAAAGAAACACCCCCTGCACCCCGCCGATCCAAAGAGGCATGTCTACCCGACCCACGCATCGAGCCTCCCGCCCAGGCTCCTTTCCGCCGGCGCGGTACCTCGCAACACAACAAAGAGACGATGTACTATTAGCACACCGTGGGCCCCGAGATATTTTCGGCACCCCCAATTTCCTCACACCCCTCGTGACGCCTGGCCCCATGTTCCCCTTGCCCCCTTAACCTCCGTCCCGAACGCTCCTGTCCGGAGCCAAGACGGCGATCCGGGCCCCACCACCCACCTCCGATCAGATACCACCGCAACGCAAATGTAATTATAGGATGGAATCGCACGCGCCCAAGAAAAAAAGGGGATCGGCCCAGCTGCATGTATCACACGACCTCACAAGTGATCCAAAAAAAAAGCCATCGGACGGAAAAGGCAGGGGCGGACTCCCGGGTCCTTCGTACGATGTCCCGCTCGTTCTCCGGCTCGCATCCGGCTCGCCTCCGAGCTCTTCTCATCCCGCTCCTGAGACACTGGATGCATGTCTCGTCGCACGCTGTCGTGCGCCATGTTTCCAGATTGGCGGGATAAATCTTGCATGATGTCACGTGACGTCGACTCCCAACGTCCGTCTCAACTTCCAACATGGAGCGGGCGTCGGTCATCACGGAGTCACTTCACTATGGCGAGAGGTCATATGCATCTCACTCGCGCACAAGGGAACACGAACCAGACATTATTATTGTCAATTCGTTTTTTTTTGGGGAGAAAAAAAAAGGCATCGCGGAACCTAGAACCCAAACCCGAACAGAACATTAAAGGCGCAAACAAACCAGCAAAGATGACCAAGTGAAGAGGAACCGAATGAACATAAAAACCAATGCCCCTGGACCCCTGGGCCCCCGAACCCCGCGACGAGGAAACCCCAGAGCTCGGAGAAGTGCGACGGAAACAAGAGAGCAGAAAACGACAGACAAGCACGTTCAAACCGAGAGAGACGAGGCAAAAACCTGAAGAAACGCACGCAAAGCAGACGATATTGTACCGCATAGAAAACCATTGCATCATGTCCTTTTAACCCCGTCCAAACTCCCTTCCCCCTCCCTCAACATCAGAACCCGTGCCCTGTCGAGGACATCGGGAGCTCTACTTCGAGAAGTCTCTGGCAAAGGGTTCCGTTCACCTCAGTACGATCCTCGCAACATGGCCGTATATATCCCATAATTACCACATCACGCCGTCCAGCCATCACGTCCATGTTTCTGCACTGCACAACCTCGTGGGCATGTCACGCCGAGGGAAACCTCACTGCGGAAACATCACCATGGGGGGCTATGCTCGCATCAACGCACCTACTGCGCACCGGCCGCCGGCTGAGGCGGCCCGTCGCCGCCCGCCTGCTGGCCCGCGGCGCCGAGCCACTGCTGGTACCAGAGCGCGACGTAGTTGTTGTATCCGCCGTCTATAAGCCGTTAGCAACCGTCCCAAGAGACTACTACCCCCTGGGCCATCCCTAAGAAAGGAAGGAGACAAGAGAGAAGGGAGAAAAAGAAGAGGTCAACATACACTGCGCATAAGGGTCCTCCCCGTCGCCCTGCTGCCCCTGCGAAGCAGCCGGCCCGGTCGGCGCAGCCTGCTGCTGCCCGTACCCGCCGTATTCGCCGCCCCTGCTACCACCACCACCACCACCGCCGCCGCCGCCGCCGCCCCCACGAGGCGGAGGCCCAGACCCCTTCATCCTCTGCACTCTGTTAGCTTCCATTCCCATAAACCTCCCAGACACGACACCACGAGTACTCACCACGGCGTCCACCTTCTCGTCAATGGCCTGCTTGGCCCGGCTAACGCTATCCGCCGACCCGATAAGCGCAATCTCCCTCTCCACCTCCCCCTCCCCCGACGACTGTGCAACGTTAATCTTGCACCCCGTCATGTTCTGGATCTCGCGGATCGTGTCGCCCCTCTTCCCGATAATCATGCCCACCGCCTCGGACGGCACCCGGATCGTATCGTTCACCCTCCCATCCCCTCCGTAACCTCCAGCACCACCGCCGCCGCCGCCGCCATACGCGCCACCCGGCGTCCCGCTGCCACCCCGGTGCTCCTCATACCCGGCGTCCCCCTTCCCCAGCACGGTCTTCTTGATACTGCCCCCCTCCCCGCGGCTATCGCTGTCCACAATCTCCATAATCAGGTCCTTGGCCTTCTGTGCCGCCTCGACCGTCCCGATGAGGTTCACCGGCCGCAAGCCGTTCATGCTCTTGGTTTCCCCCACAATGTTAATGTGGCACCCGGACCTCTCCTGCAGATCCCGGATCGTCTCGCCCCCTCGCCCGATAATCAGTCCTACCGTCGGGTCCGGCACCATAATCTGCACGTGGTCCTCCCCCTCCTTCAGCGCGGCGGCGCCTCCCCTGTGATCCTTGGGCCTGTCGGGGGGTCCGCCGCCGGGCGGGCCGCCCCGGCCGGACTGCACGCCCGTGTCGCGGATGATGCGATCGATGGCGGTCTTCACCTCGGAGCGCTGCGCCCTCGGCCCCGAGATCTTGCACTGCCTCACGGAACTGTTCCCATCGGGACTCCCTAGGAACTGCACGCGACACCCCGTCTCCCCCTCTATCCTCCGCAGGTTCTCTCCTTGCCTTCCGATAATCAGCCCGACAAGGCTCGCCTCAATCTGGATCGTCTCATTGTTGTCGTCAACACGAGGCGACCTCTCGCCGCCCCTCCCGCTACGGTGGGCGCCGCCACGGGCCCTCTCCTCGGGCGAGAATGACCGGCCTCCGCGGTGGTGCCCGTATTCACCCCTGCGCTCCTCCCGGCGCTCGTCCCGGTACGGGTTGTAGTCATCACGGTACACCTCACGGCGCGCGCCGGCGGGGGACCGCGAGCGGCTACGGCGGCGATAGTCACGGCCGTCCCCGCGGACGTCATGCGAGGGCGGGGTATACACAGCAGCGGCACCAGGAGCACCAGCGGGTCGGTCATAGGGCGCTACGCCCGCCTCGGCGGCGTAGGACTTTGCCTTTGCGATCGCGTCGGCGATGCTGACGGTGCCAGAGTTGACGGGCCGGATGGCGCTTAGGTCCAGGGCACCCGTCGAGGCGGGCGCGGGAATGCCGTACGCGGGCGCGCCGTAGGGCGCCGCGGGGGGGTATGTCGGGTGCTGGTCGGAGGGAGGCGGCGCGTAGCCGGGGGCCGCGGGGGGGCTCTGGCCCGGCGCGGCACCGGGCGGCGGGGCTCGCTGGGAGGCTGGGAGCGGAGGGGTTAGCATTTCCCATCAGGACACGGCCTATGATTCGAGGCACAGCTTTAGACATACCGAGGGCCGCGAGGATCGACTGGATATCAGGCGCTTGCGAAGTCATGGTTGCAGTTGGCAGTTTTCAAGGCGGCGAGAGAATGCCGGGAGAATCAACACCAGCTAAAACACTAAATGAACTAGGACTCTTTTGGGCGACGACGATTTTCTCTGGATCTTTAGGACTTTTTCTTGTTTGTTTCTCTTTGTTTGACGCGTATCACCAGCGGAAGAAGATCCCCGGGAAAAGAAGAAGAGTGGCGCCTCAAGACGATTCAAGATGCGAAGAGCGCGAAGAGAAAGAAGGCGGTTATCAAAAAAATGTGCGGATCAAGCTGACAAGATTGAATTGAACAAGTCAAGAAAAGGTTATCAAGCAGTGACTTGTCTAGAGAAATTCAAGACGTTGCGCCAGATTTCCCCTCTATGATTTTGTCCAAGCGAACAGAGCACCCAGGATATCAAAAAGAGGCGAGCGGGCGCCGTGGAATAGGAACTCAACGGATATGCTGTTTCTGGCTGTGGCAACCAGCGCCCCCCTTCCGGCTATTGGGAAGGGCAGTCGTCCAGGCTTCTTTTGCTTTCAGTGATTCTTTGGCGGGGGAGATGTAAAGACGCAAGTTTCTCGAGTAGCTGGAGCCGGCGCGACTGACGCGACGAGACAAAGGCCCGCGTACCTGAGACCTGGCAGTAAGCTTCGCTCCGCACACAAATTTCAGCCTTTCGCGACACACAAAGGGCGAAGTCGAGCGCGCAAGAGCCCGTTCCAAAGGGAGACACGAAGAACTAAACGTCAAGGATCAAGTCGGGCTCCGTTTCCAAGGCGAAAGAAGAGACTCCAGAAGACAAGAAATCAGTGCGATTGGGAAGAGGTTATGGAATGAATTGATAGAGAAGGAGGTTGGTGGTGTTTTCGGAGCGCAGAACCTGATGCCGCCTTGGGGCATCACCTGGCTTAGATTGGTGTTACGTAAGGGCGAAAATATTGCGCCGTGGTAGCTCCACGTGACCCGGAGCTAAGCTCCGGCGGCAGGGACTCCCGGCAGATGGAAGGCACTGGTAACCACTAGCTGACTAGCTCATCACAACGTGACGACGAGTCAAGGTTGGTTTATTCTGGACCCTTTAGATCCTTTACTTCACCCTCTAGCGATCTGATTACTCCGATGGACTCTGTGCGTTTAGCAGGAGAGAGGGATTCATCGCGTCCGCCAAGAGACTGCGGAAGTGGATAACAGTCAACTATTGGTTCACAGCAAAGTAAGTAAGTCATGCGGCATCGAGTTGGCATCTGCCAACCCAACAAGTGTTCAATTACGCCAGTCTCTTTTCCAGTCCGGCTCTTTCATCCCCTGCCCCCCCCCCCCCCCTTTTTCTTATTGCATCATGATGTACAACTCCCATGCAAAACCTCGCTCATGCCCATATCATCGTCAAAAGGTCGATTCGCCTCGTCCACGTGTCCAAAAACAAAAACTCCAGCCCAATGCATTCTATATCCCAGAAACCGAAAAGGAAACTCCCATGTATCCATCCGTGCTGGCACCAAGCCATCTTGTACCCAAAGAAAAAAAAACACCATGCTATGCTATGCAACTCCATAAAATCGACCGTCTATCATGCCCATCCGAAGTGGTAAAAGGAAAAAGATGTACAACGTGAATAACACCGCAAGACTCCTCACGGAGCATGTGTGAGCCAAAAAAAAAAAAAAAAAAGGCAACGTATAAGTGAACCCAAGACTTCTGTCTCGGGCCCAGAACGTATAACGGATCCAAGCTTCCGCAAGGACCCAAACGTATGGCGGGTCCAGACTCCCGTAAAGACCCCCCAACCCCCCAACCCCCCAAATGGTTTCCGTAGAAGGACGTATCCCCCGGTCAGCTATCGGCCGCCCCGGGTCTCCCAGGTCATTAGAACCCCATGATCGTCATGAACGTGTGATCGTATGGCTGGGGCCCAGGCCCGGGAGCGATAAACGTTGGCACGGGACGTAAGTGTCCCGCGCGGAGTTGGAGCAGGCTCGCGTGCGGCGTGATGCCATTGAGTCTGCTCTGCGGCGCTGGGCGCCTGAGTGCTGCCTCTGCCGCTGTGGCTGCATGACGGTGCGCGGTTGTGGCTGTTGGAGTGGTGTGTTCGGGGGCCTGGTGTATACCCCGTAAACGTATCCCTCCACCGGTCTCAAAATCAGGAAAAGCGCAGTCCCAAGGAAATCCAGAAAGCCGTGATAAGAAAAGCAGGGAAACAAGGTTGGGTGACACGGGGAAAGATTATCGATGCAGTGTAGTAAGGCAGGAACGGCATTGGGTAAAAGAGCAGCGGAGAAAAGGAGAGATAGGAAAGAAGACAGGAGGGGAAAACGACATGTGAAGCAATGAAGAGTCTGGGTCGCGAATCCAAACCGAAACAATCGAACCTCCATGGCAAAGGAAAAGAAACACGAGACCGTCCCAAGATCCGAAGCCCAAGATGAAGACAAACCGGCACAAAGAGGCAACACCAGGCACACACACACCCAACACACCCAACACTACACCCCCAAAAGAAAACGTGGTAAAGGGCCCAGGACCAGATCTCGCCAACGAGGCGCGAACCCAGGTCCCGGCCAGGAAAGGCAAGGTGCAAAGACCAAGACTGGGGCGTGAATGAGAACCAGGAACCGTTTAGACGCCCCCCATCGCCATGCCATACCCATCCACAGGCGAAAACTCCATGTACGGCATAGCAGGCGAGATCTCGTGGCTCCCCGTGAACGACCCCTCGAGGCCATCATAGCTCATACCGCGCTGCATGGGCGACGTGTCCGATACAGGCGAGAACGGCGAGAGTCCATCAGCCCCGGGGATCAAGTTCTCTGCGGGAGAGGCATCAATGGTGTCGACCGTGAGCTCGGGGAGCATATTAGGATACTCCGCGCCATCAAGGCCGGTGTAATCCAGCGCGCCGCCGTTTCCGTAGGTCATGAAGTCAATGTCGTCCTCAGCATCCACACCCGCACCAACACCAGCACCCAGATCGCCCTCGCCCTCCCCGACAATGACATTATTCCGCACCTGCACCTTCTTCATCCACCTCTTCAACTCCCCCATGGGAGGCCAACCCCCGCCCCCCTTCCCCGCCCTCCCCTCCCCCCTCTCCCCCTTTCGCCCCCTAACGGCCCTCTTCCTGAAATGCGCCCTCCTCAGATGCTCCGCGGCGTTGTAATACGCCCCATACTGCTTCTTCCCAAGACATGCCTTGCACTTGCTCAGAGGGTTCACCGCCGAAACGCCCGTGTTTTCCTCCGGTTCGCGGCACACCCACTTCGTGACGGTATCAGCATGCTTGGAGAGGACGTGTCGCCGCAGCTCATGTTCGCCCCTGAAGCCGTCGGGATGGTCTGTGCACTTGTCACAGTGGATCTTGGGGTGCTTGGGGCGCTGGTACTGCGTCTTGCCCAGGGCAACAGGGTCCTTCTTCCCAGCCTGAGAGGGTGGCGGTGCGGAGGGCGTGAGGGTGGCGGGTTTAGAAGGGTCGCACGGCTTAGGCCTGATGTTATTGTTACGGAGCGAGTTTCGAATCTGCCTCTCGCGCGCCTCCTTTGCGCGGCGCTCCTGGTTCGACGCCGTGGAGCGTGTGCTGGTATTGGAAGTGGAGCGGTGCATCTCCGCCGAATCCGCGCTGGAGTTCTGGGCCTGCACAAAGGTGGAATCACCCAAGGAGCACGCGATGCCCGTGGCGGTCTCGAAGTCAAAGTCGGAGTGGGGCATCCCCGCCGAGTTCGTGCTGGGGCCCTGAGCCTGCAAAAGAGTGGGAGAACCCATGGAGCACGCCATGTTCGTGGGGTAAGATTCGGGTTCGAAGAAGTCGTGGCTTGCCGTGCGGGCGATGGACATGTTCGTCGAGTCCAGCCTCGTGAGCTCGAGCGAGTTGACGAAGGACTCGCCGACAGAACTATTGTCCCGTGTGAGCGGCGTCGCGTCGGGGATGGCGGCGGAATCGACGGAGACCAGGGAGGGAGTGGACGAAGTGACAGAAGTCAGGACGTTGGTGGGGTACTGGAAATAGTTGCCAGCATGATGAGGCGTATAGTACGCCCCAGGGTAAGACGCAGACGCAAAGGAGGCACCATCGTCCTCAGTCGACATTATGAAGTCGATAGGGTTCTGGCCGCAGTCGGGGAGCGGGTCTTCTTGGACCTCCGGGAGGCGGCCCGTCGAGTGCCGGGCACGGCCGAGGAGCTGGTTGTTGGCATCGTCCTGGCACAGACGGCCCATCATGGTATTGGCGGGGAACAGGGACGAAGTGGTGTTGGTATGCGGAGCCCTGGACAGGTCCGACGCCTGGGAGACGCTGCGGCTCATGGGGTGTGAGTGGGCTGAGATGTTCGAGCGTGATCGCTAGTACGGTTAGCAGGATGCGCCAGGCACACACAACATACTAAGGAGCATTGCGTAAGAGAGCGAGACGTACAGCCATGTTGGTGTCTGGCCTCACAGAGAGCCCGCCGGTGCCCACGTTAGACTGGCTACGCGGCGTCATGGAGACAGTAGCGCGCCTGTTCGCACCATAAGGCTGGAACCGCCGACCATCCGACCCAACAAGTTCGTAGCCGCCGCTCGGCGAGACGGACAGCGCGCCGCCGTGCTGAGCGGGGCGGTTCGAGTTGATGGCGATGGGCGACGACACCGACTTGACCATCTCAAGCCGCTCGCGAACGAGACGTTCGCGCTCCTCCAGCATCTGGAACTCCTGTTTCTTCCTCCGTATATCCTCCAACTCGCGCTCGAGCGTTTGGCTTGCGGACAGCTCCATATCCATTGTGCGTTCGTCCCTTGTCGGATGTAAGGTGATGTGTGTAGGTTGTGTCGCGCAGGATGCTGCTCATGTAAATGCGGCGTCGGGCACAGGTCAGGCCGTCGCGAATGAGTCGTCACAGTAAGCAAGATCACCTCTCTCTGCCAGTATTGATGACGAGAGAGACGTGTAAAGATGATGGTTGGGGTGTCGATCAAATCAGATTTGATCAACTTCACAGACAAGTCGAGATCGAAAGGGAAGTACAGGGGGAAAGATGGGGAGGACAGAGCGCCGCTTAAGAGGGAAACGTGCAATCAGAAGGGGCCGTGTGTGTCGACCAGTCAAGTGAGGCGTCGCGATATGACCAGCACCCCTCATGCAGCACTGGGAGAATGATGGCTTGCATGGCGCGGTGGCACTAGTCGAGCGGCCTGAGAGCCTGGTGGACCGGTTTCCGTACTCCCAAAGGGGGTGTGCGGTACGAGGGTGGGGAGGTATCCCGGTACTTGCCCGGAATACGGGGATCAAGGACTCGATGCCGAAGGGGGACGCTTCTTCGATGAGTAGCTAAGCTCGTTTCGGAGTGGGACGTCACTTCCGCGGTGCTTCGAGGGGGGGTGGACCCCCGGTGATCGAGGACATGGAGATACGCAGGGCCAGGGGAACGTGGTATTCCGGCCCCACCACCACCGCGACCCCGTGCCGAGGATCGCGAGGTGCGACGCTAAACACTGGGCCAAGGACACTCGTGGGCACGAGGCAGACGGTTGAGGGCTGCGCACTCTACCACGAGCAAGCGGTGCGAGTTTGTGCAGGTTGACTAGAAAGAACGAGACCTTCGGAAGGGTGACACACGGTCGGCTGGGACCCTTCCCCGGGTGAACCCTGGCCGTCGAATGCAAGGAAGGGGGAGGATCAGCACGGGGAGGTCGGGTTCACGATGCGGCATCGGGTGTCCCACGCAGGGGAGCCGCGTGTCCGAGCTTCACCGTCCCAAGTCCTGCGAGGAGCCGCCCGATACGTCGTAAGAGGCGGTGTCAGGCTGGCGGAGACGGGGGGTGTGGGTCCGGAGGATGCGGGCGAACTCGATTGTCCAGCATCGACACCGACAGTCTGCTTTTCCATGGCTCGCTAAATCGGGACGGAGGGTGGGTGGATGGGCATCCTCAAAGAGTCGCAGACACTTGTGCTCAGCGTGATGACGACGGCCTGTGCAAGAATAAGCACAAGTCGACACTGGGCCGGTCCACCGCTGATTCGCCGGCCAGCAGCCCCTCGTGACGCCGGCCGTTGGATTATCGGTCATCCTAGTGGGCGACTGCTTGTCTGCTCATGCACGCCGTTTGCTTCTACCCACCCTCCTTGGTCAGGATCCCCGTGAGTCTGCATTCTTTGCTGTCTGTCAAGCCATGATCGATCGCGTGCTTGAACTTGGTCTCGAAGCAGAGGACCAGTCTTTGCTGCGCCAGCGCTCTGACATGGGCGACGTGTTCCTTGCCCAACTAGAAACGTCATGCGAGGCCATGGCTTGTGGATCCCAAGTGTCGACGGCTCCCGGCACAGCTGTGCGCTGTCAAGTCTTCACTAGCGCCAGGGATAGAACGTCGAAGAGTCAGCCCCCTCGACTCGAGTGCCCCGATGTTCTCCCCTTCGGTGTTCAGCAGGTGTTAGACTGCCCAGGCCCGAGCGCGTTTCAGCGCACTCAGCCACGACAGCTGCCCAACTTGTGCACACGGCACCCAGCACACACCAACATCCAGCAAAACACCCTCAACATGTTCCAGTGCACCCTCCAAACTGAAGCGCATACCGGGCGCCATGCACCGCGCACAGCTCGACGCCCTCTTGATCGACCACGACCAGTAGCGCCCCTCCGCCCTGCCCTCTGAGCTGGCAGCCCGGGGTTTCAGCAATTGATTGGGCGCGGTGGGTCTGGGAAACGAGGCGAGCGGCCCCCACGAACCCACCTTCGTGGGATGTACCCCGGTACAAAGGGCCGCCGCTGGCGACGAAGTACTCGGGCTGGGCGGCATCCTTCTGCTTGCTAGGAACAGCGTCGCACCGGGCCTCGAGACTCGCGGTACATTGAGGGGACCTGGACTTGGTCACTGGACCGTCCCGTCGCAAAGTCGCGCACAGCCGGGCCGCGGTGATCCGTCAAGAACACCGAAGGGTTCGAGCCGTGGCCTTCGGCTGCGTCTCGGGTTATCCTCGTTCTGTTACCGAGCCCTCCAGCGTCATACCGCTAGATCCGGTGCCGAGTGAGCGGTGTCAGTGTCCGTCCGGACAGTCATCACCGCTCGGTATCCATCGTGGACTTGCCCGCTCAGCACAGCCCAGGGAGCCTCGACGCAGGACTCAGGGCCTCAAGTCCTAGAACCGGTTGCGGCCAAGACATCCCGAGACGCCTTGGGGGAGCCTTGCACTGCGCTATTAACGTCACAAGGAGACCGTCCTTCGAAGACCTCATACCGGCCCCGTCGCATCACCTCAAGTTCACCGTCCCAAATCACTCACCCGAGCGTCATCTATCCCATCCCATCCGAACAATTACTGCCCAACACCTACACCATCCTAAACATTCCAGACCCAGGCACAAGACGGTACCCAGCTGCACATCCACCCGAGGACGTTGCCTGACTGTGCCCAAGTGTGTGCACTCGCGGCGGCCGTCCCCTCGCATATGCTGTAGAACCCCGTCTGTGACGGGCGCTGCGCGACGTCATTGGACGGGGACGAACGAATTGTTGACCGAGTGTGTTTTGGTTGTGAAACCCGGGCGTCGGTCTCGGTTGATGCCTTTTTCTAGTTTGGAAGTGTCTCGAGATGACGGGTGGGACGGGACAAAAGAGACGGGAGGAATGTCTCGCGAGGTCACGTTCCTGTTGGGCGCCGATTTGTAGATTGCTTCAGCGGCCCAGCACTGGAGGCGCTGGTGGGTGGTGTGGTGCCCAAGCGATTGAATGCTGGGCGCGCATACGCTGGCAGCTGATCTCACGTGGGGAAATCGAGGCACCCGCCCGCCACCGCCATCTGCCTCACTCCGGCAAATCGTCGGCTTCGATGATGCCACCTTCACCATCCAAGCTCCACGCGACGTCCAACGCAGCTTACGAAGCTGACGGCAGACGCAATAGCATCTCGCAGCATAGATACCTTCATGTGAAGGCCCAGAACCAGGAACGGCACCATGCGCCGTATCAGCACAGCCCTCCTGCTGCTCGCCCAGCAATGCCTGGCGCGGCACTCCTTCAGCATCCACGATGACATCTTTGCCCACCCCCAGGTTCGTACATCTCTCTACTTAGACGCCCGTCCAGGAGCTAACCGCGTGGGCCTCAGTTTGAAGTCGTCTTCTCCAACAACTTCGTCTCGGAGCAAGAAGCCCAGTCCCTCGTCGACCGCGCAAACAGCGACGCCTACGCAACCTACTCCCCCGACTTCACCTCCGCCACGGACCTGACCCATAACATCCGCGGCGCCAACCCCGATGATGACCCCAAGCCCCCCGAAGACAGCCCCGTCTTCAAATACGAGATCATGAACGCGCCACCGGCGAAGTATCTCTGCTCGATCCCCGTCCTCGACGAGGCCGGCCCGGAGAACCGCACGGCAGCGGAACTCGCCAAGGCGGAGGAGACGCGGGAGCTGGCGCGCGCCTCGCAGCGGGGGTGGGAGCTGCTGGAGCCCATGGCGGGCCACTGCCTGCACTTCATGTCAGGGTGGTGGAGCTACCGCTTCTGCTATGGCAGGAATATAGTGCAGTACCACGCGCTCCCGCAGGTCGCCAACGGCGCCCCGCCGGTCCAGGACCCGGACACCCTAGCATTCATGCTTGGTCGGGCTCCCACCGCAGAGGAGGCGGCCAGTGCAACGGAGCAGGACCGCAAGGACTTGGAGGTGCAAGTCAAGGGCGACCAGCGGTACCTCGTACAACGCCTCGGCAGCGGGACGATATGCGACCTCACGGGGCGGGACCGCACCGTCGAGGTGCAGTACCACTGCGCGCCGGGCGCCAGCGCGGACCGCATAGGGTGGATAAAGGAGGTGACGACGTGCGCGTACCTCATGGTCATCAACACGCCGCGCCTCTGCGAGGACCCTGCGTTCCTCCCCCCGCGGGAGACAAGCGCCAACCCCATCACCTGCTACCCCATATCCGTCGACGGCAGCTCCGAGAACCCGCAGGCCGCGCTATCCGGAGGCGAACCCCCGGCTGGCCGGCTCCTCGGGACTAGTAACCTGGTCCACCCCCCAGTAGTAGGCGGCGTCGTAGTCGGCGGCCACAACATCCTCGCCGGGGCGGGCGACTCGGCCTTCAGCCTCGAGGTCCCACGGAGCTACGTGCCTAACGCGCGGGGTGTACCGGAGGGGAAGCCCAGCATCGAGGTGGTAGCGAGCGCGAAGAGTAAGGAGGAAGGGGGCGAGGTAACGATCATGTCGGATGAGGAGCTCGAGGTGAGGGATATTGAGCCCGAGTTTGTGAGGGGGCTTGTGGACGAGTTGGTGGAGCTCGCGGGGGATAGGGGGTGGAGGTTGGAGGTTGTGGAGGTGCCGGGTAAGGATCGGGAGTTGATGGGTATCGTGGATGTTGAGGAGGGGGAGAGCCTCGATACGTTGGTGAGGGATAAGAAAGCGGGTGGGGCGGACGTGGATGGGTACTGGGAGGAGCAGGCTGAGGGTGAGGTTGAGGTTGAGGGTGAGGACGAGGCGGGACAAGAGGGGCGGCGTGATCAGGGGGAGCGGGGTGGGAAGGGTGGGCAGGATGGAGGGCAAGGGGTCCATGGGGCCCGGGGCCCCTTCGTCGGGGGCGATTGGTAGTTCCAACTCTGCCTCCGGCTGTATTGTTTGTTCTTCGTCGTTTTATTTTTCTACGCGATGGAGCAAGGGCGTTGACGGGTGTTTACATGTGTTATGGGTATCGAACGCTCTCTGAGGAGTGTATGGTTAAGAATATATCATCTCTCCAGCGGCCGCTTTGGTGTTGTAGTTGTGGTGGAACATGCCTAGTGTTGAGTTTCTCACTTGGGAAGTCTTACCGTCATCATAGATGCGGCGGCTATCGCAGTTAGTCTCCCCCCTTTTCTCGTCACGGCAGTATTTGTTCTCAGTGGAGTTGCCCGCATGTCAATGAGAGAACTACCCTGTATTCCAAACCCAACGTCCCTGTGCAAACGCCGGAGGTCGTCTATCGTCAGCTGTACTGTAAAGACCCAGGGTTTTGTCCCGTCAAAAGGCAACCGTCAACAGTCCTATTCGCGCCCCTGACCCCACACAGCCCCGCAGGAGTCTTCCCGCTTCCCGTCTCTGGCGGGTCCCACCTTTCCACAAGAAGCGCGCATCAGAAAAGTTTCCCGAGAGCTAGACGCCACCGGGCTCTAGTGAGCGCCGCGTGGGGCTATCCGCGGCCATCTGCGTCTATCAGAGGCAAGGTAAGGGGACTTATCCCGGCTTACATGGAGACGGATATGAGTGTCCCGGGGATTCGGCGCAGTGAGATGCGCGCGCGTTGTAGCTAGTACAAATACAAGGCCTAAATCGGTCTTTGTTCGGCTGTCACTTGTCTCGGGCGCTTACAGAGTGTGAGACTATGATGCAACGCGACCAGGTTGATATGAAGAGACAAGACACCAGGCATCTCAAGGTCCGCACCAGGTCTAACGAGGATGGACAACGTGGAACATATTTGAGACCTATGATGTCTTTCTGTTGCAGCGGCAGGCCCAAGGACATACTCGGGCAACCGTGGAGCTCGTTGTCCTTTGAGATCACACGTACAGACATCCGGCAAGACATGAATGAGTCGGTACACCGCCGTCTCAGGTCCTCCAGCAATAGTCATTCTTGTCTCTCGACCCCGCAAACAGTCGAAGGCGGACAAGAGTACCTCAGCAGGACTGACAGGGAACACTGCAAAATCAGATCGTTGCCGGGAGACGGGCAGTCCGCATCTATCCCCGGTCCCCGGTCAAGAGCGAACAGCGGTCGGCGCTGACCGCTCATTGGTAAGCTCACCGCTTATACATACAGCCTGAAGATGCGCAGCAAGAGGGCTATTAACGATGGGTTAGGTCGGTTTTCAAGATGGCGCGAGGTCCATGAGCCGTTCGAGTCGCGAAGCGGGATATGCAAGGCGCGAGCCATAAGTAGACGCGTCTGTTGGCGCGTGGGTGCGACGTGGATGCGGCTGGTACGGAGGAGCGGGGACGGAACAGCCTCTTTTGACAGCAACGGCGTGAATGGAAAACTGGAGTGGAGTTTGATAGGAGCCGAGATGGAAATGTCAGCGACGACTTGGTTCGCCTACTAGGAGAACGGGACTGGCTTGCTCTGCCGGCGACTCGGACGGCATTACCGAAATTTCCAGGGACAGAAAAGGGGACCTGGGAGATGACTCGAGGCCACCAGCTGGTCGAAGCGCGCCGTGTTCAGCGCTCCCCTCGTTCTCAGTTCAGACGGAGTCGGGATGACCGAAAGTGGTTGATGCTGGGTGGGGAAAGCGGTTGACTTGGGTATAATGTACCAAGGATAGTAGCAGTGATTGTGACGAGCGAGGGTGACGGAAGTGACGGAGTGACAGTGACAGCAACCAGGACTCAGCCCCTCTGACCCCCACGGGACTCTTTGAGGAGAGAGAGGGGGGGGGGGTTTTCCTCCGAGACGTAGGATGTCCCCTCCAGCCCGCCGAGTTCCCAGTGGCTTTAATTTTTGAAGGATAAACCGCACCTGCACGAAACCCTTCGGTAGACACCCGACGACGCTTTTGGTCTCGGTACCGCCCGCCCTCACCCGGGACCCACACGGCCCCCTTCCGGCGACAGGGGAACCCCAGCTCCAACCGCGTGGTACGGGCCGCATGATTGGCTGCTTCCAAAACGAGAGCCAGGAATTGCTGGAAAAGGGGCGCTCCCAGCCACTTTTTTCGTCACAGTCCCGCCAGGGTCGCACCGTTGCTTTTCGTGCTTAAGTGCATGCATGTTCTCCGCTGGGCCTTCGCGACTGAACCTTACACGTAAACGAGTCGAGCTGGATCGTGTCTATATCTTGTCTTGGATGGTATTACGTGTGGTACAGATTTCCATCAGACTCGAGATTCCAGCGACACTGAAGTAACAATAGTGAGCAGTATGCTCTGTATGCAATCAGGAGCTGCAAGTACTTGCCGTGTCCATTTGCCAGTTCTGGAGGAGGGCCAAACGAGCTGCACGTAAGAAGGAGCTGGGCCAGCCCCGCATCCAATGGAAGGTGCCCCCCCGCTGAACTGTGAGATGCAGCACCAATCCGCCGGCAGGCCACAGCAGCCGCATCGGAATTGGCTGGCGGCAGGCAAATTAAAAAGAAGGAAGGTGCGGCTGGCTGGCTCCAACCATGGAAAATACCAGACAGTTGAGGAAGGAGCGCCCCGCCGACAACAGGAGCAGGAGACTGGCGGTGCTATGAACATGTCGCAACCAAGCGCATCATGGCATCTGCTTTTTCCCACTTCACATGCACACCCCTGCAGGCAACTGCACCAGTGGATACCTGTGCCATCCAGTCGCAGACCCCGGGAGCGTCGCCTTCCCCTTGCCACTCCCCTGGAACCGCGGATCCCTGCATGGTTGTATCTGGAGCGAAGGCCCACCAGGTTCCTCCTCCAGCTCAAACATCTCAGTAGGCAGATCTCCTTCCTTTTTCCTCCCACCACGACCTTCCTTGAATCTTTCGGAACCTTTGTCGGGACCCAGCGCCCATGATATGTCCTTGACACTTTTCTTCACGCCGGCGTGTCATTCACTCATCCAATTTCCTTTCATTCGTTTCCAAGCATAACCTGCATCGCGACCTCCCCTGCGCCAGTCAAAGCTCCGCGCCCCACCATCTTTCACCGCTCAGTCGATCTTCTACGCGACTGGACCCGCGCAGACAAGGCCTTGAGCTCCGAGCTCCTTTGCGCATAGTTTCTCGGGCAACGAAGCCTAGCTCGCGTTTGGCGCCGGTTCCTGTTTACGCGACGATAGCTGGGTTCGAGTTGGGGAGGAGCGGTGTCGGCACCACGGACTTTTTGTCTGCGACTGAGTCTCGTGTGAATACAACCGGCGCGGCTTCTCTGAGAGTCTCCATAAACTTTCGCGACAGCCACGGGCATCTTCAGTTCTCCTCTATTTTCAACGACGCGAGGCATCGGGTTGCATGATACAACTGCGCATACACTTCATGTCGATTGCCTCGTCTATCAACTAGGGACACCTTGACCTTCGTCGCATACCCACACCTTACATCTCGTAGCTCCGCGGGCCGAGCCGGAGGCAAACACCACACCAGGTTCCTCGCCGAGACATTATCGCCCCTGTCAACCCCTGTTTCAAAGCAGCATTACTCTCGTTTATCTACGCCATCGCGATACACCCTACTACCGGTCACCCACTGCGAGAAGGCGAGAACGAGTATTAACCAGCCAAGCTCGACCCGGTCAACCTTGGATACACCTAATGTTCATCAACCATGGACCTCCACGCTAACCTCTCCCACCCCCTCCAGAGCCGCCACTCGCGCGAGCCCTCGAGAGCCTCGATTAGCACGGCAACCCCCCGTGGACAGTTCCACGGCCCCAACACCCCCGTCACCTCCTCACCCAGGGTCCCTCACTCATCCGCGCTCCCCCACCGGCCCTACACTACAACAGGCACGAAGCTACGACCCAGTGAACGCCCCGCCGACTCCCAAAGCCCCATGTCAACCTTTCTCCTCGAGCGCCTTCAGCGGGAGCGCCACGCCGACCCCGACTCGCGCTCCCTCACCACCAATTCCGATCAGCGTGCCACCGACCCACGCCAAAACCAGAGCTCTCCCCTTAGCCAAGACTTCACCCGCTCCTTGACCTCCAGTGTCGACGCGCGCACAAAGGGCATGGGCGCCAAGGAGATGGAGCACACTGTCTCGACGCTGCACAAGCAGAACTTTGACCTCAAGCTGGAGCTGTACCATCGGCGCGAGCGGCAGACGGCGCTGGAGGAGCGACTTGAGGCCCTGCGCGCCGAGAAGGCGCAGGCGGAGGAGATGAATGATACGCTCGTCGCCGAGTTGGAGAAGAGGGATAAGGCCGTGGAGGAGGCAGTCGCGATGATTGTGATGCTTGAAAGTCGTGTTGAGACGTTGCTGAGTGAGCGCGAGATGGTGCGGCGCATCGAGGCACACACTACGTTTGGGGGTCTGCGCGACGACTTTGAGGGCGCGCGTGCCGAGACGCCAAAGCCGCGTGATACGGAGGCCACGAAAACTGTGCATCGCACGCCGAGCTTCGTCTCAGTGCAGAGCGAGGCGACGGAGAACCTTCGCAGCGTGTACCTCGGAACACACGGCAGCGTGCACAACCTGCGGAAGGGTGATGGGGAGGATAGTAAGGACCGCGGGAGCGTCGCGAGCCCGGCGCTCAGTGTCCTCAGCGAGAGCTCCTTTATGAGCGTCTATGGTAAAGATAAGGGGCCCACCCAAGGACGACCCTCGATGGACGAGTCGATCTCCGAGATGCGTATGCCGGGGAGGAGCGTTTTCAGCACACCGCAGTCGCGGGTGACCTCCGGTGTGCATATTCCCCCTGCATCGCGGACGAGTTCCATTTCCCGCTCGCAGGCGCCGGTAGTGATGGAACATACTTCGCCCCTCCAGCGCCTCGAGCGCACCTTTTCCCAGACGAGTAGCCCAAGATCAGCCGACGCAGATGAATCCTCGCCTCTGAAGCGGACAAAAGAGCAGAAGCGCGAGGCGCTCCGGCAGGTAATGACTGACACGAACCGGGTCCGTGATGGTGGGATGCCGCCGACACCCGACACCATATCGACGACCACACTGCGGCGGTACAAGGAGGAGGCGCAAGCAAGCTCCCACGCGCCACCGGAGCCCGACACAGAGCCCGGGCCCCCGATGCAGCAGGCACCTGCCCCCGACGTCCCGAGTCATGCCGGGCTGTTGCCGCCCATGTCGACGTTTAGCAGCCGGGCGAGCTACTTTAACGACGAGAATCCTATCCTACGGCGGCCAAAGTCCGCGGACGAGTTGACGAAGCACGACTGGGACGACGACTCCTCGGACGCGCGGTCTAGTGTCGATATTTGGATGAGGGAGGAGTGGATGGCGAATTCCAATGCCAAGGGCAAGGGAAAGGCCGAGTCGCCGGATTTGTTTGGTTTCCCTAGTAGCGCCGCAGGCACCTGGGGCGAGGGTAAATCCGGAGGAACGGGGGGAATAGCGGCCGCGGGCTTTCTACCCGGTCCGCCTCCCCCTCCTAAGCGGAGGTCGAGTCTACACGCGCCGACGGGGTCAGCGACAGAGGTGGAGATCGAGATGTGGCGGAGGAGCAACTCGCAGCGGGGCAGCGGCTCCTTTGGGACACAATCCTTGGGGACGGACAAGGGGCTTGAGAAGGGAAGCGAGAGGGGGAGTGAGAAGGGGAACGAGGGGAAGGGGAAGGATCATTACCCCCCAGCTACCCAGCAAGGCCGCCGTGGGCTAGGGAGACTAAACCCCTTCCGACGCTCCATGGCCGAGGCGCAGGACAAGGGCCTCCCCACTTTACCCTCCATGTCCAACATGGGTATCCCGTCTTGGATCAGAGCAGAAGAAGACCGCTCGGGCGCTACCCCGCCTCCCATCCAGCGGAGTAGAGGCATGAGTGTCGGGAAGGAAGACAACGACGGGGGCGTCTCCCTCCTGACGGAGAGCCCTGGCGGGGGCGTAAACATCTCCCCCAGCACTAGAAGCCGAAGCGGGAGCGTAACCGGCGTCATGAGCGGAATCGTCAACCGGGGGAGAAGCGGGAGTCTTTCAGGCGCGAGTAGGCGGGGGAGCATCGTCGGAGGAACAAGTGGAAGCGGCAGTGGAAGCGGGGGCACGGCCATGGTTGGAGGTGGTGGGGGCGGGAGCGTGAATGGGGCCGCGGAGGGGAGGAGGAAGTGGCTCGGTGGCTTTGGCAAGAGGGATAGTCTCCGGAGGGGCTAGGGGCCTACTGGGGCGTTTTCCTTTGTTGCTTCGCTTGGACGGCGGACGAGGGGGTGATGGACTGGTGGTCTTGTCCCTGGATGGACTGAGGTAGGAGTTATGTCTTGTAGGATTTTGTGTTTTGAGGGACGGGGTTGGACCGGAGTTGAAGGCGTTGGGTAGCATGACTGGTTACGAATGCGTAATGGATTGGCATGGACAGTACCTGTTCGTACGTGAGTGGGCGTCTTGTGGAGGCATGGATCGAAGGGGGTAAATTGCCAGCTTCCAACATCTTGCTCATCTCACGATAGACGGTGCGGTACAACGCAATTCTCAGCCCACGCGCCTCCGAGTCCGCAAGTCACGCAGTCCGAGTGTAAGACGCAACCGGCCCCGCAAAGGAACCTCGCAACCCCCCCCTTGAGTATCCCTGGCACTTGGGTTCCTGGAAGGATGGCCCAGGGACGACGCCAACTCCCTACACCAGACACCTCGCCCACGCGGCGGTTCTCAAAAGCCCACGCGAGATGCGAGGCACCGCGCCAGATCCGCTGGGCATTCCGTCGCCCAGTGTCGTTGAGTAACCTCCACGGCAACCAGGCCCATTCTCGACCCCGCGGCCCGAGTGAATGGAGGATCCGCGCGCGATACCTACCTCGAGACACGATCCGATAGCAAACGACCTCCGCCAGCGGGGTTGAAACCTTGCCCGTCTTTTGGGGGCCCCTCGTTGAAGCTCGACGGTGGTCTTGAGAACAAGATATGACGGGGAAGCCGGAGATGACGCAAGATGCCCTCAGCGGAGGCCGCCACAGACGACGGAGGTGGTGTAATAGTAAACAGATGTGCAATATATGCGGGAATCAACCACCCGGATACACGCCCAATCCTCGGGTCCTCGTCCCATATCCCACCCCAGCCCAGTATCCCAGCCTCGTGTCCCATACTGACAGTCCATCCTGGTATCCCATCCGCGTTCGTGTCCTCCCCGTCCCAACCACTCGAACCCCAAGCACATACCTCTCCAAAGACCACCAAGCGCATCACGAACCCTCACTTGGCCCCCCCACAGCAAACCTTGCCCTCATCCGAGCAGCAAACACCCCCAGTATCACTACAAACCACCCCCCCACGATCACTGCACACAGCCCCCCCCCTATCCGAACAGAGCACCCCGTCCCTATCCGAGCACAGCACCCCCCCGCGGTCTGAGAAGCAGAGTCCCCCGCTCTGGCTACAGCACGCCCCCTCCCTCTGCTCCAGCTCGTGCCACCTGCCATCGTCCTTCCAGGGCTTCATCCCCTCCGGTGCGACGTAGCCCCGGGAGTCGAGGGTGGAGTGGACAGACGCCGCGCGGGGCGCGGTGGCGGCGTCGTAGGGCGGCGGGGGGTCGGCCTCTTTTTGCGTCATGGTGACGGCGGTGGCTCAACTTTGGTCCCGATCCTCGTTCAAGAGCAGTTCCCGTGTTTCATCGAGGTGGCCAGGAGCTTCGAGCCAAAATCTAAACGATGTCCGATGCGCGGCGGGGCGGATTTGACTTTCCGAGGCCCGACGTCTATGAGTTGAAGACGAAGCAATAGGAGGGAGGGGGGAAACGTCACTTGACCATCTCTTGTTCTTGCGCAAACCTTTGTCCGTCTGACGCCCAGAGAGGCCTCGCCGACCCATTGGACGCGTCACCGACAGCGACGACCCAATACGAAGGTGCGATCCCGCGGCCAAGACGATTACGTTGGCGGCTGTGGCGTCCGCGTCCGCCCGCGCGCGCCGCGTGGCTGCCTCCTCCATTCCTTGCCAGAAGAAAGCAGAGCAAGAGACACCATCAACGGCGAGGTCAGCACGTCGGGAACAAGCCTGTCGAGGACACTTCCCAGGTGGACCTGCTGGCCGCCGCCTGGGCCGACCTCGGCCTCACTCCGCCGGTGCGTGCACCCCCGCCCTCCACGCCTGGGGAAATGTGCCCCAAAGCGGCGCCCCAAGGCTTGACCCCAACAGCTCTTGACTTCCCCGCGTCGCGGCTCCACCGGCGGATCTGCCACTCTCATATGCCGGGGCGGCATGTCCAGCTTTCTCCCTGTCACCACACACCCCGTGACTCCACCTGGGGTATGCAAGCCACTTCCGCATCCAGAGCACCTCCCCGAACGGGACTGGACCCGTGGGGTTGCCGCACGCCCTGCGACGCCAACCACGTCGCCACAACCAGATTGTGCTGTCAATGGAGCGACATCGCCGTCACACGGGCTCATCGACGTGCTTCGGGCGAACTGCAAGGGTCACAAGTATGCCCAACCTTGGGCCCAACCATCAGGACCCTCTTGCCCCTGAGCCAAGGCCCCGCGGGCCGTTACCTTCGGAACAAGACCAACCACCGGAAACAGGAACCTCCCCGCCGGGCGTCTCGACATGGACCCCTCCCCCGAGAAAAATGGGCCTTGGTGAAGGCTTTCCCCAGACTCACCCCGCATGCCATCTTCCCGATGGCCTCTTGACCCCCCAAGCCCCGCATTTCGCCACACATCCAACACTACACACCCCTTCAACGCTCGTTGTATCAAGACCTGACGATCCCTGCGGCAATCTTCGGAACGGTTCCTTGCGATATGATGTTCCCCTTCCGAATTTCCGGGATTCCGCACATGAGCTCGCAGACTGCAACATCGTCGCCAAAAGAAGTATTTGTCAAAGCTTGGGTCCATCCCGAAAAAGAGAGTATGTAATTCGCCGCGTCTAGCCACATCAAGTGCAAGTCCCCCTTGCGTAGAAGTGAAAAGCCCTCTTCATTTCGTAGAGCAAATCCAACTACCGGAATAAGGCAGACGAGCATCCACAGCCACTTAGCATCAGTGATGGCTTCCGCTGTATCCGGCCAGCCTCTGTCCGCCACAAACCTTGCAAAATAATAATGATAAAAAAAAAAAAAAAACTGCATCGGGGCGTTTCTTCCGCCCTCAATTCCCACTAGATGCATCCACGGCGGGATCTGGGGTACAGCAAATCAAAACGCCGTGGCGCCCGCCCCCAGATCCACGCCGTCCATGACTGCCAATTGGCTACAAGAGTCGACGGTCACCCCGAAGGCGCTGCGCCTCACCCAGCCCTTTCCGCCCAGCTCAGAGAAACAACACCTCCCTCGACCTGTGTGCGACAAACACGGCCACAAGCCCACGAGTTCGCTCCCAGCTTACTGGGACGGAAGCAATAGTCTCGGGGAACCCCGTAAGGCCCAAACCATCTCGGGCTCGCTCAGGAGACAGAAGCGGCCCATGCCTCTCCTGAGACCTGGCCTCTCAACCCCCCCTTGCTTCGTATCAGCAAGGCACGCGACCTCATGGCCTGAGTTTCGGCGTTAGCGCGATTGACTCCACTAGTCGATATTTCGCATCCACCATGACGAAAGACGGCAACGCTAATATCCCTTCATAATCGTTCCGGATGAAATCTATCATTCATCTTCGACTTAGCGCGGCATCCAATGAGAAGGACGTCATTGATTGGACTTCCCTCGTGCGTGACCCTCTTCCCGTCCGCCTGCTCGGCATATAATCCGGCCAAATAACCTCTTGGTGGCTTCGAGGAGGCATCAGTCCTGAAGCGACCCTGGTTCCCCGGCCGCCACCCGCAGGGTGATTGGATGTTAACCGTCCGCTGGTTGCACCAGGTTTCCCCGGAGTACCGCCAAGTCGCGTTTCACACTCTACACTGTGCCCATTTGAGGCGGTCATGACCTTTTGTCCTCTTCTCGTCCGCGTCCCGGTCGAGCCAAAATTGGCGTCCAACAGTGGCGCTCTCAGCATCACTGGCGTCGTCCGATCCACCACCCCAGGTCTCACTCTGCCGAGGCTTCAACAGATGCCCACCCAGCAGTTCGCGAGTCAGGAACCTCACCGCGCGTCGTCCTTGGTGTCGATGCGGTGCGTCGCGTGCCCTCGATACGATTCCGAAGCAAAGGGGTTATTTGCCTGGAAACTACCTCGTACTTGGGATCGATCCCCGGTACAAGTGGCGTCCGAAGGGGCGTCGAATCATGAATCTGGCCACGATCAGTAGCGGCCCCATGACAGGCATATTCTCCTGAGTACGGGGTGACGATTATGCCCCTGAATAGATTGCATATTGGAGGCAACACTCACGGGCTCATCAGGCTTCTGTCGTTCCACCGCGTCCACGTACGTTCCTGAGGCAGACGGGTGTGGCATCGCTGGTTTATCTCGTCTGGGGCTGCACTTCGACGCGAGATCCTTCGATGTGACCGCGACGCCTGAGAGTGCTAGTCCGAAAGGGGCGGGTGGAGGTTCTCCGTCGCGTGTGTGGAGACCCCACGGGAGGAATGTCCCAGAAAGGGAGGTCGTTGTGTTAGCGCGAGTCCCCGGCCTTGGCGTGACGCCCGAGTCGAACTGAGATTCACATACAAGGAGGGGTAGTGGCGTCACCCCCGGACCCCATGCCAGTTTCTTCGACTGAAAATACCACCCTATTGATAACAAGCATATTTCCCCGTGGCTCAGGAGGACGGAGAGGACGGGTTCGGGGATACCCATGGGGAAGTGTGAGAATAAAAAAACCCGTCGCTAAGGGAGGCCGCCTTGGGGAGGCTAAACGTGCGTCCCCAGGCGTTCTAGAAAGATGCCCAAACTGGAAGGTGTGCTCTAGAGGCTAACGCAGGGTGTCGTAAACCCGGAGACAAACTGAACCCGGAGTGCGGGTTGACCTGTGGACCGGACACTGTGGAACAGTCGCTATCTTGCCGCGGCTTCTGTGGATCTTCTGGTGGATTCAGAAAATGATAAGAACACCAAGTGCGTCTTTCTTTCGATATGCCTATCAAACAACGCCATTGATAGCTAGAAGAGTCAGACGGCGCGTATCTGTGAGGCAAAGCGGTTGGTCCTCTGCTTCTGGAGGAAGATTCAAAGAGGATGCAGACCTGATGATGGTGGCTTGGGGCCTGAGCACAGAATGAGAGGGGATGTCATGTGTCAATCTTGACGATGCTGGTTGGGAAGGAGCTTACCACCATAGCCATTATGGACGCGACTTCCGCTTTGCTCTCGCAGCTGCAAACTTAATATGACAAGCCCATCACACCTTCCCAGCCCAATGCTACACTCCCCGTGGCACTCCCCGTGGCCGCTGGCTTGGGATAACCTCTCCCCCAATGTCACACAGCCCGTGCAGCCCATGTTCCCCTCCGTTCTGTTACGTCCCGAGGCATACTCTGTGCCACAGCAACCGCCGAGCATTCGGTAAGACGGTGGCATGCGGTGAACCCCTGGCCATATGTGCTTTCCGCATTTCCGCCCGTTCTCATTTCCCAACCCGAGAGAGCCAATATCCCTGATACGTGAGTTTATTTTAGTAATTACCACCCGCCCAGAAGGCCAAGCGCGGTATGCTAGGTCGCCAATGGTACGAAGCCACCGCCCGAGGCACCTTCCTCTTCCTACCGAGCCGCGATATGAGAGCCTCAGGATGATTGGCGGACGTGTGCCGAGTCTTAGCACAGTGTGAGGCATATCTGCGACTTCCCCAGTACCCGTTCGAGTCAGTTAGCTGCGCTTGTCGATCGAGGCGATCCCTTGTATCCTAGTACAATCTCCAAATATTCAACCAGTCTGGAGTGACGAGCGTTGAGGAACAGTTGGAGACGACAGCGTACACCCGACTGCTGTTAGAACCGGGCCCCTTTTCTGCGATCATACGCAGATGTTGAAGTGCAGTACTTGCAGCTCTCGTTTACCAGAGATCCCGTAATAGGCAGGTTTTGTCAGATAGGTGTCTGCGCAGCAGCTCGTCTGGACCGTACTTTAGATGCTGTGTAAACCTTCGGCCCGGAACCGAGACCTGTACTTGCAGCTGCAGGCCAGCGACTTCTCCAACATGACAGAGTACCTCGCTCGCTAACCGGGCGAATCCCCCCCGCCTGGGATCGACATTCGTGCGTCGATACCCGATAACCACGATCGGTCCAACCCCAGAATTGCGTCTTCCTATCGCACGTCAGAGCAAAGAAGCGGAACTCGGGCGCTAGGAACGTTAGACCAGCTGGTGGGCCCGGCCACACTTTGCAGTAACGTTAAAGCGACGCCACCGTGTATCCCCGTCCGCAAATCCGCTCCATCTCTGGGATGGGCCCATCGCCCAAGCGAGCGATCATTCACCTCTTTGTGGCATCGATGGTTGCTTGGAGAAACCTGGTCAGACACCTCCTCCCGCATTCTCACCCAGTATCGAAGACAACCCCGCCCTCGGCTCCAGACTCGGGATATAACTGCTGGGCGCCACAACAAGTAGACTGGAGCTTCCCCCCAAGCTCGCTCCACAATCGTCCGCTCTGGTCGTATCCCCCGACCCCTGCTGCAACGCTGCCGCCCCCTCGCGTCGCCAACCTCGACCGACGGAAGATTTCCCACTTTCGACCTGACCGCCGCGCCTTTCCATCCACCCATCTCGGCTCCCAGTCCTCAAGGGTACCCCTACTTCACTTTCCTCTTCCAGCTAGGCCACCCCTCGACACGCCCTCGACACGACTATCCGCCACATCGCACCACCCCCCTCCCCCCCCGCCCTTCTTTCATCCCGAGTTCCTCGTTGCCTTCCATTCACAGGTGAGTGCAGGCTGGACTGCTTCCATGCATAAATTGCATCCCGATCCTCACGCGTCGTGCCTTCCGTATCTTACACCAACCCTGCCCAGCACCTCCCGCCGATACACCCGTGTCCATAATAATAGCAAGTGCCCCCGTTGCACTTTCCCTTTTTGTTTCTGACAGGCACCTCTCGTCCCCTCCGCACTCCCGCGCACAAAAGGACCCGCTCCTTCCTTTCATTCTCGTCAGTCTTTCCTCTCCCTGTCTTCACCTCGTGTCCCCCTTCCTCTGCTGTCCGCACCCCAAACGGGAATCTTCAAAGATTCACCGCAGCAGCGAGCTAATACCCGCTTCAGAGACAACGCGAAGCTCCCAAGGTAAAAGATCAATTGATTCCGATTGGGCTTCGACATCATGGCGGCCGACGACTACTCGCCGCCTCCCACAGACGTGGAGAAGGGCGGAGTAATCACCGCCCAGCCTCCCGCCGTCCTCCCTGGATACGGTGGTGAGAACCGCTCCAAGGATGCCGCCGCCACCGTCCAGGACGAGGATTTCATGACCCGCAATGGTCTCAACCTCACGTCCTTCAAGAAGCGTGACTATGGTGTCGGAATCGTCGAGCTTAACCGGGCTATGAAGAAGCGTCATCTTCACATGATTGCCATCGGTGGCTCCATCGGGGCTGGTTTCTTCGTCGGTTCCGGCGGCGCGCTCGCCAAGGGTGTAAGTAGCACGATAATATCTTGCCGCCGACGGCAGCCCCGTATCCTTGTCCTGATGGTGATGCTAAGCCATCGTGCAGGGCCCCGGCTGGCTTCTTATCGATTTCCTCATCATCGGTGTGATGATGTTCAACGTCGGTGAGTGCGGCTCATAATATTCGAAGCGGCGTCGCCTTCCGGTCCACGTACGTTATAGCCTGCTAACGGTCCTCGCAGTGTACGCTCTCGGTGAACTTGCCGTCATGTACCCCGTCTCTGGTGGTTTCTACACTTACTCGGCCCGGTTCATCGACCCCTCGTGGGGCTTCGCCATGGGCTGGAATTACGTCTTCCAATGGGCAATTGTGCTACCCCTCGAATTGACGGTGTGTGCAATCACAATAACCTACTGGAATGATAGCATTAGCGAAGTCGTCTGGATCTTGGTCTTCTTGGCCGCCATTACCATCCTCAACATCTTCGGCGCGCTCGGTTACGCAGAGGAGGAGTTCATCTCGTCCGTGTTCAAGCTCTGCGCTATCGTCATCTTCATGATCATTGCGTTCATTCTCGTGCTGGGCGGAGGCCCTTCGGACGGTCGATACAACGAATACTGGGGTGCTCGTTACTGGTATGATCCCGGCGCGTTCCAGAATGGCTTCATCGGCTTCTGCTCTGTCTTTGCCACCGCGGCCTTCTCTTTCGCCGGAACCGAGTTGGTGGGTCTCGCTGCCGCTGAGGCGCAGAACCCCGTCAAGTCTCTTCCCGGTGCCATCAAGCAGGTGTTCTGGCGTATCACACTGTAAGTTCGTCCTTTGGAGGCAACGGCCGTGTCCTCGACCAATGGCTGGTGCTGGTGTGGTCGCATTTCGCGAGTGGATTTAGCTAAGCCAGGGGCCCTACAGGTTCTACATTCTGGGACTCTTCTTCGTCGGTCTTCTTGTCCCCTCGGATGACCCGAACCTGTTCTCCAGCCAGAGCAACGACCCGAACACCTCGCCCTTCGTTCTCGCGGCCAAGTACGCGGGCCTCAACGGCTTGGACCACTTTATGAACTTTGTCATCTTGGTGTCCGTCCTCTCGATCGGCGTGTCGGCTGTATACGGTGGGTCCCGATGCTTGACTGCCATGGCCCAGCAAGGTTATGCCCCGAAATTCTTCACCTACATCGACCGGTCGGGTCGTCCGCTGCCCTCGGTCATCCTTCATCTCCTCTGTGGCTTCCTCGCCTTCATGAGCATGGATGATAACGGTGCCATCGTGTTCGATTGGCTCGTGGCCCTTTCTGCGCTTGCCGCTTTGTTCACTTGGGGTTCTGTCTGTTTCGCGCACATCCGATTCCGATCGGCGTGGAAGGCGCAGGGCCACACCCTGGATGAGATTCCCTTCAGGGCCATTGGCGGTGTTGCTGGCTCGTGGGTCGGCTTCATCCTCTGTCTTATTGTCCTGGCAGCCACTGTGAGTTTGCAAATACCTCCATCATTTTCGCTGTTTGTCGTTCTGCGTTCGAGTCCAGGTGCTAACGGCCACAGCTCTACAATGCTATCCAGCCGCTGGACGTGGAGGTCTTCTTCATGAACTGGCTCGGCGTGCCCGTCATCATCTTCTTCTGGATCATCGGCTTCTTCTGGAAACGGACCGGATGGCTCAAGCTGTCCCAGATCGACGTCGACACTGGCCGTCGCGAGCACGACTGGGACGAGATCAACGCGTACAAGGCCAAGGTCGCGGCGTGGCCCGCTTGGCGCCGGATCCTGCACATACTCTTCTAGAGACCGGGAGACTGTCTTGCGTTTCTGACGTTGTATCGTGGTGCTTTTCTGGGCTATTTGATTCGCCACTCCCTGGAGGCATTCCACTGGGAATGTGTGATAATGTCAACACGATGAAGGGTGTATCCACGACTGCGTGGTAGACGACGGGGGTCAGGATTGGAACTGGTCGTTTCGTCACGAGGCGTTGGATGATTCGTCTCGGGTTACTCCGTCCTTTTACCAAGTGCATATACACTTCGTATTGGATACTCGGAGACAGATTGGCGGTTGGGTCAGTCTTAACTTTCAAGTCTGGGGCGTGTTGGTGGATGATTCCCCTGCGTTTGTTCTTCCTTATCTATCTTCCACGTCAGTTACTTTGATACCATCTCGTGATTAATCCAACCACTTGGCGGAGTTGGCTTGTCCTGGTGTTTGAAGCAGCGGTCCTCTCGTGAAGCTCGGTGGTTAAATTGGTGAAGATTTAAGACTAGAAGGTGAGTGCGGCTCCACGCCCCCTTTTATGTCGTCGAGAATTGGAAGGTGGAGTCGGTGGATCTCACGATAGTAATAGTAGTTCGAGTAACTCTGAGCCGCGGGTACCCGGCGTCGGCGGCGTACGAGGCGGGCGGGGATCTCGTGTAAGTGGAGATGAAGGCACTTTTGCAAGCGAACTTTTTTTTTCGATCGTGGCATGTCTTGGCTCGGTGTAGGAACGGGTGGAGATGGAACGTGGGCTTCCCTTTTTCTCTCCTCAGAATTCTGAAAATTCTGGAAGATAAAAGGAAGAAAGGAAGAAAGGAAGAAGAGAGGAGTGAGTGGTTTCGTCGACCCAAGGAGTGGGCGTGGGGAAGACAGACTATTTCACACTACTTTTTCGGGCCTTCGGGCTCGGGAGGAGTGTCAAGGGCGCGTTTGACATCCGACAGGGCGCGGCTGAAGGGCGCACGTTGGACCGGCGGAGGCGGACGCTAGGGCGTATAGGGTAGGGGAAGTGGGGCGGCGCTTCGGGCCATTGCTAAATTGTTGGCCTTTGGGGAAGGGGAGTGGGGGGGTAAAGTGAAGTTGGGGTGTTGTGGAGATGGTGGATATTCGGTCTGGAGCGATGGGACTATCGCGGTTCGTGGCTTGGGGTTTATGGGGAGTTTGTGGATTGTGGGATGGGAATGGATGTCGGGTCTCGGGTTTGGGGAACATGTGGGGGGTTCGTGAGCGGGCTTTTTGTTAGCTTATTGCGGAGAAAAACCACTGGGACGAAGTGGATGGCAGAGGCGAGGGGACGCTGCGATGCCGCATGTTGCGGAGCTTTTGTCGACGGGGCTTTGGAAGGGGGTTTTCCTTTTGAGTCTTGGGAGGGCTGGCTGGCTATGGCCAGGCAAGATGAGATCTCACGGATGAGGCGGGGAGATGCCATGCCGGAGTGAGGCACTGAGGATCTATCCGCACCGGAGCAAGGCATTGATTCGCCCGGCAAGCTTCGCCCCCAGCTTCGGTACAAGCTAGCGCGGTTTCCATCTTCCCTCGAGACCCGTCGTGATCTCCTGCCCGACGGCCGCGTCTACCGCCCGAGACTACTTCACCCAAGGTTGAGCGGTGGACATGCCCCTTGACTCCAGTACGGATTGGAATCCTTGAAATGCAACAGTTGGGAGAGGCGCCTACGGCTGAGAGACACAGACATCGCGGCGGCCACGATTCGAAACCCTCCACCCCCCACCACCGAAAGCCAACTCAACCCGCACCCCACCGAAGACAATGACCAATGTACTGACACGAGAGGCATTCTTCGAGAGACTCTGAAGCTCCGAACTGCCGGCCTGCGGGCTTGGGAACGGCACTGGCTCGATGGCTCCGAAGCCGGCAGTCATCGCCTGACGCCACCGTCCTCGAGGACTTTGTGAAGACAATAGTCTTCGGGCCTAAGGTAGACTGCGGCTCGGGGACTCCCAGGCTTTGACGCTCCGATCGGTGCACTTGTCCGGAGGTGGAGGCTTGCGGCGCCTTGTGGCCTTGACATTGCGCCAGTCACATGCGACATCATTTCCCTTCGAAGACGTGGGGTGAAGCCGAGGTGGGGAGTCTGGACACGAGGTTTCTCTACGCCCTTCCGCGACCTGAGCTACTTGCAGTTACGAAGGGAGGGCGTCGCGGTCCAGCAATAACCCTCGGACACTCGCCTCCGAGATAATAATTTCCCCTTCAGAAGCGCGAAGCAAAGCGCCCTGGAGAGCCTGCAGAGAGGAGACGAGGTCTTCCGCGCCCTTCCAGGACTCATTGCAGACACGAAGGGCGTCGCGGTGCAACAATGTCATTTCGGATACCCGTCTCGGAGATCATCGTCTGGAGGGTCTGGACAGTAGGCACGAGGTCTCTTGAGCCCTTGTACAGCTCACACGGCTACGAGGGGCGTTCCAGTGCAGCAAATGACACCCCAGCACTAGTTTTCGAGGCCGTCTCCCTCCGAGACTGATTTCCCCTCGAATGGCATTTGGAGAGCCTGGACAGTGGTGGTGAGGTCGCTCGCCTTCCATGGCCCAGACAGACAGGAAGGGGCGTTACGACGATGTCAACCAGAGACCATTGCCCAGCTTTTCCGCCATTCGAGGAATGAAGAAGACATAATCTGCAGGGTCTGGACAGTAGAGGCAAGGTTGTTCGCGCCCTCCCACAACCTGCTTCAGTTGAAGGGCGTGGTGGCGCAGCAGTGACATCTGGGGACCTACCCTTCAGAACAATGGAACGCACTCCACCGAGAGTCCTTGACACGAGATCTCCCGCGCCGCTCGGCAAACCGCGCCTCTTCAAAGGGCATCGCGACGCGGAAGTTACGTTCGAAAACTACACTCTCGTGCAATGTGCTCCGCGTTTCTTCGGCTCTCGGCTTTCGGAAACTCAATGTTGATGTGGGGCCAGCGTCCAAGCACGCCCTTCGCCTTCTCTATGAAGTCTCGCATCATTCGCGTCGTTGTCCCGGTGGGCACTAGCGTCGCTTGCGCCATCTCGACTTGCGCCTTTCCTTCGGGTCATAACCTGCTCGCGTTGCCCTCAGGGGCAGGTCCGTGGACACAAACTTCATCCACGTGCGGACCATTGCGAAGTCGAAAAGAGGGGTGCTCCGCCTCTGGAAATTGCTGTGCGAGTTGGTAGTGAGCAATGAGCACGCGCCTCGGAGAGAGCCACGGTTTCCGCCGGGGACAGTCTGTTGTGTCGAGAACTCGAGGAGTTTGGCGCCCAGTGGCGCTCTGTCATCGGGCAGGTTTGATTGTCCGTCAAAGGTACGCCCTGGTCCGTCCGCTTCTCATCGCCCCGAGCGTCTCACGACCGCCAATAATGGGAGGTCGATTTCTGTACGCAGGCACCTGGGTTACGGGTATGCTTGACGGATCTCAAGTCAAAGTCGTACCACGAACATGAGAGAAGGGGATAAGCGAGAGGGACACAGTCTCAACGTTCTATTACCGTTGCAGAGTTGTTGGCTTTCTGTTCAGCTCCAGCTCGGCTCATACTCTTACCTCCTATTAGTTGGTGCGACTCTTCCGTGGATCTACGTGCTCGTCGACACGGTATTATCAGATCACCCTTCAACCTGGTGCGAGGATACCACCCGGTCACAATGTTTTCTCGACATTCTTAGAGGTCGAGATATATTGTGCGCAAATAGCCGTAAAGCATACGAACGTCATGAACTGGGACACTGTGGTTCATGAACCGATCGACCTCATTGAAAAGAAGCGTCTCGTACTGTCGCGGCGGACAGGACAAGATACGACGGAAGGTGTATAGATTGAGGCTGTCCTCTCCTACAAGTCCGTAAAGTCCATGAAGGAGGCATCCTCTCCATGCCGCTGTCAACCGTTCAGGTCGTCTCATATCCAGGACTGGGTACAATACAAGCGGCGGCCCTGGCTCATCTCTCTCGCCCTGCCACTCCCTGTGCGGTCTGCACTGCGGTAGAAAGAATTCCCTATATGCCCCTTGTCTCTGTAGTGCAGGCAGAGCTTGTGTTGACATTAACCCACTCTTTCACCCCATTGGCTCTGGCTTACGCTTCTACGTCAAGCCCCCACATTCGACCTCCAACCATCGGCCACCAGACTCCGGCCCGGCTTCCAGAAGCATGCCCAGGTCTTTAGTGCCCATGGCATCGTCGTCGACGTCTGTGAGACACCATCTTCCTGCATGCCTCTGGTCTCCATGGGTCCCGCCCCAATGCTCTGCCCACTCTAGAGGTTCCAGGGCTGTTGGTCAAGGGCTACACATGGCCTGCTCATCTGGGCTGTGTCGTGGATCTGGGTGCCGGGCCCGCAGCTGCGGCCAGGCCGCGTTTTCCAGGGCTGATGCTAGGCCACGATCCCCCGTCCGGCCCAGCTTCTTCAGAGGCAGAAGCCAATCTCCAGCCGGCATGCTCAATGCATCCAGCTCCCACGGAATCAACTCTAATTCCGCGTCCGTTGAATGGCCGTCTTCCGCCTGCGCCCCTTGCATCCTCACATCCAGTCATACACCATGTGTCTTCCGAGTTAGTGGTACATCCTTGGGCGATTCTCCGTGGATGATCCATGCCTCCGGCTCACATCAACTCCCCCTTCGGGATTTATGCCTCGAGCCCGCATACTCCAGTTGCAGAATCCCGGTAGAGTCAGAAGAACAAAACTCCACCAATCGGTACACCCCAATCCCCCATCGCTAGAAACTTATCGGCATCCCAGGGGCCCCGACCCCCAACCCTCCCTTGCAGCCCGGCGACTGATGCATTGTTTGTCGAGCACTGGACAGCCAGGCCTCGTAAGCTAGCCAATACCAGCTTGTACCGGCCTGCCGGGTCGTCTTTTTCGCTGCTCTGGCACTTCGCCGCCCTTTCGAACTGGGAGAACCGACCGCACGACAGAGGCCTTGCCCTCAAAGAGAGCGAGTTGTGTAGAATGCCGCGTTTCCCTCCTCGGAGAAAAGCACACAGAGAGTGCAGCATCCTCACCCTCTCAGAAGAGACACCCCTCCCAACGATACGACCTTGAATTAAGCCCAGCGTGGAAAAGATCCGAAGAGAAAAAGCAAATATCCCCTCCAAAATTCCCCGACTTGGCACATGTAAGGGCCCTGCCAAGCACGAATAGTGCCTTCCACTAGTTCACCCCACTCCCCTCTACAAGGCAGATCTGAGAGGCACCAAGCCGCGGGAGGATGTGACCTATGTGGCCAGGCAGTCGATTAAGCGCCAACGCGTCTGCATGCCCGAATCATACAGGAGGCCGGATAAGAGGAAGATGCCGACCCTGTAGTCTCAGGGGAGGCGAACCCCGTGAGGCGGCTTGTGCCCACCCACGCCCAGGGGAGGAAGCACGGCACGCCGACCCGGCTCGGTGGCCGCTGAGCAAGGGGCACGGCAGGAAGGCTCCCGGACTGAACGGGACCGCCCCCGAGCTCGGTACTCGGCATTCCCCTTTCGGCAACCTCCTGCACTCCAGCGCGGCTCCACGTCTTTTCCCTCCCTGGCTCCCGGGCCGGAAGCTTCCCACCAACAACCCGTTGTCGCGGGACACTGACACGCACGCCGGGGCCAACCAGGCGCACACACCATGCCTCAGCCCGTCTCTCGCCCTAGCCCCCACGACGAACAACTACCGACGCGCCTCACACATCCCTTACTTCCTCGACAGATGTCGAGTACACATAGGACGCTCAAGGATCCCCCGGCTCTCTGGGGAGCTTCGTGGCTGGGCTGACAGTAAAAAGCGCAAAAGCGTGACCAAGCCCGGGGCGTCGTGCGCGGGGCGATCAAAGGCCGTCTCCCGCCGGCCCGAATGGCACGGAGTGTCTATTCCATTAGCATATGCACCCTGGAGTCAATCTACCAAGCCCAGGGGCCAATGCCTAGCATGAACGGAAGTCCGCAGCCCCTCGGTGCGAGCCTGCAACGTGCCCAACCGGCCAACAACCCCCTATCCCCGTCCCAAAGGCTCATGTCCACCGCCCTGGGCGTCAACCCGTCAATGTCGGAAGTCACACGTCCCGCGTTACACCAGATCTCTGGGGGGCCCCCCCCCCCCCCCCGGGGCACATCCCCCCGCGCGACAGCCTGCCCCCGCCGCTGAACCCCGCCCGCCCTTGCTTCTCCGGGCCCGTTCCGGAAGGCTGCGCCGAGACAAAAGGACCCTTTTGGAAAGGAGGACGTGAATCTGCTCACTTTGCCCCGGATCTTTTTCTTGCCACAGGTCTCTTTTGTCTCGAGTGGGGTCCCTTCTGGCGCAGGTGTCCCTATGCCCCTTGGAACGCCCTATCACAGCGTTATCTCTATCGAGCGCAACGTCCGACGGGCAAATGGAGCCGTGGGAGGCTTGTTTCCACAAACTACACGTACAAAGCGGAGCTAGGAACATGTCATAGGAACACGGCGCTCCGCCAGGATGTAACCCCCAACCTGATCCATAACCCAGTCTCCTCCAGTCTTCCGCGATCCTTCCTGTGTCGGAATCGTGTGACACGAGTAGGGGTGTCCATCCGCACCCCAGGGCAAAGCAATATGACTCGTCACATTCCCGGATCGCCGGCGAAGCGCGGATAATATCCCCGCATACCGAGTACGGTACCATCGCCCGGACATGTGAGGCTAGTACCGTTTGTACTGCTCACCGAGGAGCACCTCGCATTTGCGGTGAGGCAGCAGGACTCCTTGGGTCCTCTTACCGAGAGATCCCGGCTCGAGGCGAGGCGCGAGTCCCTCGGCGTTTCTTCCCCATCAGAACCCGGACCCATGCCCCCGACCCGCCGTCTTGGACCCGCCTTGGTTGAAACGTTCCCACCGTGGAGACGGACCTCCACGCAGGCCGCAGAAATCAGGTGATTGTATGGAGACGCCGGGGCGAAGCGGAGCGGCCTTCTTTTTTTTTTTCCCTTTTTTTTTCTTTTTTTTCCTTTTTTTTTTTTCCCTTCCTGATTCTCCCGTCTCGATGGATCCGTAATGGTATCGTGTGGTCGGTACCGAGTAATTACATATCGGTACGAGGCAGGAAGCCCGGCGATCTGCAATCGCCCCTTCCCGGTCGGTGTCCCTCTTGGCCCCCTTCCCGTGACCTAGTTCTGGAGGATGAATATCACGCACACCATTCGGGCGGGTGCCGAGGATTCGGCCTGTAATAAAAGGTACCCCGCCCTTCCCACGAGTCATGACGACACCTCTGATATCCGGGTCGGCAATCATGCTGAACCGGAATCGGCGAGGGGATGGCAACCTGTCTGCCGGGGTGCGACGTCGGTGAATAAGACGTCGCGTGATTCTTTCGCGTGTCGATTATCGCCGTGGCCACTGTACTTATGCGGCGCCTTTAATGTACTGTACGAGTCTTTGCCTAATCCGTCCTTGGGAGGGTTCGAAACGCCGGCGGGGCCGAGACACGCTTTCGCTGGGCCGTACGAAGTAAGCTCGTCGTGGAGGAATCGCACTTCTAGCGTCCTAATTGGGAAACACTAGCGGAACCCTCATCCTGATTAGGACATCAGACCAATGACTATGCCGGATCAGTTCACCCTCCCGTCCGAACCAGAAGACACTAGCGTACCCCCTCGAGATGACGCGACGCTAGCGCAAGCCGTATTTCCCCAAAGGCCCGTCCCGAGGGAGCCCACAGTGGCGCCGGTGTCCGAAGTGGGTGCGAGAAGCCGTCCCGCGCGGATGGAACAGGGCAAAGGTTACCTTCCCAGGGTGTGGCCCCCCCCCCCCCCCCCAAGCCCCGGACTCGACGGTCGCTGGCCGATACGCCGGACGAAGCAAGACTCACGGCTATGCCGACCCGGGCGGCCTCGGGAGGCCGAGGGCGTCGGGCCGTCTCCGCTCGGGCAGCGGATGTGACGCGGGGTGACGAGTTACTGCGCGGCTCGGAAGGCTGCGTCGTGGCGGGCGCTGGGGGTGGAGGGCATGGAAGGCAAGCGGCTTGGTGGGCGCTCGAGGGAATTGCTCGGCAGATGCGGAGGGAGACCCCCACTCGAGATGTCGAAGAGTTGGCAAGAGCGGGATGGGCCCGTGACTCGGCGCAGTACCTCCCACCGCTTTTTTTTTTTTTTTTTTTTTTTTTTTTTTTTATCTTTCTTGTCACGGGCTCCCGCGTCACGGGGAGGTCCAACCAGCTTCGAGTCCCTCCAACACTGAATGAATGAAGTACCCGCGAAGCCGGCTGGTCCATCCAGGTACACCCGCAAGACCCCTCCCCCCAAAAAAAAATCCATTCTCTCTCTTGACACGCTACAGCCAGCCACAGAGCAAGCCCTTTCCCATCCCCGCACAACCGTCCCGTCGGCGCCCCCATGCAAGCCCGGCCCTTGCGCGACACCAGCGGCGTGCAACCGCCAACGTCCCAGGGCCCCCGCCAGCGCGCCGCGGGCTTCGCATCTGCCGCACTACGCGCGGATAGAGGCAGAGTGCAGTGGAATGACGGATAATTTGCGAGAAGGACAAGTTTACCTTTTTTGCGCATTTCGCCGAATGCCCAATGCTAGATGCCGGAGCGCTTGGCGTCCCATGCCAGCCGAATGTACTTTGTTCACGTAGCCCATCTTGCAAGTATGTACGGATACGTGTGTACACAGAAAATCAAAAACACCAAGTCCCGTGCCCATGCCGATGCCCAGTCCCGAATCCAATCCGTGTTCGTCTTGCCCGAGCGCCTTGTACCCAAGATCCAATGCCAACCCAGAAACGTACAAGTCTACCACCTCAACTAAACCCAAAAAATGACGCCCCCCTCCCAAAAAAAAAATAAAAGGGTGAACGCCCGGTTCGCACCAATGTCCTGTATACCCGTCCCTTCAATATCGCCGTATCATCCCCGTCTCTCTTCGCATCCCGCGCTGCAAGCCAGCAGCTCACAGGCTGCACGTCTTGTTGCGCTTAATCATGCTCTCCCACGCGGGCGCGAGCCTCTGCGGCGGCTGACAGTCCCCTAAGCCCCCAATTCACGTCAGCTATGCGCGAGGATCAGAAGCCAGAAGAAGGGCACGCGACGATGTCTGAGGACGGGATTCGCCCGGAGACCCCGGTATGAAAGCGGGGGGTTCTTGATTTCCCTCAGAGGATCACCCCCACACCAAAAGGTTCGCCGGTGGAGCAGGTGGGGCGACAGGGAAGAGCAGGGCAGCGTCGTTTCGCAATTGTTCGGATCCGAACTTACCGCATATCTTGTTGCTCCTGGAAAGAAGAAGAGGAGTGAGCAAAAGTGCAGATGCGACCGACACGGTTGGAGTATCCAGAGATGGCTAGATGGACTCCCTGGCCGAAGGAGAGAGGGGGAGGAGAGGAGAGGGACCCACCAGAACTCCCAATAGACAATGTTGGGAGGGCACTTGACTTCGGTCCGGCGGTAGCTGGGGCACCAGGCGTGGACTATGAGCTTCACATGCCCGCACCTGAGCTGGCGCTGCGCCTGTGTCAGAATGATATCCGGCGGCGAGAGGTGACGGGTCGCGGTGGGATACCTCGATGTAGTCGCACATAGTCTCAGTGTCTCGAGTGTCTTGACGTCGGGAGTCGGCGAATGTCGAGTCTCAAGCCCGGGTTCCGACGGGCATCAGTGGCGAGCCTACCAATATCCGAGACGAGCGGCCGCTTTTCGTACGGTGCTTCTCAGTCCCAGGTCGAAATGGCCGCGGGTGAAGCGAGCGTCGCAGTCCCAGGCCGCCAGGTGAAGCCCAATCGATCCACCAAAGGTTCCAGTTCGTCTTGACGTGTCCGTCTTTCGCCGCGTCGTCGTCTACCGTCGTTCCCTTCAGCCAAAAGCAAGAGCCGGGCAAGGGAAAGGAAACAAAAACGGGGCCCAAAAGATATTTAAGCTTCCCAACCCGCATACGTACCCACGTTTCCCCCCCCCCCCCCCCACGCGCGGGGGGGGCCCCGCCCCCCGGGGCAACCGTTAACTCAACGACCGACGCGAGACGCATACCGGGACGTTAGAGCCATACCTTCTGCACTTGCGAGTT
>JAMFQS010000129.1:0-62187 GCA_025503055.1 Sordariomycetes sp. B11D1
GGCAGAAGCGGAAGGGTCGAGGTCTACTTATTCGCGTTGGTCACGTCGTCGAATGTCAGGGGGAGGAAATGCTGTCACTTGTTGGCACATGCCAATATACAGCTCCCCTTCTCTTCTCGTGAGTGAGAGCGCAGATATCATTGTGGACATGACAACGGAAATCTTGGGTATTATCTCTAGTCTATACAAAAAAATCAGAGCGGAACTTCCGCTTTTTTTCTAAATCCGTCCCATCGCTATTATGCCGTCTACACATTAAGAAAGGAGAATAGTCCGCCCAAAAGATCCGATATCCCTCGTTCCCCGGGGGACTCGACGTCAGAAAGAAAACCGCCGAGGCCTCACGACTGGATGGTCTCTCCCCGACCCTTCTCCGGGTCATCCTTGGTCCTTCCATCCCACTGCTGCTCGCCCGCAGTCTCGCTCCCATCCCCCTGTATCGTCGCGCTAGCGCTCTCGTCGTCCCCAAACGCCTCGGCCTCGGTGTTGACCCGCGCCGCGATGCCGCCCTCCTCCTTCGGCACCCCGTTGGCATAGTGTCCCGGCGCGGAACTCCCGTTCGGGATGTGGAACCGCTTGTCGAACCGCATCAGGGCGTAGGTATACACGACGATGATCTCAATGACGAAGTTGACGCAGTAGAAGGCCGCCTTATGGTGATACCACGCAGGGTTATCCGCCGGGCGCGAGGCATAGTTCCCCGCGACGCGGAACCCTGCCCCGAAGGCGAGGAGCGTCGACGTGAAGAGGATGAGCCGGAGCTTTGTCCTCAGCCTCCCCTCGCCGAATTTCTCGGGGCGTGCCCCGCGAGGCCAAGCCCAGGCGATGATGACGATGGGGATGGGAAGGAAGGCGAGGACGGTGAGGTAGGTGCCGGAAAAGAGCTGAATGTCGCGGCAGGCGCTGAGTCTATCGGGGTCAAGCGTGTAGAAGCTGAGTACCGTGGCCGTGATGACCATTATGAGGACCGCGATGACGCTGGCGAAGAGGAAGCGGAAGGTGTAGCCCACGGCGGGGTGCCAGCCGAAGCGCGGGTGGTACCCCCTCAGGATCCGCTGCGCAAAGATGAGGTTGACGATGAATAGGACGAGCACGCCGGCCGCGTTGAAGATGCTCGACGCGATGGCGATGTTGAGGTTGGTTGGCCTGCTGGCCCAGACTATTCGCATAACGCACGCCGTCGTGCGCGCCATGGAGAAGCCGAAGCACATGGCCGACATGATGAACTTGTGACCGCGGCGGAGGTTAATTTGGAAGATGGTCATGTTGAGGATGGCGCTGCAGACGAAGAAGAAGATGAGGACGCCGCAGATGGGGTCGTCGACCGAGGGCGTCGGCTGCCCGCCGAGGAGGGCGGCCCGAGGGGGGTAAGGGCCGCTGCCCGTGGGCTGGGGGGGCGCCCCGGAGCCCGTTGGCGATCCGGGCGTGGACATGTTGGGTGGTGTTTGGACTCGATGGTCGGCGGTGGTAGGTATCTAGTAGGAGATGTTGCCGTCGAGACAGTATAAAGCTGAATTGGCAAGTACACGATCAGTAATCTTGAGGAAGCACGCCTTTAGAGGTCGTTGGTCTGTCACGAGAAATTTCGCGTCCCTCCATCGTGGAGGTAAGGAAAGATTTATACTCTGGCTCCGACCAAAGCGGGCGTCAGTTGACGTATATCCACACCCCAGACTAGGGGCTGCGAAGCCCGCTCGCTTGCTTCGTTTAGGGGATCAGCATTGCCTCGTAGGGCGGCCGCAAACCCCGTCGGCCGAGGCCGGCTAGACACTAGTCCCGATGCGGTAATCGGAGGTGAATAAGACGGCACTGTCGGAGCCGGACCGCCGACGCATGGGAGGGAGTCGGACGGAATTATCGGCGCCGACTTGTCGCGAGCGCGAAGGCGCGAGCCAATGACGACCAAGATCGGAGACCCTAACGCGACAAAACCGACGGCGACTAATTGGATTTTCGTCCGTGATTTCGTACCAGCGACGTTTCTCAGCACATCTGCCTAATATCACGTAAATCTATCGCCCGTCCCGTTCAATGGGGCTGGTTGGCAACGTCATCATCCTTTGGCATCGTCCGTCCCTACTTCATTGCCCAGGGGACTTCGGGAGGTTACCGAGGTCTCAGTCTGAATGGGGCGATCTCTTCAGGTGCCGCGCGTAGAATGTGACTCTGTCGGCAGACGTCCCTGTCCCAAGAAAGCCACGATGGGCGCTCCTAAATATTACACACAGTTGGTCTGCCGTTAGTCGGACTTGGCGCGCGTATCAACATACATCTGACAGCGTCGATCTCTTCCGCGGCTCAAGGAAAGAGTCTGGAATGTACACCACGTGTTTCTTGCCCTGTTCTGGGAGTTGGGTCGGATAGGGGGCTTTTATGGAACATGGATCCCTGCTACCCAGCTGGAAGGCCCAGGCGAAGGGCGAAAGCTGGCAAAGTCATGTCAGCTCGCAATGAACGACGGAGTACCGGCGCCTGACCATTCCGAGGTGCTGGTGTCAGGCTGCGAGCCGATTATCCGTGTTCTTCATTCTTAACTCCTTATATCCCTTATCTCCGTACCCCATAGGATTCCATCTCGAAGCACGGAAAGTTCCGCGTCCTTCTTCCATATTGCGCATCCCGTAAGGTGAGTAGGTGTTTGGTCAGGTTTCTGTGCATACGGATTGAAGGGTCCAGGCCGGTCGAATAGCCCTGACTCTCCTCCCCCTGCAAGCGTCTCCATTGTGGCTTGTCGATCAAGCACTCCTGCCTAACGAGCTGAGGATCCGCGTGACCTCACAGTGACGCGGCATCGTCCCATCTAAGCTAAAGTCGTCTTCCTCTCCGTTAAGCAACGACGACCTCGCATCTTTCCCGAGTTAACAAAGACCATACAGTTACTGACATGTGACACCTCGCGACTATCCCTGTAAGACGACCGTTGTATTCCTTCCCGGCCGAAACATCGACCCCCGGCACTATCCAAGCCTCTGGGAATTGCCGTGCCCGTCCGGCGCCTCGGGCCCACTGGACTGGGCCGTTACACCAAGATGCGACTGATCACAGCGCACAAGGAAGTCGCACTTCAAAAAGAAAGTGGGGGAGCACGAGGGGAAGAAACCAGGAAAGCATCGCGGAAACTAACATGTGCGGAGGCGTCTTGGGGTATCAGTCGGTAGCTTCCGAGCTTACGCTCTTGGCTAATAGTCTCCGAGACAAAGGTCCTAAGATGACCATGCCCTTGCCCCACTTGGCCTCCATTAGCGGCCCGAGACGTCGGTGAATTCAAATCCCCGACAAGCTTTCCTCCGCCGGGCTTCGTCCGAATAGCGGCAAGGGCTTGGCAAGAAACGGTGGCATCTGCTTGGTGCCGCTTAGCGCATTGCAGAATGCTGCGAAAACCCCTTTCTAAAAAGAAAAAAAAGGTTGCGGGGGGGGGGGGGGGGCGCGTGGTTTGACAGATGGTCAACGTATCAGGGGGAAATCGGCACCTCACATCCATATACTTACTTGCCTTGTGATCGTGACAAATACTCCACTCCCCTTCTATAGGCCACCTCCCCCATATGTCGGTCTCGGAACAAAGATTCCTCCGCGGTCTCCACCTGTTTCACGTCCCCGAGCACCAGGTGCTCGAGAGCGAGAGGCACCGCACCAGCTCACCCCGTTCCGCGAATCAATTCCAAGCGGGCCAGTTCCCGAATCGATGCCGCGCCTCGACACGCATGGAACGTCCAGCTCGCTCATAAATTGATACGAGCACTTTGACACACCCTCAAACGGACAATTGGAATAACAACCCCGCCAATGCCCCGGCAGAGAACCACACCCGTCAAAGGGATCCGGAAGGGGGCGCCAGGTCGAGGGTCCATTCCGCGAAGGCCGGATCGCTAGTGAGATGAGCCTTTATACCGTAAAGAAAGCTGGACTCCAACTGGTTAGTAGGGGGCCAGTGCAGGGTGCTCCCGGGAGAGTATCCCGCTTTCTTTACGGTGTCCATGCTGTAGGACCAGGTGGGGTCGTCGGACGGGAACTGGGTAGTGCCCTTTCCCCAGAACTTGGTTCGCAGCGAGTATCGCCGCCTCCCATCCTCCTGGGGAGGAAGTTCCTCGTCGGACTCGTATTCAATTGGGGAGTTGGGAATCTGTATATTCCCATGGCGGAGCTTTTGAGCTTGGAAATCGGGACAAAATAGGAATGGAGATGCGATCATGAGAAGTGTGGGTGTATCAGCGAATTGGATAGACGAGGAGTAGACTGTGGGAGGTGAGTCGTTCCTTCCTCGCCAAAAAGATATTACGATTTAGCCAACAGAGGTGCTCTTTCCTTTCCAAGATATGCCAGAACCAGGCACCTTCCTCCCGGGTATCTGTGACCTATAGTTTCGAGTTGCAATCTTCATCCGGATTGAACACGGGATAGTGACCACGTCCTGTCGTCTCGCGGGAAGCTCCCAACTACACTCGACATCCGGGATGCCGCTCGCTTCGGCAGAGCTTCAGAGGCGATGCCAACAGTCTTTCTGAGTTCAGCGGGTATATGGAACTCCTCTAGTAGTCTGGACACCTGAATGATCTAGCTTATTTCGATGTAGTAGATTGACAGCGTGCTTCACGGAAAGCTGTTTACGATGGCAAGCACTGATTTTCCCTTGCAGAAAAGTCAAGGTCAGATGGATAAAAATCCTGACACCTAGCCTCATCGTTGGACACCAGAGCAGTTACGGCGCTATAGGTAGTCACTACATGTAGGCAGGGAAAGGGTCATCGCTTATGAATACCGGGGGCGGTTATACTCCTACCCCCCCTCCCCCCCACCCCCAACCCCCGGCCCTCAAAACCACGAGCGCAGATTGTTTTTTTTTTTTTTACCATCTCTACATCACAACACCTCTACCCAGGACCTATTCCAACTCAAACCCGAAGCCTACAGCTTCGACCCCTCAGCGTCCCTAACAACCTTGTCAATGGCCTTGGCCACATACTCCACATTCCGCGAGTTCAACCCCGCCATGCTGATCCGCCCATTCTTCGTCATGTAAACATGCGAGTCGGCCCTAATCTTGAGCGCCTGCGCTTCCGACAAGCCCGTGAAGCTAAACATGCCAATCTGGTCCGTGATGTGGTTCCACGTGCCGGGAGTCTTGAGCTCCTCGAGCTTGCTCCTCAGCGCCGTGCGCATGTCCTTGATGCGGCCCGACATGGTCCGCAGGTCCTCCTCCCACTCCGCGAAGAGCCTCGCGTCGTTGAGGATGAGGTTCGCGATGCGAGCGCCGTAGATGGGCGGGTTCGAGATCTCGGAGCGCTGGAGGATGGCCAGCTGAGACCCGATCCGCGAGATGGACGTCTCGGCGTCGGACGCGGGGGCGGTCACGAAGTGGAAGCAGCCCGTGCGCTCGCCGTAGAGGCCGAGGTTCTTGGCGAAGCTCTGAGCGACGACGAGCTCGAAGCCCTGCTGGACAAAGTAGCGCACCGCCCAGGCGTCGCGCGCGAGGTCACCGGACGCGAAGCCCTGGTACGCGCAGTCGAAGAAGGGGAAGTGGCCACGCTCGCGAATGACGGCCGCGAGCTCCTTCCACTGCTCCTGAGTGGGATCCACGCCCGTGGGGTTGTGTGCGCAGACGTGCAGGAGGACGATGGAGCGCTGCGGGGCGGAGGCGAGGGCAGCCTTCATGCCGGCGAAGTCGAGGCCCTTGGTATCGCGAGAGAAGTAGGGGTACTGGGCCGTCTTGATGCCGACATTGCTAAAGATCTGGTTGTGGTTGGCCCACGTGGGGTTCGAGAGGTAGACCGTCTTCTCGCCGGAGAAGAACTTGGCGAGGAAGAGGGCGCCGAGGTGGACGGCGCCGGTGCCGGAGACGGTCTGCAGGGAGGCGGTCCGCTTCTCCTTGAGGGCGGGAGAGTCGGCGCCGAGCATAAGCTCGGCGGCCTTGCTGGTGTACGTGGCAATGCCGGCGATGGGGGCATACTCGTGGTTCAGATTGGGGTCGTTGTAGAGGATCTCGTTGGCCTGTGGGGGAGGGAGCGCTTGGTTAGTTGACCGTTAGAGAGGCGGGGCTAGCTCGGGATTGGCAGGGGTTTGGGATGCAGCTGCGCGGGGCATGGCGGGGTAAGGCGTCAGGTGTTTGGAGCGGCTGTCGCAGCTTTGTCGCGCAGGTGACCCGGTGAATAAGGCAATCGCGCGTGCCAGGATTTGCAAGCAGGAGCACGGGGATGGGTACGACTGAGAGGGGCGGTGTGGATTGCCTCAGACAGTCGGGGAGTTAGTCACACACCTTCTTGACGACGGGAAGCACCCAGGGCCTCGCATTGTCATCTCTGTAAGCTCCAATGCCCTGTGAACAGAACAGTTAGTCTCGGTTTATTCCTCTTGGTATGCGCTGAGATGTGGGTGCCGAGCGTAGGGGGAAGCTCACCAGGTCGACCTTGTCCTTCGACTCATCGGCGCGGTACGCCCTCATGAGACCGAAGAGAGGGTCCTCGGGGGCCTGAGGCACGATGTTCGCCGGGAAATTCGTAGCAGACGCCATTTTTGCTTAGATTCGTATCTTTGTTCTTCTCGAACTTTAAAACTCGCCCAGAGTATTGTTTGGGGGGGAAGGAACGGTTGCGGGAAAAAGGTGCAAGGTGAGCTCAACCAAGGGACGAAACAGAGTGGAAGGGAAGCTTCTCGTATTAAGGATTCATGTGCTCCAGAAAAAGGTACAAGCTGTGAGTACACCGAAGCACATGTCCCCATGAGTCGTCCCGAGGCGGGCGTCTGTACGTAATACACGGCGAATGGGCGCCGCGTTTGGGCGTCTAGTACGGGTACATGGGCCCACACTGGCGTGCTAGTGCTGCCAGACGTCCTCGGGACCCCGCGGGGTGGGACTTGCTCATGACCCCATTCGTTCCCCGGGAGCTCGGGGCTGCCGGAGCCCCTCACGAGACCGCGAATGCGAGGCCGATCCCGTGTCGGGAATCGGTTGATGGGGTTTTCATCCTGGCCCGATGCCGAGGGGGCCCGGGCGCCGCCGGGCCTTCTGCGGGTACTGGCGGCCTCGTCATGCATGCTCGGAGGACCCTTCCGTAGAGGGGCATCGACCGCGATTATCGGTATGTTCGCCCGTGGAAGGGCATCTGCTGTGCTTGTAGTACCCACAGTACCGTTATTCTATGCGCAGCAACCAGGTCACGGTTCCACCCGCAGACCTGGCTCCACTCGTGCAAAGGTATCTACCGTGGAACCCTCACGCGGCGAAACTACCAGCTCACATCACAGGTCTGATCGCAGGCCAGGACTCTCCAAGATAGAAACTACGAATCCTTTCGGGACGTTCGACTGTATATACACTTCCCCAGGTGACTCACACTCACTCCCCTTTGCTTACAGCATTAATAGATCTCCGTTGCTCCCTTGCCCCTGCGCCGGCTGGAGCACATGCTGCGGCGCATGCGCGCTCACCACATACCCCGTCTCCCTCCCGTTCCCTCCCCCGCCAAACACGTCCCCCTGTTCGACACTCATTGCCGCCATTTGCTGTGGCCCAATACCCGCAAAGTAGGCGTCCGCGTCGTTGAGCGCCGATGGCGACACCCCGCTCCCGTTGGGCCCCGCCGCAGGCCTGTTCCGTGGGTCCACGTCCGACGGCTGGTCTCCGCGCCCAAACATGCTGAGGCTCTTCTGTCCGTCCCCGAGGCCCGCCGGGAGGGAGTCACGCTGGAGGCACGGCGAGTCCTGGAGCTTCTTGGGCCGCGCGGACCGGAAGACCGTCTGCACCGGCTTCAGGTACACCGTCGCCAGCGTGCCGACATTGAGGCACATCTCCTCGAGCGTCTGCGGGTCGAGCCTCTCCGACTCGGCCGTGATGGGCGGCTTCTCGCCCATGACGATGCTCCGGGCAGCGTTCATGTCCGTCGATAGGAGGCGCCAGTACATGTAGGCACGGTCCCTGAGGTCAGGGTTGTCCGTCTCCTCGGTCGCCCACTTGAGTACCTTTGGTACAAGGTCCTGGCCCCTCGTCGGCCGCTGGATGAACAGCTTTACAGTCGCCGTGAGGAGCGCCTGCTGCACGTCGACCGGCTCCTCGTGGAACGAGTACAAGAAGTCCTCGAGCAGAGCGTCCGAGTTCTCGATGCGGTCCGCATACTGGCCAATGACCCACACCATGGCGGCCTTCGCCTCCGGCTCGTCGAGCGAGTCGAGGTGCTCGCATAGGGTGCCGATGATGGACTCGTATTGGTTCGGGTACTTTCTGAAGATGTTCCGTATCACCACCGTCGCCTCCTGAACGATGTACGTAATCTTTGTCGCGACCAGCTCTAGGAGAAGGTCAATGCACCGTCTGGCCGCGGGCTCAATCTTAATCGCCAGCTTGCCAATGGCGCGCACGGCCTTGCGCACAAAGTGGACATCGATCTCCGTCGCGTATTCGCGCAGCTCCGTAAGCACCTCGTCGATGTTGTCCTCGGTCGCAAGCGTGAATATCAGCTCCAGCTTGGTTACCTTGACGTAGATAGGGTCGTTGTATTTGCAGAAGAACACCCGGATGTCGTTGCGCAGTACCTCCGGACGCCGTTGTAGAATTAGGAGCGCGTTCCGAAGCGCGAGGTACTGAACCTCGGGTCCCTTCGCGAGCAGTGTGACCAGCGGTGGTGATAGCTTCCTACACAGCGCAGACACCTGCTGCTTGTCTGCGATGTAGTTCATGAGGTAGAGGATGACACGGATACAAGTCAGGACGACTGATGAGTTGGAGTGGGATAGCCGAGGTGCGATTCGATCAGCCAATAACGACGCCTCAGACGAGTCTTGGGGGACGTAAGTCATGAGCGCCTCGAGGATGTACGTTTGACCCCACCTATATCGCACGTCAGTAAGAGTCTTGCACAACGCGGAAATGGAGTAGCTGAGGGCATCAGAACGTACTCGGAGCAATCCGGGAGGATGGCGACCATCTTGGAAGCATTGCGATAGTCGATAGTGAGCTTGATGGCCTCGCTCCTTTCCCAGATATCCATGAGCCCCGCAAGGGCACTGGCAACCACGGTGGGGTTGTCGTCCCTCAGCAGCGTATTCAACCGGTCAATGAGATCTGACTGCTCGACCATGTGCTTGTCGTGATCGTACAACTTGGCGACGCAAAACGCAGCCGTCTTCCGTACGTACGGGTCGCCGTCGCGCAGGAGGTGCCGAACTTGCGGAACTGTCGCGTGAACGAACTCCTTGACATGGACGTAGGAGAGGGTCCGCAGTGCAAGGGCCCTGACAAGGGGGTTCGGGTCTGCTATGTCCTGCGCGAGGGGTTAGGGGTCGCCTGAATAGCAAAGACAACTGGATGGCAGGTATCGCGAACGCACCTGCTCGAGCACCGGGATGGCCTTTATTGCAATCTCCGGCCGCATCCTAGCGTAGTTGACGAGATAGAGGAAACACCTTTGGCCTTTTCGTCAGCGACCTCGGCCCCGCTTACATGGCAGGGTGTAACCGCGACATGTCCCTACATCTTTTTTATCTCGAGACTCTGTATGTGCATGCACCCGATGATGTCGGCGAAGAGCGACACCATGTCGTTGTTGCTCATCGTCATGTTGGCGACGATCTTCTTGAGCGCAATCTTCTTGGCGACATATCCCCGGTCCTTCTTCCCGCCGGCGTTCAGCTCGAGGCGTAGCTCCGCGACTTTGCCCTGCGAGTTGTTTAGCCTTGGCCGAGGCGGAGGCGGGACGTATGGGAGGAACATCGTGGCCACGGATGGGAAGCACTATGGCAGGGAACATGGAGGGGGAGGGAGGGGGATGGAGCGAGGGAGAGTGAAGGCCCGGTTGGTGTACCCCGGGCAAGGGCGGGGAAGATGTCCCGAATATGCATGGCGACCGGACGGACACTTTGGGGGTAGTATGTGTGAGGACGGAAGTCGGTGATGGAGGGTGGGAGTCTCGTGGTACGGCGGCGACGCCATTGGAGGGACGGAAGTGGTGTGGTAGAAACGGACTCACCCGAGCGAACAGCTTGGAGTCTCCCCCCTGAGAGCTAGCCATGGCGCCGGCTCGGTCGATTCACGCTCGGTATATCGATAGGAGACTGCCGCGAAGACGGCGATGTAGACGGGGGCCGCTTGCGAGGGTGCTGCAGGCAAGGCGGTTCGAGTCTGGTGAGCCACGCTAGATCCGGATAGTCAAGGCTCTGTGGATGATCTTAGTCGCAACTCCAACTCCTGCCTGCTTTTTTGCAGAAAGCAGTCCAATAGGAGTCCTGATCGAGAAGCCCTGCCGTCGGACGCGGGGTCCCGGAGACGAGCGCGTTCCAAGCTTGCAAGCTGGCGCTTCGGTGTGCCGAGACAGCGCAAGGGCCGCGGGCCGTGGCGTGGAAACGGATACGGGGGCGTCGGCTCCAGGCTCTGGGCTTCAGCAGTGAATCGAAAGTCTTCAACTGTCGTGTCGAGATTTTGGGACGAAAAGGAAATTGTCTCGTCGACGTTGTCTCGCCCCCGATATTGCTCGTCGGGGGTCCTGGACCCCTTGGGGCAGACCCACTCTCGGATCGCATGGAAGCCCATTACTAACGTAATAGTGGGTCGCAGGCGCCGCACCCCCCAGAACGTGCTCCGCCCATGCTGAGCGCCGCCGACCCATCGCCAGCCTTCCAACAGCTATCTCGCGCTCTACCCTCGCAGCTTCGACCGTTCCGCCGACGCAGCCGCAATATCCCAAGCTCCCTCACCATGTCGCAGACCGCTGTCGAGTACCCCCGATGGGTCGTCGACCTGAATAACCCGCCCCTGCCCAAGAGCAAAACTACTGGCATCGTCGACCCGCCCGGCTACCAGTCTCAGGCCCCCTCGACCTCCAAGGTAAGCCGCCACCGCACCACCATGCCATCGCCCCATGCGACGAGGATAAGTTTCTAACCAATTCATTGAGAACAGAGGCCGAACACGTCAAAGACCCAGCCGCGACAGCCCCAGACCCCCCAGGAGATGGACACGCTCAAGCTGAAAAAGGCCTGGGAGGTTGCACTCGCCCCGGTCAAGAGCCTTCCCATGACGGCCATCATGATGTACATGTCGGGCAACACGCTTCAGATCTTCAGTATCATGATGGTCTGGATGGCCTTCAAGAACCCCATCATGGGCGTGCTTTCGACGAACCAGGCCTTTGCACGCTTCGAGTCCGAGACGAACAAGTCGGAGATGGTCCCGATCAAGCTTGTATACGTTGCGATGCAGCTGCTGGCGCTGGGCGTGGGCATTTGGAAGGTCAACTCGATGGGATTACTGCCGTATGTTTCCCTCGGGCTCCGTGGCATTGAGTCTGGAAACGGTATATCTAACAGAGTGCTAACACTTCGCTTGCAGTACTACCCGATCAGATTGGCTTGCGTGGGAGGGACTAAGGGTGCCAACGGAGCGTGCCGTTTCGGGGTTATGAATGATTGTATCCCAAGGTTGAAAAAGACGAGCTCTTGGGAGTTTCAGCACGAATATGAAGTACCGACGCCATTGATGCGGGCACCTGTTACTTGAGTGGCTTGAAACCTCAAGCTTCTACTCCGTAAACGTGAAGGCATTCTTGCCATAGGACATCATATGTGGTACTCAGGGACTAATTACTGCCGCACCGCCTATAACCCATCCTCGAGCTGTAATCTCTCTCGGTCGAAGTCTACGGTTTGTTTGACGAGAGTCGAACTTTGGCTGGAGCTGAGACTCCACTCACCCCTAGATATTACAAGCAAGCCACGGGTGTGCGCATGAAGACGTACATTCGTATCTGAACGAAAAAGGCTTCGATTGTCCGTTTTAAGATGCAATGGATGACAATTCAGCATCAGAAGTGTTGGCGCAATGAGCTTCATGCTCGGAGGCGCTCTTTATGGTCTTGTGGGATGCCAAGACGTAATGCTCCTGTCAGGCACATGCCGGTCGGTGCACCTGCCGGAATTTCTTGGAGCTGCCAGACAGCTCCGACCCATGACATCTGGCAACTTCAGCAACGACATCCCCCTTCGGCGTCTACCCACTGCAAACTAAGCCAATCTCCTCGCTTCATGACGACGACCAGACCACTCTAGCCTTCAATGCTACATTTCCGCCATCATGGACCTGACTCCGACCTTCAACGACCTGCTGCGGAAATGCGATGCGCCTCTCGCGGGCCGCAAATTCAGCTTCGACGAGCTCGAGGACTTTTTGAAAGAAGCCTACAGGATAGTATGTTGAGCGCCCTACTCTTGCCGCACCGCTGCTCACATTCCCGCAGAACTCGCACATCACCAATCTCCACAATGAGCTCAAAGACGTCCGACAAGCCTACCTCTCCACCGCGCAGCCCCGCAAGACGCATCTACGAACAGGCCAAACCCAGCGCTACCTCACCGACCGCGACCGCGAGGACATCGACGCCAACGCCAAGCAGATAATCCGCGAGATCAACGCGAGCATCCGGATCCTCGACGACGCGGAGCACAAGCGGCGGACGGATCTCAACGCGGCGATCCGGAGGAAGCACGCGGGTGCGCTTGGGGCCCTGGGGAGCTGGGCGGCGGGCGGGAGGAAGACGGCAGAGCATGAGGCGGCGGAGTCGAGGGCGCTGGATATTGGGGTTCACAGGGATGGCGTGCTCTGGTTGTTGAGGAAGAGGTTGGAGTTGTGTTGTGGGACGCAGCAGGGGATGATGGAGGCGAGGCTGAGGAGGGAGATGGAGAGGAATCGAAGTGTGCTTGCCAATGCTCCTGCGCCGTTGCCGGGATACAACACGATGCACGATAAAGCAAGCCACGGGGGTCTGCCGGAGAGGTCTACGAACGTGGACGGCCCGTCGCCCGATGACCACGGCTCGTTGGCGCCGGACCTGAACCTGACGCAGGAGCAGGTGCAGATGTTCGAGAAGGGGAACCAGGACATGATGACGCACTACCAAGAGACGCTCGACAAAGTCAGGTACGTTCCCTCGATCCATCCGCTTCCTTATATACGATGACTAACAGCCCAATGCAGGACGGCTGAGCAGTCCCTCATCGAGATCGCGAACCTGCAGACTGTCCTCGCAAATAACCTGACGGTCCAGTCGGCACATATTGACCAGCTCGTCGCGGACGCGGAGAACGTGGTGGAGGACGTGGGGGGCGGAAATAAGGAACTGAAGCGTGCGACGGAGAGGCCAAGTACGGCGCGGTATACCTTCTTTGCGGCGAGCGGTCTCTGCGCTTTCCTGATTTTGTGGGATTTGGTAGTGTAGCGGCGACATATATATACTCTTTGGTTCGACGTGCGCAACCAAGGGACTCGGCCACTATCTCGCCCCAGGCCAAGACAGCTGCTCGCGTCGTTTTCGAAGGCTTCCACGGTGCCGGGATTCCCTGCAGGGCGAGGGCCTTGGGTCACATTGGGACGGTGCGGGATCATGCCGTCACGCGAGCTCCGTACTAGGGAGATCTACGATGCGACGCGTGTTCTGAGGCCTGGATGATCAGAACTTCTGATGCTACGGGACTAGTAAAGAGTTTGGGCATCACAGCAGTGCCCCGCTGCTGTGGGTGACATACTGTGTACACATACACAGTCAAGCCTGACCCCAGTACACTTCTCACATCCTCCTTCATGGCCCAACTCATACAGGGCTGGGAGCGAGGACAATATCTGGGCCGTGTGCAGGAGGCAGGGGTCTGGGACATTGTGTCACCTGTTGCTATGGGCATGTCGGACTTGTTTCGGAGATTCCAGCATCGAAAACATTGACGGGCTGGTTCCACGGGGCGTGCAAGCCGCGGAACTGTCGGGAGGTCTTTGGGATCACCCGGATTGCGGCGCAACTGTTGATGTGGGGAACCGGAGAACGCGGCCTGGGCCGCTCCAAGCTCTCCAGACTGGATCGTGATCGAGACAGTGGACATGATGGGACGAAAGGCAGAGTCTGGACCGATGCAAACCAATCTACATCTACAATCTGGTATTTCCGCTCAGTCTATGCTGTGCTTTAAGCGCGTTATCCAATGTACTTTTTTTTTCCAAGGCTCAGCACTTTCCTCAAGCTGCCTCGCATGCAGATTCGGCTGCGTTAGTACATCCGCCCAGAGTCGACCTGCAGCTTAGCTTTCGCTCTCACGTCAGGATTCCATAATAATGGTGCCAGCATACGAAAAAGTAACTGGTCGGACACCAGAACAATCCGTGCTAAGATCTGGTTGGTTTTCGCGTCCATATCTTTCCACAAACCTCGGATCAATACATGTGTCTGCGGAGTAATCGCGGTGTTTGGCTTGCTGTCACTCTGGGCCAGCTTTGACAGGCAAAGAGTACATCCCACAGGCCGGCCCCTCCCCCGGCCGAAACTGTGCAGCGCTACCCACCGCCCCCCCCCCCCCTTGGTGCGCCGCCCACGCCTCCCGCGCGACAGCCCACACGACCACCCCCATTCTCTTCCCCCATACCCTCCGTCTTTCCCCCAGATCCACTTGGTTAGGGGCCGGTAGTGCTGGGCCATGCAACAATTCCATGTCTGATTTCCCGGATCCACCAGCCCATCTTCCGCCCGCTTTCTCCCCCATCATATCCTTCCAATCCCCTCTCGCGCATTTCCACGCCTCTAATACTCGGAATTCGGGCTTCTGTGCTGAGATCAATATCCACGACACACGAGAAAGGGCGCCTGGATCATGACGCGCTAACCGTTGCGGCTCACCCTCGCTTCATATCTGCAGCAGCGAACTTCAATCTGAAAGGTGCAATCAGCCAAACCTGCCCATCATCAGCCAATTCCGAGCCCCAGCCCCTGCCGCGCCCGCCACACCCCCCCAGCTCCCTCCCTCACGTCGCATTCGCTGATCCGGTCGCCTGTCCATCTCAGCCACCCCCAGACGCCGTGCCCCCCCCCCCCCCCCATCCTCCACGCCGACCCATCCGGTCTCCCCGACCATCGCCCCCCCTCAACCATCAACCATCCGACCCCCCGACGAACACCGTCCGTCCGCCCGGCATGACGGACCAGCCCGAGGCCAAGAGTGATTCTTCTAAGGGCAAGACGGGGGCCCTCGAGCAGCCGGCCGACGCCCTTAAGATGGCGGACCTGAGCAAGTCCGCGGCCGATACCGAACCACCGAGCGACAGCGCCCAGCAGACGAACGATACCGCGGCGACCAGCGAGCCCCAAGAGGCCAGCAACCCGCAGCCCGCGCCCGGCGACGCCCCGCCATCCAGCGAACCCCAGGGAGGAGCCACCGCCGGCCCCGCGGGAGCGCCGCCCTCTAACACAGACTCGTCCTCGATGCCGCGGCTGGCGGGCTCCACGTCCGACAAGGGCAAGGACCCAGAGGTTCCCCCTCCGCCCCCCGCTAAGAACGACGAGCCCACCGCCGCCCCGAACGACGGCGAGCCGGCCGCCGCCGCCCCGGACGACGAGGCACCTGCCGCTAAGAACGCCGAGCCCGCCGCCAAGGGCGACGAGTCGTCGGACGCGGCCATAGGCGAGGCGTCCGAGGAGGTCGCCAGGGCCGGGGGCTCAGGTTCGCGGGGCGATGGAGGGCCGGTGTGCGTCATCACGCTGCTTGTGCCGTCGGGCAAGAAGCACCCGTACAAGCTGAGCGAGAAGTACTTGACCCGGCGGGGCGTGACGATCCCGGGCATGACGCCCTCGGGGCACAAGGACGTGCTCAGCATTAGCGTTTATACCCTCAAGGAGCTGATCCTGAGGGAGTGGAGGGATGATTGGGAGCCCGCGCCGCCTAGCCCGACTCAGATTAGGTTGATTTCGTTTGGGCACATAATGTCTGATAAGCATCAGATCAACCGTGAGTTGGCCGCCCTTCTACTCGATCTCTTGCCATTTGTGCCGTTCCTTGGTCGTCGCTAACACTTGGCTATCTAGAATACAAGTTGAGCACGGAGACGAGCAACGTCGTCCACATGTCTGTCCGCCCGCAGGATATCACCGAGGAGGAGGAACCCAAGGGAGGCGCCAAGAGTGGCGACCATGCGGGCAGCGGCGCGGGGGACAGCGGCACCAGGTGCTGCGTCATATTATGAGGAGCGAAAGGGAGGAAGGGAGTGTCGGTTTTGCTGAGGATTTGGCGCGCCCGCGGCTGGTTTTATGGCATGCCGCTTCTAGTCCTGCTGAGGATGTGGCCGGGGCGTGTGTTTGATACCTCCTCTGTTGGCGGAGCTGCCGCGAGTCATGGTTTTACAACATCCTTGTTACGCCCGCGGGATACGCGGATACCCTGGCTCGCGCCAGACGGTGCCGGGAGCAGGCACCGGACGACGGGAGTTATAGACCGTGGAAACGCGAGCGTCCCCCCGTGTTTCCAGCTCGGTGATTGGGCTCGCCTTGTTTTGGTGTATGCAGCCCTTTTTTGTTTTACATCGTAACCCCCTTTCCTTTTTTTTTTTTTTTTTCTTATTTTTGTCTGTTTGCAATGAGTTGGACATTTGGTATTTCACAGGATGGGGAGAGAGAGATGGCAACAGCGGGAATCGGCGTCTTGTTTTTTTTTTGTTGAAATTCGACCTTACCGAGTGTAACTTCTCTTTTCCCTTCCTCGTCTTACCCATCTGCGTTTCCTCCTACTAGTCTGCCGTCTCGTCATGGCTATCTCCTGCGTAGTTCGCGGAGGAGAAGGTCTTGGGGGCTTTTGAGGGGCTTCATAGCGTGTTAGGAATAGAGGGACTGGAATATAAACACCACCAGGCACTTGATGGCCAACGCAGACCACAGACACGTAGCGTGGGGTGGACGGTGGCACGGGGAACTTGAGAAATGGGATCTATGTTGGCGAGGCCCAGTGTCATAAACGAATCCCCAATTACTCTCCCTCTGGCCCTTCTATCCACCCCAAACCGAGCACATACGCTCCCCTTACATCTTCAGCTTCCTCTCCATCTCGTCATGGATGCCGACGATGCCCCTCGACTCCTCCCCAGTGAACACGTCTTCCCACGTCACACTCTCGTCCCTCCCCCTCAGGATATCCTCATGGACGCTCGGCGCCCCGCCCCCCAGCGCCGCGGGCCTCCACGTCCCGTCCCTCACAATCTTGAGCTCCATCTCGCGCCGGATCGGCTCCGCCATGCCGTACATGCGCCGCAGGGTCTCCATGCGGAGAGCGTCCTGCGTGGCGTCCCAGTTCTTGAGGCGGGACTCGAGGGGGTGCGCGCTGTCCGGGGGCGCGGGGCCCTCGGCAGGGGTGGACTTGGGGCCGATGCCGGAGCGGAGGGTGTCGTGGAGGCCAGGGGCGGAGGGGGCGGAGGCGGTGGGGGTGGTGTGGGTGAAGGTTGTGGAGGGGGTGTTGGCGGGGATGAGGCGCATTGACTGGTGGTGGTTAGCACTTGGAAGCAGAGACGGAGGTTAGGCTGGGTAGAGGAAGGCGCTTACCATCTTGGCGGTGTTTCCTGGGTGACGGGTTTAAGTGTGTGGTGTGGAAGAGCTCTTCGGAGCGCGTGCGCTGTCTCGGCTTGGTATCGTGGCGCGTCGGGTGGTGATGGCGTTGATGCTTGGAGGGAGTTGGGGATGACGGCGGAGCTTGGGAGGGCGCCGGAGCTCTGCGGCAGCTGCAGGCTGCAACCGGATGCGTATGTGGTAGGCTGGCGCCCATTGGCCAGCGTTGACCAGTGTGGGGAGGCTATGCATGTGTCGGGCATAAGAATATGTGCGATAGATGGTACCCAGCTTTGGCGCTCCCCGTGAGCCAATGACAGACCCCGTCCTCGTAACACCCCAACTAACGTGAGCCTACGTAGAACGATGTGTTGTTGCAGTCGCACATGTTCGATGTAAACAGCCCCACCATCGTCAATGTATACAAGATTGTCTAGTATAGACGCGCCGGCTCTCACAATCCCCAAATATCCAACCATCCCCCATCATCCCCCCGCAAAGGCCTCTCCAGCCTCCCAAACCTCGCCGGCATCCCCGAGTTCGCCTCGGGAAGACACATCCACTCCCTCACGCAGTCCGGCACCTCCTCCTTGACATGGCTGATACACACCAGCGCCTGCTGGTCCGAGAGCCCCCCGAGCTTCACGTTCCCCGCCTTCTTCACTTCGCTGTCCACCACCTCTCCCTCCCGAATCGTCTTCCCCTCTCCGTGCTCGAGGAACAGCGCACACTTGTCGCGGATCGCCTCGTCCATGCCGCTAAAGGCCTCGTCGAGGACGACAATGTCGGGGTTCTTGACCTGCGCACGGATAAAGAGCGCCACGCGCTGAGCGCTGAAGGAGAGCTCGCCGAGGAGGTAATCCCCCGCCCAGGACAGATCCCCCTCTGGGTCCTTGGCCGACGCGTAAGACGGGTGAAGCTCGTGCGCGAACCACCTCAGCGCGGCGTCGACCCTCGCATCCGCTTCAGCGTCAAGCTTAGGGATGCTCTGGAACGTATCCGCCCACGCACTCTCAATGACCCTCCGCACCGTTAGGTTCCTGGGGAAATGCTGGTGCACCTCGGGGCTCGAGTGCCCAATCCGTGACTGTATATCCCAGAACGTAAGCGCCCGCGCCCCGGACCCCGGCTCCGGGATGCGGCTGCGGCCAAAGAGGCGGATGGGGAGCGAGTAGGTCTGCGGGTGATCGGAGCACAGGAGGGAGACGAGCGTCGTCTTGCCGGAGCCGTTGGGGCCAAAGATAGCCCAGCGGTCGCCACGGCGGACGGTCCAGTGGAGGCCGGGCTGGCTTCCTTCCCGGGTGGGCTCGGTCCAGTTTCCTAGGGCAATCTTGTCGCCGTATCTCACCTGGCAGCCGTCCATCTCTACGACCTTTTCACCCTGGGGCTCCTTCGCGGGAGAAGTAGGCTTGGGAGGGGCCTTTGGCTCGTTCTTTCGGATGCCGCCTGTCCATTGTCCGCCGATGCGCTCGTTTCCGCGGAGGACCTCGTCCCTAGGCCCTATGGCAGCCACCTCGCAGTCGCCCTTTAGGTAGATAAGGTGCGTGATCCAGCCGGGTAGGTCGTCCTGCGGGCGCGCGCTGAGAACGAGGCGCGGGCTCGCCTCACCGGCGAGCGACTCCAGCAGGGGATCCAGTGCGCGCACGGTCGGGGGGTCCAGCCCCATGAAGGGCTCGTCCAGCAGAAGAACCTCGGGGGTCGCGAGAAGGGCCTTTGCGATGCGGGCTCTCCGGCCCTGGCCGTTACTCAGGAACGCCACGGGGAGGTCCAGCAACGGATCAAGGCGCAGGTTCGTCACGGCGCGCCGGAATAGCCGCTCCGTCTCCGGGCTGTCGTCCCGCTCCCTGGACGGGTTGAGCTCCGTGTTGCCCGTCAGGTAGTCTCGCAGCGAGAAATCGGTCACCTCGCGCCGGGACTCGTAGCGCGCGGAGAGGTAGGCCGACGTCGTCACGCCGCTGGACAGCCCGGCGCCCATGCGCTCGCCGTCGAAGCCGACATACTGGATCGCGCGGTCGGGAGTCCGGAGGTGGTGGGGGACGTCAGGGGTGGACAGGTATGGGAAGGACCGAGCAGTAGGCGGGTCGCAGAGGAGGCGCCCGCGGAGGAGGTGCAGGAAGGTGGTCTTTCCGGAGAGTGAGGGCCCGATGACGCACCAGTTCTGGAGGGGCGTGGACGACGAGGGGAGCTCAAAGTTGAGGTTGGAGAACAGGGCCGGGTTCGCGTGGGATGAGAGCGTGTTGGGATGCGCGCGCCGGAAGGTCCCGTTGGCGATCCGGACGATGGGGTGCGCGAGCGGGGTCCGCATCGTGGCCGACACGATCTAGGATAGGAGAGTGGTTCAGGCGGCGCCCATGTCTCGTCAGTTGGCTCCCGGAGTGTGAGAAGCGGCGGCCGTTGAGTCACGGAGCCGAGATTCGGAGGTTGAGAGCTCGAAGGTTCATCCGTGTCGGATCGGCACAGATATGCCGACGCCCGCCGACTTCGCACTGGCTGAGGACCCAGACTAGCCGACTACCCTCGCATTTCCCCATAGCCTCTCAACTTGAAGCAACGTAACTTGAGACACGATACACCTCATTCCCATGTTTATCAACACACGGTCATTAATATAAAAAGTTGCGTTAGAAAATGGATAGACAGGCACCGCTAAGTCTTAATGTTGGACGTGGGAAGGTCGGATAGCTCCACTGCAAACCGTTCCATACGCAGATAGCTAACCGCCGGCCATATCCTTGGAGAATATTTTTTTTCCAGATAGCTGAAAAGCCCCATTTTAGTACTGAAGCATCTATTCTAGCGCCAGACCTGTAAGCACATGGCTCCAGTGGCGTTGGTCTCGGTCCTTTAGCAGACGAGGTTGCTCCCGCTAGTTCTCACACAATGGGCTGCTATTCTTGCTATTGGGATATCCATGTAATAAAATTACAAAATGATAAAAGAAGCAATGGTATCTACGTAGAAACTGTATTAGCGAACGTCTGCGGGATAAGAATAGAACGGCGAGCTAGGCAATGTGAAATTTTGGTTCGACTATAACATGGTATGTTCAACAAGCTTACGCCATGGAAACGATGGCAAATATCATATGCAACGACTAGGAGCAAGAATGTGACCATGGTAACATAACATGTCGAGGCATTCTATTCCCGTCGTCTTTCCTATATATCAGTCCCTAGGACCAAAGGTTAACATCAGAAGTAGAGGTAAGAGGCATATGCTAGTGAAAGGCCGGCTGAGTAGACCCTGGATAAAACGACGAGGTTTGAAATACGAACCTCGTATATAATTGCGTGATCCTTCCCAGTTCCCGTCAGCGGCTATTCAGACCGGCCACATATCTTGCTAGGATGGAAGGCCACCGACCTAGGGTCCCACCCCCTAGAGCTTTAAGCACGCCAAGCGCAGGATCATGGACAAAGCTCTCGCCGGTATGTTCTATAGAAAGGAAACCCATCACTTCAAGACTAAATGTGGATCCGTCCTCCCTCTCATCTGAACTTCATAGTTCATGCGCTTTTCTTGGACCGAGTCCTGAGAGTAAAAGCAGTTCACGACACCCACAGGATGTCATTTCAAACACCCAGCACATATAGGAATAATGGGATCACCACTGAGTCGTATTGAGCAAAACTATCTTATCTAACCCAAAACAAAAGCATCTGGAGATCTGTTGAAGTCGGCCTATACCGCAAGTTAGCTCGACCTGATAATAAGCCGTAGCCAAACGACTATACTCCAATGAAAGTAGCCAAAATATTTGTTGAGCATAGTACTACTAGCTTATTCAGCTACATACATAGAAGTGTGTGTTTCTCTCTAGACGTGTCAGTGAGCAAGATGAAGTCGACTAGGTTGGTGATCTAGAAGGGTACATGAGGGCCACAGTGCGATGTTCTACTAAGCGATGTCCCGCTAGCGGGTCGATAGCTCAGTGGTAGAGCGAAGGATTGCAGTCGATCGACCGCGAATATCCTTAGGTCACGTGTTCGATCCACGTTCGGCCCTTCATTTCTTCTTTTATATTCAATTCGGATATTCCTTTTTTGGCTCTCTACAAATACAGAAGCATCTCTTTCAAGAGACCTTCGTCGTTTGTCTTAATTTTTTTCTCCAGGGGGTATAAGTTGGTTGTAATGGCAGGCGTCATAAATACTGTCATGAAGGCGTTTCTGTAGGTAGAAGGGGATTTTAGGTCGTGTCTTCGCACTTCCAACATGTATTTTTGCAGATAATGTTTAGACCTTCCACTCCTTGTTCTTGGCGCAGTAGCGGTGTCTGGTACTACTTGCTTGGGATCTCCAAAGGCCCGTGGAAGAGTATTATCATACTCGCAGTAGATGAAGTAGAATGAGGTGTGCCTGGCATGCTTAGCAGATGGGCTCTTTGTTCTTGTTAAGACCGAGGGCTCATCTGAAGTCGCCTGTAGTCAAGTTAGTCGCGAAGAATCTTGGACGCGCCGACGCGTTTCTCGCCGCCTCTCACTAGACTGCCTCATTCACTCCCCTCAAACGCAATCCCCCCGATCCAAAGGTTTCGGGGGCCTAATTGATGAGTAACGCGGTTTAAGTCTTTGATACTCTCTTTGTTATCATTCACCGGACAGCCCCAAGAGCAACTTGTGTTCGTTTTCGTTGGACGCCACGGTCACAGTGTATTAGACTGTCTACACGTTAGGACACAGCCAAACTCACCGCACGCCCACAGTGCGTCTTAGATCGTCAAGTACCGCACCCTCGCCAAAGCACCATCACAGCTCACACGCGAACCTCACTCCCTCACACACTCTTACTACCATCCCCCTTACACCCACCCCAGCACCGCAAACTAAACCCGTCATCACACGCTTCAACTCCAATCGACGAAGGCCTTCCACCACCCACTTCGGACGCAACCATGGCCCCAAAGCAAGCGGCGGCGCCCTACTCCAAGGACGAAAAGGTGCTCTGCTTCCACCATGAGATGCTCTACGAGGCCAAGATCCTCGACGTGCAGCCGCTCCCCGAGGGCTCCGAGGCTGGGAGCCACCAGTACAAGGTGCACTACAAGGGGTGGAAGGCGACGTGGGACGACTGGGTCCCCGCGGACCGCATCCGCAAGCTGAACCCGGAGAACGTCGAGCTGGCGGCCCAGCTCATGGCCCAGGTGAAGAACCTGTCGCAGAAGGGCGGCGCCAAGGCGAGGAAGGGTAAGGCGGCCGCCGCGACTGAGTCGGCGAGGGGGAGCGAGGAGAGGGGCGCGCAGGGGGGCAGGGGCCCCAGGCGGACGAGGGACTATGAGCTCGAGCAGGTGGGTTGCCTTTCCTTTTTTTTTTTTTCCCACTGCGCTTCACCCCCGGTTCCTTGCGTCACTGCATGCATGCGGATGTCCATCCGTTTTTGGCGCGCCTGAATCTTCATATTGGTCCTGGTTCTCCCATTTCCCCCTGCCTCCATCCGACATCTCACAATGAGGACGAAATCCACCCCGGACGCTGACCGCCTCCAGGAGGAGGGCTTCCACTCGCGCCCCTCGATCAAGCTCCCGATACCCGACTTCATCAAGTCGGTCCTCGTTGACGATTGGGAGGCCATCACCAAGAATAATCAGCTGGTTCCTATCCCGCACCCGCACCCCGTTTCCGAGGTCTTTGCCGACTACCTCGCGCACGAGCGCCCGCGCCGCGAGGAGGGGTCCGCCGTCGCGGATATCCTCGAGGAGACGTTTGCGGGGCTGAGGGAGTACTTTGAGAGGGCTGTGCCGAGGATCCTCCTTTACAGGTGAGTTGCTTACCCTTCTTTCTGCTGTTATCTCCCGTTTCCAATTCCACGGCTGTTTGGGGCTCGTTGCTGACGAGACCAGGTTCGAGAGGACGCAGTATCACGAGGTGCGCGACTCGTGGGCCAAGGCGAAGGAGGGTGAGCCGAAGTGCGTCACCGACACCTACGGCGCCGAGCACCTCTGCCGCCTCCTGGGTATGCTCTTTCCCACTCCGCTTCTCTCTTACACTCTCGCCTTGCCACCCACGTTTCTCGATGGGCCAAGACTAACCCACGCACAGTCTCCCTCGAGGAGCTCATCGCCCAGACAAACATGGATCACCAGTCCGTCTCCCGCCTGCGCGAGGAGCTCGTCAAGTTCACCACCTGGCTCACAAAGAACGCCTCCAAGTACTTCGCCGAGCAGTACGAGACGCCGTCGCAGGAGTACGTCGAGAAGACCAAGTTCTAGGGCCGGGGGCTGGCCGGTGTTTCTTCTGTTCGTCGGTGTATGGCGTTGGGATGCTTAATTCTTTTTTCGATGATTTCATGGTTGGAGGGCTGGTCAGGATGCTCAGGACATGGTCTTTGTTTCCAGGGACATGGTTTTTGTAGTGCTGGGGCGCCCTCCCGGATCGTGGTAGCGCAATGTACATGAGAGCAGCCCTGCGGCTACGGATCGGGTTGGACGTCCGCGATGTGAAGTTGGGACACTGCGGAGACAATAGAGGCAGATATCCCTGTATACTTCTTACGATGTCGATGGATGCCCGTGATCCTGCCTTCACTCATCCTCCTTCCCAAGTAGTACGGCCAGTCGACTCGGTAGACTCCTGGATAGACCGGGACAGGCATCATCCCCCGTAGCATGAAAACGGTACGGGGAGCTGGCGTGTCCAGTGACAGCCCAACGAGCCGGCTTCATGGAATGCACGCTCCGCTTCCCCCAAAACATCAGCACCCCCCTTTCGTTGTCTTGGGATGTTGTGCTTCGGAGGAGGGCCTTCACTGGGTTACATACAATTCGACTGACCGGCAGCTTGGATCTTGACTTGGGCAGGCCGCGCCCTGGAATCAGGACAGCGCAAGGAGAGGACATCGGATGGCCCCAAGCAAACCACACAGGCTGTAGAGACCTTGGCCCAGAAAAAAGATGATGATACACCCTTCTATTGCCCAAACGTTTTCTCAAGATGCAACATACACTATATTACAAGCCCCCACCTCCCTCCTTTCCTTTTCTGTCCCCACCTCCTCGTCCCATGGACTTACTGCGCCGCTCCCCTCCTAACGTTACCCAGAACCTCGAAGCCCCTCTCCGGCCTCCTCGCCTCCCTAACCTCCTTCTTGCTAAGCGCCCTATCCACCTCCTCAACCTTGACTAGCTCCTTCACCTTCATGATCATTCCCGCGAACTGCGCCTCGACGGGGTGGAACACCACCTGGCTCCGCCTCCTGAGCCCGAGCGCGGCGAGGACGCCCCGGGTCCGCTTGGGCAGGCCGATGGCGGAGCGGTGGAGGGTTATCCTGAAGAAGGACATTGCTTCGGTTTTTCGGGTGTCGCGTGGACGGCTGAAGGGTTTATATGTTCGGGCAGCCGTTCGTAGTAAATCGAACGAGGTAGAAGACGCGTGCCGAGCCGGTAATGTGCAAGCTGCTATCCGTCCGTAAGATATCAAGTCGTCGTTTCGCAGAGGTTGAGATCACGCCCGAAGCCCGTTCCAATCCTGCTCTACCCACCGCACGTCAGTCCAGCCCTCTAAAAGAACCGTATGGTCGCAGGATACACACCCGAAGGAAAAAAAATATCAGCCTCCCGCGCGATTGGCAGCAGTTCCGTCGAATCCGTCACGTCGTCGGCTCAGCGGGCAAGATTTGTCGCGGTCTGAAGGTTTCACCCGGGTCTACTTCGGCAGACGTGATACGGCCTTCCGGAGCTCGACACCAACCCCACTAATTATAATTACGTAATCATACAGGGTCCCTCGTTCTGACAGCTTATTCACTTAGACCGAGTACATGCGAGCATGAGATCACAAGAACCACAGCAACGAGTCGTAGTCTAGAATACGTATTAGAGGGCCTTTAATAACCCTAAGACTACAGTTCATACAGATCAAATCGCGTAAAAACCACAACCCCACGACCCAGCTCCCTACCAATCCCTCAAGCAACCCGCTCTTCCGACCGACCACTCTACATGTGGACCTCGACCCTACCCTCGGCACCGGGCGGGCCGGTCTTGAGGTTGGGCAGGAGGTACGTAATGTCGTCCCAGGGGTGGCGGTACAGGCCGGTGCGCAGCCTCTTCTGGTCGAGGAAGTGCGCAATGAGACCGATGCTCCTTCCGAGCACGAAGAGGCCGTTGAGGACGCCCATCTTAAGGTAGTCCTCCGCCTCCTCGGTCGAGAAGGCACCGCAGTTCCGCACCAGGTCAACGAAGCACACAGCGATGCAGCCGTCAACGTTAAGGATGAGGTTGTCCTTCTTCGACGTCGTCACCGTCTCGACCGCCAGCGCGTAGTCGAGCATCTTGTGCGACGGGAACTTGGCCTTGACGTACTCCTTGACGAGCTCCACCCGCAGATCAGGGTTGTTACGCGACTTGACGCGGTGCCCGATGCCGGGAATGAGCTTGTTCTGCTTGCGCATCGTGTCGACGAACTCGCGGGGGCTGAGGTTCTTGTCGAACGCCTTGGTGAACTCCTCGGCCGCACCGTCGAGCGCGCCACCGAACCGCGAGCCAATGGTCAGGAGACCGCTGACGAGCGCGCTGATGAGGTCCTTGCCCGCACGAGTGGTGATGATGGTGTTCATCGCACCGGACACGGCAGGACCGTGGTCGGCCGTGAGCATGAGTACCATCTCGAGGAACTTGCCGGCGTAGTCAGGTAGACGGCGGCGGAACCACAAAAGGGACATCACACCACCGATACCAATGTCCTCCTTGAACACGTCCGAGATGGGCATGCCCGCGTACAGGAGCTCCTGGCCACGGTCGTCGGAAATGGTAGAGATGAAGGCGGCGGGCTTACGGATCAGACCAAGCTCCTGCGCCCACGAGTAATCTATGGGGATCTTGGGCACAACGGGCTCGGCCTGGGGCACGATGGTGCCGTCCTTGACGAGGCCCTCGTAGACAGTCTTGAGGGTGGAGGGTAGGTCCTCAAATGTGTCGGGCACGTGGAAGCCGGCCTCCTTCATCATCTTGTTCTTCGTGGCAGCGGTCTCGAGCTGCGAGTTGGCAAAGGCACCGGCGTGACCGAACTGCACCTCGGTCTTGAACATGCTGGCGCACGTGCCAATGGCCCAGGCAACGATGGGCTTGGTGATGATGCCCTGCTTGACGGCCTCGATAACCTTGTACTCCTCGACACCACCGACCTCACCGAGCAGCATGAGGATCTTGCAGTCGGGGTCGGCCTGGTACCTGAGCAGGTGGTCGATAAAGGTGGTTCCGGGGTACCTGTCACCGCCAATGGCGACACCCTCAAAGACACCATCCGTGTTCTGGGAGATGACATTGTTCAGCTCGTTGGACATGCCGCCAGACTTGGAGACGTAGCCGACGGAGCCCTTCCTGTAGAGCTTGGAGGCGACGATGTTGTCCATCATGCCACCAGTGTTGCCGATCTTGAAGCAGCCGGGCTTGATGCCACCGACGGTGGCGGGGCCAATAATGGTGACGCCCTTCTGCTGGGCAACGTGGGCAATCTCACGGGCGCGCTGTGACGGTTAGCATCTGGTCAGGTCACAGCTCGGGAGGCTGCCAACTTACGCGCTCAGGAACACCCTCGGCGATGATGGCAATCGTCTTGATCTGAGGGCACTGCATGAGCTCCATGGTGGAGCTGTAGACACTCCTGGAAGAGGCGAAGTTGACGACAACGTCGACCTCGGGGTGCTTGGCCATGGCCTTGGAGACCTCCTGGTAGACGGGCAGGAGGGTCTCGCTGGTGCCCCAGTACATCTTGCTCACGAACTGGCCGCCGAATGTGTAGATGATGCCGGCGACCGAGGGTGTCGACCGCTTGCAGATGAAGTCGAAGTCGAGCATGCCCTGGACCGCACGCGGTTGCAGTCCGTAGACGAAGCACCTAGTCTTGTTGTGGAAGAGGGCATGCGAGGGCAGCGGGCTTAGCGGCCGGCTGGGAGCCGCGAAGCGGCGAATGTTGTCGTTGGCGGAGAGCGAAGCCTTGCCATTGGCAACGCCGTTAGGGGAAGGAGAGGCCATGGTGAAGACGGCGGGGATCGGACTACTGAGGATGAAGGCTCGTGGGTCGCGTCGCCGGGGGGAACTGAAGGCGGAGGGGAGAAAGTCAGCGGAGCTGGCAAAGCAGATGAATTAAGGTATGAGAATGGAGCGGTAGGGATAGATGGGAGTTAGGTCGATGGGAGAGTGATGGAGGGGAGGTCCTGGAAAAGCGCGAAGGAGGGTCCGAGGGCGGGATTTGTCAAAGTGGGAGGAGAGTCGACTCCTTCCAACAAAAAAATTGGTGGGCAGGGGCAGCAAGGCAGGCCGCTACCGCAGCAGGCGTGGTGTCTCTCCTTGTCGGGCTGAGCGGGGGCTGGATGTCCGTTTCCAACGTACCTGCTAAAACTTGACGCTCAAAGTTGACTCGAAGGTCCAGATTGCGGGATTGTAGAAGCTGAGCCGTGATGCCCTCTAGCGATTGACTTTTGAAGGATGGGGAGCAAGCACGAAGCGTCGGTCAGTCGATAGTGGCTCGAAGTGAAAATCGGAAGGGAAGGGGCTCCGCCTAGCTCCCCTCATCGGCCGCAGGGTGGGATAGACCGGGTTGATAGCGTTTGGCGGGGGCCGTGGTACGAGGGTACCGAGTAATTATTGCCAGACGAGGTAAAATAGCGGGCGGAGCCAACAGTATTGGGGTGGTGGGAGGGGAATTGGCACCCGGCTGTTGCTGAGTTGGCAAGCTGACCTGCCACACCGCCAGACAGCTCCAACGCCCCCCCGAAACTGGTGCTCGACCCAGCCGCACGAGGTCGGTTGGCTGGCTTCGGACGAGTTGGCGGATCGGACCCCGGTACAGGCCGATCGTGATCAGCTACAATCCGGGGCCGTCTTCCATTACCCCAGGAACAGACGTCCGGGACCCCTTCAGTCTCCTAGCACGTGCCAGTAGCCAGCACCCTGAAAAAGAGAAAAAGCGCGGGGTAGTTGGCACGTGCGAATTTCAGCGCGAGCAGTGCCAATTGCAGCTGAACCCCACCACTGACCGCCTCCTCAACTCTTTCGAGACCTGTTGAATCGCCCGGTTGCTGGGGCCATAGCGCTGGCAGGGATATTGGTACCTGAGCTAGTGCATTGCGCCACCGTACCGGTACTTCAACCGCCGGGTCCGGAGCCGGGCCCGCGCCGATGCACCTCAAACGGGGACTTGAGACACCGGAATCGGTGAAAGAGCGAAATTTGCCCAAAGGGGGAAGTGCGCTCGCTTCCCAACCTCGTCCCCGTCCCCGCCCCTATTTTCGCTCGGGCTCGAGCATCTTGTCCGTTGGGGTATGACAGACCGTGCAACCGTAATAGCCCGGGGCTGTGTCAGCACCCGGGGTCCCCAATCCGGAATCCGGTGGCGGGCTGCGCGTTCTTTCGGGGCTTCCCGTGGGGAAGGCCTCGGCGCTCGCACATCAGCCCTGCCGGATCTCCTCTGCAGCTTCCTTCGGTCTGCAGTCTCCGGCCAACGGAGGCCCGCAACGAAGAATCGGCTGGGCTGTGCCGGTCGCGCATTATCAGCCCCTCTGCTAGAACGGAGCCAAGCCCCGCGATGGCTGGTGCTGGCCACTGTGATACGGAGTCGTGTCCGCCGGGCCCCATCGGAGACTCGTAATGCACCCGGAATGGAGCTGCGCAGTGGGCCCATCTCGGGTTGGGCGTCTGCGACAAGCAAGTACCTGTACTTGGCCAGAGGGTACCTGAAGAGCGGCATCCCACTTGGAGCTTCCCCACCAGGCCCAAGCTTGGACCCCCAAAAAATTCGCAGCGCTGCAAATCGCATCCAACTGTTGGCCTTTGTTGTGTCCAGACCTCGCGCCGCTGGGCGTGAATCCGTGACTCTGTTGGAATGAAGGGGCAAAGCCATTGGGGCGGGAAATTCGGGGTAACAGGGGCAACGTTTGGGGACGAAGACTCACCCGCGGACTCACTCACTCGAGCGAGCCCCACCGCCTTTTTTGGGGGTGCTCCTTCCCACCACCGGCCTTGCCCCTCGCAGCACTCCATCTGCACCACGCTCCAGCTCTCCCCCGCCCCTCCCTGTGTGTACTTCCGTACCTGACCACTCTCCAACCCAATTTTCGACTCGAGCCGATAATTCCTCCCCGCCTCGAATTTCTGAGAGCATCAACCTCGTCTTCATCCCAACCAGCGCGTCTCCCCTTCACGTCGCCTGTCCCTGTTCCTGACATCAGCCCCTGCGCAATTGCCAGTATCTGGGAATTGTGTCCTTGAAATCAAAACCCGACTCACCTGCTGCTGACACCGTAAGTCCTGCCGTCCACAGCTGCCCCTCGCCGCCGCGAGCGAGCGAGCTCCCGCCCCATGTCGCTTCGGCGCCGTTCGCTCTGGCACTCGCCAGCACCGCCAGACACGGGCCCGTTCGTGCGTGGTCGCTAACCATCGCTGCCTCGCCTCTAGGCCCTCCTCTTAATATCCATAATGTCCGCCAAGTCGATCCTCGAGGCCGATGGCAAGGCCATCCTCAACTACCACCTCACCCGCGCCCCCGTAATCAAGCCCTCTCCTCTCCCCTCGCCGACCACGCACAACCCTCCCCCCAGGTTGGCCGTTCTCAACTTCCCCGAAGATGCCGATGTGCAGGGTGTCCTCAACCAGGCCGAGGTCACCTACCCGTGGCTGCTCCAGCCCGATGCCAGATTCGTCGCCAAGCCCGACATGCTGTGCGTATGCCCCCGTTTCCTTCGAAACTCGACAGGCCGCCTTTTCTGGTGTTCGCCCAGCTGTGCAGGCCGCGGAGCCAGGAAGATCCGGGGAGGCGCGCCGTGGATCGCTACTCACGCTGATGGACAGTGCTGACCCTCATCCAGGATCAAGCGCCGGGGAAAGAGCGGTCTCCTGGCTCTCAACAAGACGTGGGCCGAGGCCAAGGCCTGGGTTGCTGAGCGCGCCGGCAAGGAGCAGCAGGTTGAGCACGTCTCCGGTGTCCTCCGCAACTTCCTGGGTATGTCTGCACGCCACAGCGTCGTGAGAACACCATGGCTAACAAGTCGCAGTTGAGCCTTTCGTGAAGCACGAGCAGGACCAGGAGTACTACATCTGCATCAACTCCGTCCGCGATGTGAGTACCATATTCCAGTTGTCATCATGCCGAGAGCCCGACCAAGTGGTCAATCAGGGTGATTCCAATAGCACGAGAGAATGTCCAGTGTTGCTGGGAGGGTGGGCGGGGGGGACAATTGTGTGTTGCAATTTCTGGTGAAGACCCTTTTATAAGGGCTTCCTGGGTTGAAACGTTCCCCCCCAAAGCGTTTTTAAGTCCTTCGGCCGGCCCACGGCAAGCCACGGACGAACGGATGCCACCTCGCACGGGCTACCGGCGCCCTGCGCACAAGGCCCACCACAAACCCCACAACCGGGATTTTCCCTCTCCTCACCGGCGCACCGACTCCACCCCGTGTGAGCATCACTAACAAGATATCCTCAATAGGGCGACTGGATCCTCTTCACCCACGAGGGTGGTGTAGATGTTGGTGATGTCGATGCCAAGGCCGAGAAGCTCCTCATCCCTGTGGACCTTGCCGAGTATCCCTCCAACGATGAGATCGCTGCGGGCCTCCTCTCCAAGATCCCCAAGGGCCTGCACAACGTCCTCGTCGACTTCATAACCCGCCTCTACGCCGTCTACGTTGACTGCCAGTTCACCTACCTCGAGATCAACCCTCTCGTGGTCATCCCCAACGAGGATGCCAGCTCGGCGTCTGTTCACTTCCTGGACCTCGCGGCCAAGCTCGACCAGACGGCCGACTTTGAGTGCGGTGTCAAGTGGGCTATTGCGCGGTCTCCCGCTTCCCTCGGCCTGACCAACGTCGCGCCCGCGGCGGGCGACAAGGTCAATGTTGATGCCGGTCCCCCCATGGAGTTCCCCGCTCCCTTCGGCCGTGAGCTCTCCAAGGAGGAGGCCTACATCGCGGACCTCGACGCCAAGACTGGTGCGTCCCTGAAGCTCACTGTCCTCAACGCCAACGGTCGTATATGGACCCTGGTCGCCGGTGGCGGTGCGTCCGTCGTCTACGCCGATGCCATTGCGTCGGCGGGCTTCGCCGACGAGCTCGCCAACTACGGTGAGTACTCTGGCGCGCCCACCGAGTCGCAGACGTACCACTACGCGCGCACCGTGTTCGACCTGATGCTCCGGGCGCCCATGAGCGACAAGGGCAAGGTCCTGTTCATCGGCGGTGGCATTGCCAACTTCACCAACGTGGCGAGCACCTTCAAGGGTGTGATCCGTGCGCTGCGCGACTACGCGCCGCAGTTCATCGAGCACAACGTCCAGGTCTGGGTGCGCCGCGCGGGCCCTAACTACCAGGAGGGTCTGAAGAACCTCAAGGCGGCGACGCAGGAGCTCGGGCTCGACGCCAAGGTGTTTGGCCCTGACATGCACGTCTCGGGTATTGTGCCGCTGGCGCTCGTCCCGGGGAAGTGGGAGGAGAACACGGTTCCTGAGTTCCAGGTTTAAGGTGTCTAGGTAATTCGGGGATGGGGATGGTATCGGTTTAGGGATTGGTGTGTGGGGGTTGTGTAATTTAGCCCGGTATTCGGGAATAGATGGTTTATTGAGTTATGTCTGTATGTCTGTGCCTTGAAGTGTGGGTGAAGTTGTGCACATTGTGTGTAAGTGCGTGTAAGAGATTGTCTAAGTGAAGGTCAGCTTGCTTCCGTGTAATACAAGCTCGCATTTCGTCTTAGAATCCTCAGTCCGGTCGTGGGATCCTCGTACACAATGGAGATGTAAAGCCAGCCAGGGAGAGGATAATCTCGGCCTCCCGTTTTCTCCGTTGCGTAGGGACGTCCTCCACCTGCCTCGGATTGTGCTCATCCGTAGACTCCCAGCTCGAGACCTAGCCTTCTCTGTGCCGGCTCTGGTCGTTACGGTGCGATGCCTACTGTTTGTTCGCAAAAGGGGTGTCTGATGGTGAACAAAGCCATGGGCTGGCCTCGTCCCCTCCGGGGACACTTCCTGATACGCTCGTTATCCCTATCTGCTGAGAATGTGGAGGGCGGGATGGAAGTATAATGAGCTCGTCGTATCCAGCTAGGGCCTATGGTCGGGGTTTTCTCGTGGTTCTGCCGTGGCTATCCATCGTGGGACAGGGATGTTCGACGGTATGGAGTTGTCGACCGCGGTGCTGCCGGTGATCTCTGCCCTCACTCGCCCTGCGGGATCACCGTTGCGTCTCGTGTCATGGTATATAAAGAAGCTCCAGTGGAATTGCCACCTGGATCTCTCGTGGCATGGAGGAATTGCGATATCCTGCAGCTTTACCGCCGGTGAACCCCCTAGTCTCATAGTCCTCGGATTACCTGCCCAGAGGAGCAGTCCACCGCCGATTCTTCCCCTGTCTGTTTATAGACTGGATATCCGTTCGTGTCTTACAGGGGTATGTCTGTTTCCAAAAACCTTTTACGTCCCGGATACTGGGCCTTCGACGAGCAACAGCCTCCGGTTGCCACAATCTCATGTCGGCTGCATGCATCGTTCGTCAAAAAGTTGACAGCAGCGGACGATATGCCTGCAGCAGTCGTAGACAGCAAGCTCGTGGGGCATGCCATGATGCGGAACCGCAAAGACTTACTGCTCATGGTGTTAGGTTCATTCTACCTACCCTGGAAACATCTATACCCAGGTATCCATGGAGGTGTTTATCCACGCCGACGTGCCAGTGTAACTTGACCCTCTCGGACTCCACGATGCTCTGTAAACCCTCCGGACCGCATCTGGGGCTAGTCTGCTGTCAAGGCTCGGATGACCCGACGGCAGGACATGCTAGACTGCGACTCCACGAGTCAAACGGCAGGCCGTAGATGCTTAACCTTTGCTCCCGGCGAGCTGCCCTCAAGCCACACCCCCACGAGCGCCCCATCTTATCCCGTTCCAAACTCGTAAAAAGAACAGCATACAAACAACATCCCCAAGAATTGCATTACTCAATGAATTGAGTTCTTTTGAATGCTAATCTAACTATCCATACGCCTAGGCTGAACGGCCACACCTACTCAACGAACCACCATCAGAACACACCAAGAGGCTTCCCCGTCAAGAACACAACTACACCTACACCTACAGAAGCATAGCAAGGGCAGGAAGGACAAGCGAAAGCAGCGCCGGCTTCATGAACGCACCGGCATTCTCGCCATCATCGCCGTCATCCCCACTGTCGCTGCTGCTCCCACTGCTGCTGCCGCTCTTCGACGAGCCATCCCCAATCTCAACACCGTCGTTCGACCCCGCCTCGTTGGCCTCCTCAACAGGCTTGACGGCCAGGTTCTGCACCTTGTTACCGGAGGTGTCAGTGATGGTGAAGTCGAACGAGAAGTCGTCAACCTTGACAATCTTGCCGTTGCGCGCCCCCTTGACGCCCGCCTTGAGGATCTTCTCCGAGTCGTCGTAGGGCATGTCGGGGATGGTGAAGTTCTTGTCGAAGCCCTTGTTGGTGATGAGCTTGGCGTCGCACTTGGGCGGGTCGGGCGTCTTGCCGGGCTTCATCTTGGCGAGCGAGGCCCAGTCGACCTTCTTGTACTGGCGCGCGAGGGTGTCGTAGTCCTCGAGGAGCTCGACGTTGCCCTTCTTGTCGAGCTGCACGATGCCGTAGTTGTTCTTCTCCATGGTGTACTCGTACACCATGCCGCCCGAGAAGACCTCGTTCATCTCGTCGCCGTAGATGGTGGCGATCTCGGTGAAGAGGCGCGTCACCTCGTTGCAGCCAAACTCGGAGAAGAAGATGGGGACCGAAGACTCCTCGAAGCCCTCGACGAGGTCCTTGAAGGTCGACTTCTCGAACGACGAGTCGCCGCACCAGCTGTACGAGTTGAGACCGAACACGTCGGCGCGGCTCTCATCGTCGTCCTCGCCGTCGATGCTGCACGAGAAGTAGTTCCACGAGTCGAACAGAACGTCGCGGACGTCGGCGGCCGAGTAGCCGACGGGGATGTAGCGGTCCGAGTGGCGCTTGATGTAGTTCTTGAGATCACGGGTCACGGCGCGGATGTAGCGGGGGCCGAACTCGGAGCTCTCCTCCGTGTCGATGACCTCGTTGCCTGAGAAGAAGAGGAGCGTGTTGGGATAGTCCTTGAAGGCCTCGACGATGGAGAAGGCGCGAGTGAGGTAGTCCTCGTGGTAGCTGGTCCAGGGCTCGAAGGAGGTGAGGGCCTCGCCGGGAAGGGGCGAGTTGACGTCGAGGATGAGGTACATGCCGGCCTACACCCGTGTAAGCCCGCCTGGGCGCGGAAAGGTCTCATCCGAAGGGCCACTTACAGCGTTGAAGATGCTCACGCACTCGTCGTGGTCAAGTTCCGGGTTCAGGTTGTAGATGCGAACCGTGTTGATGCCGAGGACCTGCATGAGGGCGGCATCGCGGCGGCAGGCCTCGGGCTCGCTGAGGGGGTCGTGGCCGTCAGCGGTGTACCCGGCGGAGCCGCCGGGCTGGTAGTCCATGCCGACGATCTGGAAGCGGTTGCCAGTGTCCGGGTTGACGAAGTACCGGCCCTGGACCTCGAGGGGCGTGACAGCGGCGGCCAGAGGCGCCGCGACGGCGAGCAAGGCGGCGGAGAGCTGCGGGCGTGTTAGCGGAGATCATTGCTGCTGGTGTTTGTGCTGGAAAGGGCCATCCTGGGAGGCGATTCGTCGGGACGGGAAAGACAAAGGCTCGCCCGCAGCGTGATGCGCAAAGTAGCGAACGACATGGCCGTCGACGCTCCATCGCGAAAGCCAACAGGGCGAAAGGCATGCCCAAGAGGGCAAAGATTGAGTACTTACACGCATGGTGACGATAAAGTGGGTCTTGGCTTCGAAGAATGGAAAATCGCGATGTTATCCGATGTAAGTGCCGGGTGTGAAAACCGCGAGACTCAAGGTGGCCCAGTATAGAGAGCGTATGAAGATGATGCGACAGACTTGCCTGGAATGCGCGCACCCGAACAACAAACACAAAAGAATGGCTTTAAAGAGAGACAAAGAATATTACGGACGGGAAGGAGCGACTGAGCCAGACCGGTACAAAGACAAGCGAGCCTGGGAAAGAAAACTGGTGGCGAGATGGGGGCGAACACGGGATAAAAGGAGAACAAGAGATAGGAAGTTCAAGATCACGAGAAGGGGGCCAAGCGGTTAGACCCAAGCAACACTAAGACGGAGACGACCGCGCCCACCGACCGGACCGCCAGGGTCTCCTGCAGAATGACATTATGACGATACTACGCCGAGGCCGGGACGTCTTGGCTTTTCACCCCCCGCCGACCGCATTGGTGCAATGCGCCGGTGTGATTGGGGGGTCGCGTTTTGCGAAACGGGCCTTTGCGAGGTCGTACCCGCTACGCCAAGAGCGTTAGGACGGGTCGCGGCGGGCTTCGAGGGCAATTTGGGGAGATTGGTTTCTCGGCAGCACTATGGCGGAGGGAGCTTGGGCGGTGGTCTGCTGATGGCGCGGTAATTTATGTTGAGGACGAGGATGAGCCCCGGGGAAAGGAGACTAGAGATATGGTGGTTTCGACTGGATGTGTTGATGAAGCCATCGTGAGGACGGGGTCTGACGGACTTTGGGACATGCCAAAAATGTGTGGGGAAGCGGATAGTGAGACAAGGGCGCCGTGGCGGGCACGCTTCCCGCTAATAGGCACGTGTGCGAGACATTTTAGGGCCTCGAGAGTCTTTCTCCGCAGGGGCTCTCCCCCTTGATTTCCGACGGGATGACTTGACGCCCCACGCCTGGGGTCAGAGGCCGAAACCAGCCAAGCGGGCGGTGAGTGGAGAACTCCCACGGCTTCGCTACCGACGAAGTTTGGGGGAAAAAAAGAAGCCAAGCAAAGAGGGGGGGATATTTGCTATGGTGGCTATGTCCGTAGCGGTCCCGATCTTCAACGACCTGCCCGAATCGGTTCGGAGACGCGGACAGGGACCACTTACCACGCTAGCCCATAAAATTTCAGGGGGCTGTGAAACTCTGGGAAGTCCCCTGGCGCCGAGAGTTGCTCCAGTCGCCTCACCGCTCACAGCCACCCGCACCCCCAAGATTCTGCCGACACCACTTCGACCCCGTCCCCCACCGACGCCAAGCCGCCGCCTGAAAGTCCCCTCTCCGTACAACAATCGCCGCCTCTCGTCAACCCATGCTCTCCGCCGCGCGAATCGCACTGCGACTTCCAAGACCCTCGCTTCACACGGCCCCGCGTCTCATCCGTCCCATAGCCACAATGTCGGGTAAGCCCTCGCCCAGCCCCTGCACCTCCCACGATCTTCCTTCTCCCCCAGACCCTTGCGCCCATGCGACCACATCACAACTAACAACCGCAGCCCCCAAAGACACCCGGCCCATTGTCCTCTCCGGCCCCTCGGGCGTCGGAAAGGGCACCCTCTACGGCCTCCTCTTCGAGCGCCACCCGGACACCTTCGCCCTCTCCGTCTCGCACACCACCCGCGCGCCCCGCGCCGGCGAGTCCGACGGCGTGCACTACCACTTTGTGCAGATGCAGGACTTTGAGGACCTCATCGACGCCGACGGGTTCGTGGAGCATGCCAAGTTCGGGGGAAACAGGTACGGGACCAGCAAGAAGACCATTGAGGAGCAGACGGCGAAAGGGAGGGTTGTGCTGCTGGACATTGAGATGGAGGTATATCACCCTCACTTTCGGGCCCCCTCTCCCTCCAACCTCCATTCCCCCGCTATATCTGCATTCTGCACAGGCGCTCGGATCTCAGAATGAGAGTGCTAACAGAGGAAACAGGGCGTGAAGCAGATCAAGGCCTCGGGCATCGACGCCCGCTACGTCTTCATCGCGCCCCCCTCCGAGGACACCCTCGAGCAGCGCCTCCGCGGCCGCGGCACCGAGACCGAGGCCAGCATCCAGAAGCGCCTTGCCCAGGCGAAGGTCGAGCTCGAGTACTCCAAGACCCCCGGCGTCCACGACATCATCATCGTCAACGACGACCTTGAGACGGCGTACAAGAAGCTTGAGGAGTTTGTGTACGGGTCCAACTGAGCAGCGGGAGTTAGCAGCAAGGGAACGGGGAGCGGTGTAAATAAATAAAAAAACGGGGAGGGATGGGGGAAGTGAGGCGCGGCAGGTTTTGGATAGAGCGGGCATCTACGGAACGCCATGATAGACTAGGCCGGAGTTATTTACGAGCCAACCACGATATCACGAATCCAATTTCACGAGATCCCAAAACACTCATCCTTTACTGGTATCGAAGCCAACTCTGAATTAGAGTACGAAGGGGGTAACCGAACTAATTAAACATAAGAAAAAGAAATAATGAAGCGTCAACCTCTTCACCACCAAAACGCAAAAAAACCAAACCAAAGAAGAATTAGTGCCTTCAGGCGTGAAACGCCAGAGAGCGCGGGTACGAGCAGCATAACGAGACAGGGGGAGGTATCAACAAGTGTCAGAATGCTTTCAACAAGTGCCCTGCCCGCCTCTCATCCACCAGCAGGGGTTCTGCGTTTCTCCTACCACCCCAAACGCGCATCCCTTCGGAACCAAAGAGCGGGGGAGTAAGTGACAGGCATCAAGTCCACAAGCATCCCGCGTCCAAGCACTGCGTCTCGCTAACTATGGCAACTCAAGAAGAAACGTTCGTAAAGAAGGGGCTCTCGCGGGGCGCGCCCACGCCGACAATTAAACGCCCCCAGACTAGCCAGCCTAGTATCCGTTCATCGTCATCCGTTGCGAGCCCCTGCTCAGCTCGCGGTCAGCGGCAGGGCTGATGGGCCTAGAACCAGCACTATGCGCGCTGTTCTCCTTGAGGGCGAGCAGCTGCTTGGCGCGGAAAGTCTCGTAGTGGATCTGGGACGTCGTCTCGATGAGGTCCTGGAGGTGCGTCCGGAGGAGGAAGTTGCGCAGGTACACGAACTCGCAGTGCTCCTCGTCCTCGATGTTGATGACGCCCCAGCGGTTCTGGCGGCCCCTGACCTGCTGGCCGTTGACGATGATGTTCTTTTCCGAGCCGACGACGGCGAAGGGGATGAGGTCCTGTGGTAGTTGTTAGCATCGCGCGATCCTGGCCAAGGTAAAGGACGTCCGGGCAACCCACCTTGATCTGGGTGTTCACAGCACGCTCCTCATCGTCAAACTCCTCGTTGTCGTAGGGATACATCTTCAGGTTGTGGAACGCAAACTCCTCCTTGATCCTCTCCTTGAAGGCCTGACGCTCCTCGAGCGTCAGCGTATCAGCCTTGGCGATGACGGGCACGACGTTGACCACGTCCGACAGCTTCTTGAGGACGACAATATCGATAGGCTTGAGCGAGTGGCCCGACGGCTGGATGAAGAAGAGGCAGCAGTGGATGCGGGTGTCCTGGATGTAGCGCTCCCGCTGCGCCGTGAGCTCCTTGCGCAGGTAGGCCGAGTGCTGGTCCTTGATGTACTTGACGATGGGGTCCCAGCAGCGCTCGTTGTTCACCAGGTCGCCGTAGCCGGGGGTGTCAACGATGTTGAGCCGGAGCCGCACGCCGTTCTCCTCGATGTTGTGGGATACAGAGTGGATCTCGGTGGTGGTGCGGACAGGCTCGTCGGGCTGCAGGCGGCCCTTCGAGTCGATCAGGTGCGACGCGAAGATGGTGTTGGTCAGGGTCGACTTTCCGAGACCGGTCTGGCCTGCACGGCGATGGAGTTAGCACCTCGTTGTTCTGGAATTGCCACCAGAGCCGAGTAGTCGCCGTAGTCGCAAGACGCATCGTGGGTGGGTACGCGGCTGGAGCTAGGGGTTGGCACGTACCGACGCAGATGACATTGAACTGGAAGCCGCGCTTAAGGAGCTTGCGCTCGATCTGGGAAGTGATGCTGTCGAAACCGACGTGGCTGTTGGGGAAGATGGTGTCCTCCATGGTCGCCATCTCGAAGGTATGCCAAGGGTGATGTGTCGTGAACGGGGGGAAACGCGGTTTCGGAGAGGGGCCGGACGGAAAGCCGAGACGGTATAAAGTACACTAATTGAAGCAGGCTAGTATCGTACTCGCGAGGCGGGGGAAGTCGGCAAGCGGGAGGGCGACGGTTGCGGATGGAGAAAAGCACTGATTCTGGTGGTGGTGACAAGGCGAGGTTATCGTCTGGGGGACAGGGGAGATTGTTTCGAACGCCTCGGGTTGGGGACGTTTTTTCCAGGCAAGGGGATTGACGGGCCAGAGCGCTCCTGCCAACCAGAGCAATAATTTTCCTCCCCCGTCATTTGAGCTGGGGGACTAAGCCGCCAGGGGTCTGCCGGGAAAGGGGGAAAGGGGGGCAGCTGCGACAGGTCCAATTGGTTCTATGTGGCCCGTGCACATCTCCGTAGCTGATTGGCCCGAACTGTCGAGCGCAATTCTCAGGGACGGACGGCGTCGGACTTTGGCTGGACGGGAGAAGTTCGGCTGTAGACCAATTATTTTTGGCCAGGCGTCACGCGAAGCAGGTCGTCTAGCAAAATTGGTTATCAAGCGGCATCACTTCCAGCTTTGCGCGCAACATCACCGGGCTCCCGACCGCCATTCACATATCGATTCCGGTAAGCAACAGCCGTCGATCGAACCGGTAGCTGGCGTAAACGAACCCGCCGTCGCTCCCCGATAAAACCGCTCACCGAGCCGATCTCGCGAAAACACATTAGCCATGGCAATGGCTGCGCAACCGGTGCGACTGGCCTCGGCCAACATCGCCTCCATACTCCCCCGGGTCTCGGCTCCCGTAACGATCGCGTCCTCGCGGTGGGCCACCTTCTACGCTCAGCAGCTCTCGCACCCGCTCCTCCCCTCGCTCTCGGTCGGCATCCCCGGGATCTCTCTCAGTCTTCCCACCCTGCTCGGTGACATATGGGACGCCGTCCTGCGCGCGGTGCCCAAGAAGAAGGTGTCCCACTCTAAGAAGAGGCACAGGCAGATGGCTGGCAAGGCCCTGGAGGACGTCAACTCGCTGTGCAAGTGTCCCGGGTGCGGCCAGACGAAGCGGACGCACCGCCTATGCCCGCATTGCATGCAGAGTACGTTGCAGTTCTTTGACAGCAGGTGGTGAACTACTTTGCTAATGTTGATACAGAGATCCACCAGATATGGAAGCAGGACAACCCGTCTGGAAAGTTTACGTGAGGGACTGAGGCGAGAGGGTTCGTTGTCATGGACGAAGTAGGACGAGTGTAAGGAAATTGTGCGATTGTGGGCGATGCGGAGGTTAGCCGCTCCGCTGTACATCAATGGCGTTTTGGCATATTGGCTATGTACTACTATGTTTCTACATCAAATAGACAGCCGTCGAAGTGACGCGGCGTACACTTATCTTGCAGGTCCATATAGTGTCCGAATGTAAGAGCCTATGCACCCAGCTTCCACGTAGGATGGTATCAGGAGGCTGCCGCTGGGATTGAAGCTATTGAATGAGTCCCGTGAGAGAAACGAATTGTAATTTATTGGCTGGCTTATGAAATCGGATCTTATGTCTTGCGAAGTCCCGGTAAGCGCGGTTTGCTTGATGGCTCCTGCCATGAGAGCATCTTGGTGGTGAGCCAATCAACCCCACCTTCCGTTTATTTCATGGACACCACAAAGCTGTCAGCGAGTCTTACTCCTTCACATCAACCACCAATTCAGAGGCTCGTTTGAAGGAGGAACCATGGTATGTTTTCCCTCGTACAATCTCAATCTTGAAATAAATCATCAACACCTATCCAGTCTAAACAATATCTCACCGTTCACACGGTGGACAACGGTATGATGTCGCCGTCTACCCCTCCACCCCCAGCTCCCGCCTGAGCTTCACCCACCCTAACGCCAGCCTCTAGCCCACCTAACCGACATCTTCGCCATCACCGCAACCCAAAAGGCCGTCCTCTCAGCCAGCGGCTCCTCAAGCATCAACGTCCACGACACCACGTCCCCCACCTTCTCCCTCGCCCAGACCATCAGCGGCGCTCACCCCCTCGGATGCCACCACCTCACCACCTCCAAGGATGGGAAGGTAGCCGCGAGCGCCGGCTTCGGCGGCGAGATCAAGATCTGGAGCGCCAGCCCGGACTCGGGCGAGTGGGTCCCGCACGCAGAGGTGTCGGCGGATGCCGCCAAGGATGCTTGTGTATGGGCGATTGCGCTTAATGAGAACGGGCAGTACCTTGCGACGACGACGCGAGATGGGAAGATTCTTGTATGGGATGTCTTGGATAAGGACGCGCCCAAGGTGATTCGCGAGTATGAGACTGGGAGTGCGAACTCGGGGAGCTTTGGCATGTGTGTCGACCTGAGCAGCAACGGCAAGTTCACCGCAAGTGGGCACCAGAACGGGACGGTCTACGTCTTCAACAACGACACGGGTCGCTTGATTTATTCCCTCACAGGTACGAGTTGACATGAACCACCCTGGTGTGTCCATCATCTAATGTGGCGTATAGGCTTGACGAAGCCCATCCGGACCATCGCCTTCTCTCCGGGCTCCACAAGGCTCGCCGCCGCAGGCGACGCGGCCATCATCGCCCTCTACGACATGCAGCACGGCGAGCACGTCGGAAACCTCACGGGTCACTCTGCGTGGGTCACGACAGTCGATTGGAACGACACGGGCGAGTACCTCCTTAGCGGTGCCATGGACGGCAAGGCCAAGGTCTGGTCCATCGACAGGAAGGCGTGCGTCGCCACGCACAGCGAGACGGACAAGCCGCTATGGTCCGCCAAGTGGCTACCCAAGATGGGGAGGAGCGAATACTTTTGCACGGCGGGGGCGAACCGGAGTCTTTCATTTTACAGGGAGGCTACGGGAGCTTGAAGCGCTGGTACAAGACGGGGATATGGGTAATTTTAGGCATTTGATATAGACAAAAGCTGCGACCGTCATATCGCGAGCATCGCCATCGTGCCTCTAAGCTACTGTGTGGATACGTGCTGGCTGCATACTGACCTCCGGTTTTCACACCGTAACAGCTCACGTGACCACGCACCATACTCGCGTTGCCCCGCCAATTCAGCCTGTTCCAAGCTCGCTTCTGAACCCTCCGCCTTGTTCTACACGAGGTTGTCGCATTGATGAGTCCCACAGTTGGTGTCCTATATTCGCGAAGATAAAGCCATTTCGAAAATAATTTGCGCATCTAGCGACAAGAAATTTCGGAACATTTACGTCACCATTACGTTGCATCCGTTAGCGACAACCCGACGAACAACCCCTCCAAACCTCCCCTCGCACTCCGCGACGAACCAGACCCCAGCATGTCGAGCTCAAAACGATCAACCGGTGGCGCCCGCGCAAAGTCCGGACCCGAGCGCGGCCAGTCTACCATCAGCTTTGCCTCGCGCGTGACGAAGCCCGTCACCAGGAACGCCAAGAAGGCGGCCCTCTCTGACACCCCCCGCAAAGCGACCGTCGAGGCTGCCCCTCCTTCGAAGGATGAGGCGGAGGTGACTCCAGTCGAGGATGTGAGCCTTGAGGGGGTTGAGCCAGTGGAGGAGGCTACGCCGGACGAGGAGAAGTCCGAGGCGGAGCTTAGGGCGGAGCAGGTTTCTGATCGGGAGATTGCGGGATACTGGGCGAAGTTGGAGAGCGAGAGGATTGCGCCGAGGGTGCACCAGGAGGGTGTTCCGCTGTCGGAGAAGGTGCTGAGGTACTTTGACGTCTCGTCGCAGTATGGGGTAAGTTCCTGCCATCCTCTTCACTACTTCAGGTTCCTGGTAATTCCGGGAGTTGCTAACTCGGGAGTTGCAGCCCTCTGTCGGGATTAATAGGACGAAGCGCTGGAAGCGCGCCGAGGCGCTCGGACTGTCCCCGCCGATAGAGGTTCTCGCTGTGCTCATGAGGGAGAGCGAGAAGAAGGCCGAGGACATCGAAACGGCGTACACGGAGGTGCTCCTCAACCACACCGCGGCTGCGTGAAGCGCTGGCGGGGTTGCACCGGTTGTATGCTATGGGGCATCGGTGTTGTGGGAGGCATGGCGTCCTGGCTTTGTGTTAGGTATGAATCTGGTGTCTTATGTTGATCATGCTGTTTTCTAGTTTACGTCTAATTTTTATGTTTGCTGTCTACACTACATGATGCGTCTACGTCCCAATGATGATGTGTAAGTTTGGTTTCCTGAATGATCGTCTGATATGTAAGCCTGGGACGCAGACTACTCGGCAACAACTGTCTACGTCCCCAACCAATGTCTACAGGATGTCTATAGGAGTCTAGCATTACCCATCCTGCGGGACCCCCGCCCTATCAACCGCCCTTCCGAAGTTTAGCTCTAGGTGCGTCGCTAGTACCAGATGCTCCGCGTTCTATGGTGCGGGAGGTACCCGCCCTCTCCAAACCTCTCGCGCTCCTTCATGGTATCGTATAAAAAGAAGTCGATCAAGATGGCGTTGACCTTTGCGCCGGGGTGATTCTTGACAATCTCCCTCCTGATGAGCTCCACGCACCAGATACTACAACCTGCAAGTGCGTGCATCAGCCCTGAACTCTCCACACCTCACTCCTGACACGATAAAGGGGCACAAACTCACCTCGTAGCTGAATCTCGAGCGGAGATGCCGACTCTATCAGCTGGTGCCGCGTAATCGACGACACCAGCTTAGGGCTGTAGTAAAGGCACCCCATGGAGTTTAGGATCTGCGGGACCCTGTAGTCGGCGAACATTGTGATCTTGTCAATGTCCGGGAAGTGGCCGTAGCCCTCGCCGTCGAAGCAGGCCCACACGTCTGCGACGAAGATTTGGGCCCGCTTGAGGAAGCGGACGGGCCGCTTGCGGCCCTCGTAGCGGAACTCGTCGCGCAGGCAGGGGAAGTCCCGCGCGAGGACGTTGACGAGGCGCGCGGCGGAGGACTGACCGGCGCTTATGAGGTCTTCTACGCTGCCGTTGTATTTCTGGGTTCGTGTTAGTGCCGGGCTTAGGGGGCGTGGGGACGAGAGGCGTGGGTTGGAGGGAAGGAGGGAAGGAGGTGAAGGTTGTCTTACCTCGTGCAGTACACGTCCCGCTTCCTGGAGACACGCGAGGCGCTCCTCCATCATTGGCATCTGCTCCTCAGTGGCGGACCTGAAGATCTGCTTCATCGTGTCCATGTTAAACTCACCCTCCTTCTGCCAGAAGTCCGGACTCGTAATTGGAATCCCTGGGGGAGATCAGAATACAGCCACACATACTCGACGTGGAACAAACCAGGGGGCTAACCTTCGTCGATCGCTCGCCGCAACGCCGCGACAAGACTCCAGTACCCCGTCCACTTCTTCCCATTGTACTCGATAGCGAACCTCTCATCCTCAGGCAACTCGGACCAGAACGAGAAATTCAGTAGATCAATGGTAAAGATGAGCTCCAGGGTGGCCACGCCCTTGGTCTTTGGGTGCAGTTCGTGCTGGGACCAGGTGGACCTCGAGTACTCTTGCTCCTGCATGCGGGTGTAAATGCTCGCGGCGGCCGCCTTGGTCGGCCTCATGTCGATGTGCACATCGATCGAGTTTTCATAGACGAACTCTGCGTCCTCGAGCACCCGCGTCTCGGGCTCGTCGTCGACTTGGACCTTGCCCTGGATGTGCTGGCGCAGGAGCGCGAGGAGTTCGAGATCGGGCTCATCGTCGGACGACATGATGGGCTTTGCTCTTCTGGGTCCTGGGCGGCCCCAGCAAAAAAAATAAAAATAAAACAGGGGGCGAGTGTTATACGGGTCTACCTGTGACTCGTCTTTTTCCCCCCGAACGCTCTGTTTCGCGGCTAGTGGCTCGGGGTATCTCAACAGAGGCAAAGAGGCGCAAGTACCTCTCGTCTTCAGGGATATTAGACGGGCAATCGAAACGGACAACTCAATCGACTTCTATGTTCTAAGTATTCCCGCAACCCTGGCAGCCCGCAAGTTTTGGCCGTACTTGTAGTTTTCGATTATACGACCGCTCGCGCGTATTATATAAGCTAGCGAGCACCCTAGGAGCACCAGAGGACGCGAGACCCGTGTAAGTCGTCATTTGACAAGAGTACCCCCCTGGTTTGATGAGATGAAAACGGCTAATGAGGTTTGCTCAAGGATGATGTTAGGTGGCCTGCTGTTTGCGGTTAGGGAGGAACCTGTGTCTTTAGTGCCTCCTCGAACGGCTAGCTAGCCGATGCCAGCGGGAAGGTGCGAAGAAGAGGCCGGAGAGGCAAGTGCGATGGAATGCCTCCACCCGTTTTCGGTCCGGTGTACAAAAAGCGACGGTCAGCGCCAGCACCGTGTTAAAATCCGCCGGGTGCCCCACTGAAGTCACTGCGACATCACCCACCAACCAAGTCCCCGGATCTGAAGCGCATCGCGCATCAGCTCTCACGTCGGCTCGCAGCCTCGCGCCTCGTCCGATTCCTCGCCGGAGCATGGTTCTTGACTGATCTGGTTGATCCGCCGCCCGCACCTACGCATTTGCGCACACCCACAAGGGCTTCTGCCCGCGCCTCGAGTTGTCTGCCTCTCTACGTCGCGAACGTGCCGGTTCTCGGCAGCCGTTGCCCACGATGGCGGTCCCTCGCGATGCACATACCGAGCAAACTCTGGGGGAGAACCTGATGGATAAGCTGAAGAAGGTACGCATTCTGGGTTTCCTCCTTTTGTTACGGCCCTGCCGTACCGATAGATGCGCGCCTGCCGTGGATGAGCGCCAGTGGGGATTTGCATGGCCTCGTCGCGGCATCACGTCGCATGCCTCGATCTCCACCGGGAGAATCGCAACGCATGCCTGCCCCCATGACAGTGTTATTAACGCATCTATCACAGTCGCGCGTTTTGATGGTCGGAGCCGGCGGCATCGGCTGCGAGCTCCTCAAGAACCTCGTCCTCAGCGGCTTCCGCGACGTCCACATCGTCGACCTCGACACCATCGATCTCTCGAATCTGAACCGACAGTTTCTATTCAGGAACGAACACATAAAAAAGTCGAAAGCTTTGGTATGGCCTCGGACCCTGCGTCAGGTCGCTGCTATGCGGTCATTCTAACGGTGCTCCAAGGTCGCCAAGGAGGTCGCCCAGGCATTCAACCCGAACGCCAACATCACCGCGTACCATGCGAATATCAAGGAGGCGCAGTTCGGAGTCGCGTGGTTCCACCAGTTCAACCTCGTCTTCAACGCCCTGGATAATCTGGAAGCGCGGCGCCATGTCAACAAGATGTGTCTTGCGGCGGACGTGCCTCTGATTGAGAGCGGAACGACGGGCTTCAACGGGCAGGTTCAGGTCATCAAGAAGGGCGTCACTGCTTGTTACGACTGCAGCCCCAAGGAGACGCCAAAGTCGTTTCCCGTCTGCACAATCAGGAGCACCCCGAGCCAGCCGATACACTGCATCGTTTGGGGGAAGAGCTACCTGCTGAGGTATGGCGACTCGGCGAGATGGCAGGAAGCTTGCCAGCTAACGGATCTTGCATAGTGAGATATTTGGCACCAGTGAAGACAGCTCTTCGCTAGACCACACCGCAGATGCCGACAATGGTAAGCATGGCCGGCATCTCTACCAACAAGCATTCGCTAACAGACGCAGCGGAGGAAATTGAGGAGCTCAAGAGAGAGGCCATAGCTCTGAGGAAGATTCGAGACGCGATTGGCACCGCTGAGTTCCCCCAGATGCTCTTCGACAAGGTATTTTACGTCGATGTCGACCGACTAAGATCAATGCCGGACATGTGGAAGTCGCGGAAGCCCCCGGAGCCCCTCAAGTACGACGAGGTTCTCGCCCGTGCCACGGAAGCTTCGGCGTCAAAGGATGCGCTTCTCCGCGATGGCCAGAGGGTGTGGTCTCTAGAGGAGAGCTTGGTGGTCTTCAAGGACAGTCTCGAGCGCCTGAGTCAAAGGTATCTCAAAATGAAGGAGGAGAAGGCGGATACCGATCCGGAGCCCGTCATTTCCTTCGACAAGGATGACCAGGACACGCTCGACTTTGTTGCTGCCAGCGCGAACATTCGTTCGACTGTCTTTGACATTGAGCGAAAGTCGCGCTTCGATATCAAACAGATGGCTGGAAACATCATCCCGGCTATTGCTACCACCAACGCTATCGTGGCGGGTCTATGTATCCTGCAGGCTTTCAAGGTCATCAAGGGGGAGTATGACCAAGCGAAAGAGGTACGCATTGAATTCCCTGAGCTTCGTCGCTCATCCCGGTTGCTGACACTGCAGCTAGGTCTTCCTCACGCCCTTCGCGCCTGCTCGACTTCTCGCGACGGATAGGTCCCGACCGCCGAACCCTAACTGCCCCGTTTGTAGTACCTATCAGACTAGTGCTCTCGTCGACATGTCACGGGCAACCCTGAACGATCTGGTAGAGGATTTCGTACGACTCGGTCTAGGATACGGCGACAAGGAGTTCCTCGTGAACAGCGAGGCTGGTCTCCTATATGACGTCGAGGAGACGGAGAATCTCCCCAAGAAGCTGAGCGAACTAGGTGCGTTCTCGTTCGTTCCGTGCCAAGCAGCATGCGATTAACCTCAATGACAGGCATCAAGGACAACTCTTTCATCACGGTCATGGATGAGGATGATGACGACCCTTTCGTTGACGTAATTATCAACATCCAACCTTCGTTCGTGTTCCCTTTCTTTATCCAATCTATTGACGTTATTCCCGCTAACCAATCACCAACAGAACCGATGCGGACGAGAAGCCTATCAAGGGCCTGATGGCCGATAAAGCGCCTGCCATTCCCCGAAAGCCAAAGACCGAAGCGACGAATGGCGTCAGCGCGACCAACGGCGCGGCCGGGACGAACGGCGTTCACCCCACTCAGGCCGACACCAACACCCTCAAGCGCGCTCACCCCGATGACGACGAGATGGTGGTAGGCGTCAAGAAGGTGAAGAAGACACAGCCCGAGGCGGACGACGATGATGTGGTGATTGTAGAGGACGAGGGCGCCATCCTGATCGACGACTGAGTTCCTTGTCACTATACAAGCCCGGCGCTGAGGCCACCGTCGAGGTTGAGGACGCAGTTGTTCGCGTAGCGGTTCGTCGCAAGGAACATTGCGGCGTGGGCGACCTCGCTCGCCTCGCCGAACCTCCGAAGCGGTATCTGTTCCGCCTTGACCGGGACATCTTGCACTGCTGATTTTTCCCGTCTTCGAGTGAGAAAGTGGCATTCTTTTGGGAGCAAGTATTGATAGATTTGTACAACAAGGGGACTCCTGTTTGCGGGATGGAGGGCTGTATCCCATAGGGAAGGAACACGCACAGCAAGGGAGAGAAGGGAGGGGAAAGGGGCGTTGGGAAAGAATCTACTGCGCTTACATTTTGTCATTCCGGTTTGGATGTATCCCGGCACGAGGCAGTTTACTCGGATGCCGAGGGGACCTAGCTCTGCGGCGAGGGATCTGGTCAAACCTGTAAGCAAGATAAAAGTTTGCTCATGTTAGTTGTATGATGTGCTGTGACTGAACGAGTGCGGTGCGTGCGCGTGTGTGTATGTGGGTTCGTGACTTGCCGATGATGCCGGCCTTTGAGGCGGCGTAGACGGAGGAACCGCGGCCGCCGTGGGTCCCGAGGACGCTGGACATGTTGATTATGCAGGCTGTGACATGGTCAGGTCCGCTCGTCTGGCGAGGGCGTATAGACGTCCCCGTGTACAAGGGCATGAAGGGTGAGATGTCACAGACAGTCCGGCGCAGCTCGCATCAGGGGTCTAGTAGCGGCCTTGCAAGCCGCTATGGTCAGCGTGAGGTTCGATGCCAGGATGCGCTCGATCTCGTCGTAGTCCGTCTTCATGAGGAGGCTGGCCTGGGTGACGCCCGCCGCGTTGACGAGGACGTCAACCTTCCTCTCGGCCTACCGGCGCAACGCGTCAGAACACTATTCGAAACAGTGAAACAGCACAACTACGACCCGATACCGAACGCAGAAAAGGAAACGCACAGCTATGATATCCTTTACGCCACTCTCCTCGCTTACGACGAGATACCTATGCTCGCCCCCCTTCTCTACGGTCTCCGACCCCGACCCCGGCTGCAAAGGGGGGGACGGGAGCTGGGATAGCGCGGTGCGGAGCCGGGGCTCGTCGCGGCCGAGGAGCGTGACGCGGGCGCCGGCGCGGGCCATGTCGGCGGCGATGGCGGAGCCGAGGGCGCCGGAGCCGCCTGTCACGAGGCAGTGGCGGCCGCGGAGGGAGAGCGCCGCCAGCTTTGAGGCGAGGGAGGACGTCGGCCGCATTGTGGGGTGTGACGGTGGGAGCTTGGGGCAAGGTTGGGAGCAAGTGGAGGATGGTGCGGGGGGTTCGTGCTGGCTGCTGGTCGCGAGGTTGACGTCGGACCTTGGGGAGACGTGATCACAGGCTTCGGCGTTAAGGTGGCAGGTGGCGGCTTGAGTCGGGCTCCACGCTCTCGGTGGGTGTGATGATCGGCGCCCACACCTCCCACTTTCAGGGGCCCGCTGCGCATCGGTCCCTGAATGGGCGTCTGCAGCAGGCCGGCGTGCGCTAACACCCCCACCCGATCCACTGACGGTACCCTGCATGGTCCCCCGAGCCTCGGCGCGCCCAAAAACCTGACGGGGGAAAAGAGAGGCAGTGTGAGGTTACTTGGTACAGGCCATCAGCACTTGATAAAGACCCACCGCGTCCCCATAATACCAGTATTACCCGTCACGCATCAGCGGCGCTCCAAAAAAGCACCCGCCCCCTTCAAATCTCGCCCGCGGCGCCCCCCCCCCCTCGTTCAGCGTCAAAAGGGCGAAAAAGGGAAACCTACATGCGCCCTGCCCCCAGCACCACCGCCTGCGGCCTCGCCCCCCCTTTGATGTCCACGCGCGACCTGTAATGACTGTACCCGCCGCAGCACCGGCCCCGGCGCCGGATGCGCCCGACAACAAGCTCGGCACCGCGACCGTGGACCCCATCGGCGGCGTCCCGCGCAAGGCCAAGGATGAGGAGGGTCGCGAACTTCCCGACGCCGGCCTGAGGAGCCTGGATCACTGTTCGTGCCGTCGCATTTGCTCCCTCCCCCTCCCCCTCCCCCTTCCCTCGCGACTTCGTGATTGATACTGGAGTCTTCTGCGAGCCGCGCGATCGACGGGCTGGGGTTGGGGTTCCGAGACGCCCGCGCAAAGCCTATTGCTGACGATGGGGTGCTTTTCCAGACAAAAAGGCGCTGCCGCCGTGGCGGTACGCCATCCGACAGATGCTCCTGCCGCTCGTGCGGTGGGAGACGCCGCACCTCGCGTACTTCCAGGCCTGCCTCCGCACGCCGGCGCTCGACAGCTACTTCGCCATCACGGCCAACCTCGGAACGCACACCTTCTACATGATCGGCCTCCCGGTGCTGTTCTGGTGCGGATATCCGTCCGTCGGCAAGGGGTGAGCTCTATACCTAGTTCCCGAGTGCGCGGGGCTTGGGAGGCGTCCGCTAATATTGCCCGACTTAGACTCGTCCACATCCTCGCGTCCGGCGTCTTCTTCACGGGATTCATCAAGGACATGCTCTCCCTCCCCCGGCCGCTGTCCCCGCCGCTACACCGCATCACAATGACGGGCTACGCCGCCCTCGAGTACGGCTTCCCCTCGACCCACAGCGCCAACGCCGTCTCCGTCGCCGCCTACGCCATCCTCCTTCTCCGCAGCCCCGAGAACACCTTCTCGGAAGGCGTGAAGCTCGCCCTCGAGTGCCTCTCGTACTTCTACGCCGTCTCCATCATCGTCGGCCGCCTCTACTGCGGCATGCACGGCTTCCTCGACGTCGTCTTCGGCTCTATCCTCGGTCTCGTCATCGGCCTCGGCGAGTTCTACTACGGCCCGCCCCTAGACCTCTACATGTATGAGAGCTCGTGGCTCGCGCCCGTCATCGCGACCCTCGTCCTTATCATACTGGTGCGCATCCACCCGGAGCCGGCAGACGACTGCCCCTGCTTCGATGACAGCGTCGCGTTCGCCGGTGTGGTCGCGGGCGTCGAGATCGGGACATGGACCTATGCCAAGACGGCCTGGGACGCCTTCGACGGGCACGCGTACGGCCCGCACTTCTTCGATGTCTCGTACCTCAGCTGGCCTGTCATCATCGCGCGGCTGGTCTTCGGCGTGGTCGTCATCTTCGCCTGGCGCGAGATCACCAAGCCCGCGCTATTGAAGGTCCTTCCGCACCTATTCCGGCTCATCGCGCGCGTGGGCATCCAGCTACCCCGCCGTTTCTTCAAGGACGCGTCGCAGTACAAGACCGTGTCGCCCGGATTGCGCCTCGACAATGTGTTCCCCGCCGTGTCGGACATTCCGCGCGCGGTGGAGAGTATCCGGCACCCGAAGAACAGGGGTCGCTCCGTGTCCATCGGGCCGCAGAGCGCGGCGGACGCGTACGAGACGCTGGCGTATAGGGAGAGGAGGCGGAGGGAGAGCATCGGGAGCAACAGCGGCGCGGGTAGTAAGGCTAGCGGGCCGGAGCTGAAGCCCCCTACGGTCGATGGAAGTGGGGGTGCTGAGGGGGGTGGCTCGGTGAAGAGGGAGGCATCACAGACGAGGAAGAGCTTGCTAAAGCAGTACGAGAGCATGATGGGCGAGGGGGAGGTGGTCGGCGGGGGCGGGGGCGTGGAGATTTATGTGACGCAGGAGCAGTACAGGCAGGAGGAGCAGGACGTGTTTTCAAGGTTGCAGAGGCCGCGGGTGAGGTACGATGTGGAGGTGGTGACCAAGCTGGTGGTCTACGCAGGTAAGCATAACCAATCACGCCCAGCCTTTCGGCCGTTTTTCTCTGACTGGGTTTACCTTGTAGGCATTGGGTGGCTTAGTGTTGCCATTATACCCGCGTTGTTCGAGAGCCTGGGTCTAGGGGTAAACCACCTCAGGACGGAATGAGGGACGGAAGCGACGGCAATGCATTCGGTAGAGGGCAGTGATACTTTGTAATACGAAAGGTACGGGGAGTTTGCGCGGATTGCCCCCGGAAAATAATGACATTATGTTGCTTTGCGTTTTGGGACCCGGCTCCACGGAATGGCGCTGATGCAAGGGCAAGAGCGGGGAATGGGGACACGGGTACGCGGGAAACAGGGGGCGGAGGTTGGGGTGGTTCTGATAGGGTGGGTTTCTTATCAATCTGCCCGCAGGTAACGGGGACGGGCCACGACGCCAGGGGCAGGATCTGATAATTGGAGGGCGGCTTTACAGTGGATCCGAGGGTGAGGTGCGCCTCCGCGTTGTCCTATGGGTTTGATGAGTAGATACTGTTTTTGTTTCTTGTTTCTTGGGATGAAGCATGTTTTCGGCTATAATATCGTAGAGGGGAAAACTAGTGGGAGGTTGCCATAGTCCGAGCAGCGGCGTAATCCAGGCGTCTCCTACTTCTCCTTCCAGACATGTGTTCATGTATCTCCTTCGGCAATGGAGGCGGAAAGAGGCATCGAGGATGGCAGCTGAGAACAATGCTCGGGTGCGTCAGCATCTGCCCACTTATCGACCCATTTCCTGTCCGAGATGGGACTAGCGCGTTTATAGGCCTCGAAAAATCCCCTCCACCTCGCAAAATGGTCACCGGTTGGGTCCGGCTACAAAACTCGGCGCCTCGGAACGAGGTAGGAGTTCTTGACGACCGCCTTGTCTCCTTTACCCGTTTTTGATGTTTTTGAACTTCAAATCATGACAGTAATATTGCACGTGGTAAAACGCAATTCCGGACTAGCTAGGTTTCGTTTCTACGTTCGAGCTCACACCCCGCTGTACTTGTAGGCTTGGGACTCGGTGTGTGGGCCGGCCCAGGCTGCTGCGACCGAGGTACCAAGTACTTTCAGAAAGTCACATTTTAAGAGGTAGAACCTGTACTAGTACCAGCCTTCCTGAGAAAATCGGCACCACCAACAGCGCGATTGCTGAGCACAGTCCGATGGCACAGTACCGCCCACCGACGTCAGCGGGCGGAAAATAGGTATCCCGCGCTACCCAGTCCCCCCAGTTTCCCTCCCTGCGCAATTCACGCCTCCCCGACAACACCATCTCTCTCGCCAGCCTCGCCCAGTATCGACTAGAAAAATCCCAGAGGGCGATGCAGACCGATGGCCTCGCCGCCGATTCTGATTTAAACTGAACAACCAGCCTTGCGCTCCGCCATCGCTCCCCGACAAAGGGCGACCCCTCCGGACGCCCAGCAGTTCGGCCACCGCGGCCGTCAGCACTAGAGAGCTGCCGTCACATGCAGCGTCGCCCCGTTCTCTATCGACCTTCGTCGTAGATATGTCGCCCGATCCTGCCCCTGCGCCGCCCGCGGGCGAGCCGGCGACGGGCCAATCCGGCGTCCGCTTCGACGCGACCCCCCCGACGACCCACGGCGCCGACGCTCACGATCCGAAGGCCATCGAGATACAATGCGCCAAGCAGCCCGCGCCCTTCTCGCCGCCAGACTCCAACAATGCGGCCAAGTCCGACCCCACCGAGTCTGAGCTTAGCGACCTCGGCGACGATGTGGTCGACACAGACATGCCGGACGCTGGCCCCGCCGATGACATCGGCGAGATCTACCCGGACCACTGGTCCAGCGGCGTCCCCGTCTTCAAGCCGACGATGCGCGAGTTCAAGGACTTTACGCTCTTCGTATGTCCCTCCTGCCCGCACCCTTGTCCCTTCCTACAAGCCTGTCCCAGTGCGCTAACCATGTTTGCGACGGGTGTAGATGGAAAAGGTCAACTGGTACGGCATGCGCTCGGGCATCATAAAGATCATCCCGCCCCAGGAGTGGAGAGACGCCCTGCCCGCTGTCGACGACCTCGTCAAGCAGATCCGAGTCCGTGACCCCATCAAGCAGGAGATTATGGGTTCCGGTGGCACGTACCGGCAGGTCAACTTTGTCCACCAGCGGCCGTATACCCTGCGGCAGTGGAGGGAGCTCTGCGAGCAGAGCGAGCACCAGCCTCCCGCGCGCCGTGGCGAGAGGCGCCTCAACAGCGACAAGCCAAAGGCGCCGCGACCCAAAGCGGCGCCGAAGAAGACGGCGTCTGCGCCCGCGTCCGGGGGAAAGCGGGGCAGGGGCAGGCCGCCGAAGAGGGGCAAGAAGGGGACTGAAGAGGTCCCCGCTGAGGAGAGACCCATGACTCCTGTTTCGGATAAGCAAGAGACGGACGAAGGGGAGGGACCGAGCGAGAAGACGAAGCAAGACAATGTTAAGCAGGAGGCTAATATACCTTCGATCGAGGCCGAGGAGGAAGACACGGCTCCCGCTCCTCGGCCAAAGAGTGGCGCTCCAAAGGGAAAGCCAAAGACACAGTCGACGTCTGCTCGGCGCAAGTATAGCCGCCGGGAGGGCTCAGTCATGGTTGACGAGGAACACTTTGAAGGCTTTGACTATCGCATGGATGTCTCCGATTTCACGCCTGAGCGATGCGAAGAGCTTGAGCGGATATACTGGAAGACTCTGACATATGCGCCGCCTCTTTACGGCGCCGATCTGATGGGCACCCTTTTCGACGACCGGACTGAAGAGTGGAACCTGAACAAGCTTCCCAACCTACTTGATGTCCTAGGAACCAAGGTTCCCGGCGTCAACACGGCCTACCTCTACCTGGGGATGTGGAAGGCCACTTTTGCTTGGCACCTCGAGGATGTGGATCTCTACAGCATCAACTACCTTCACTTCGGCGCGCCTAAGCAGTGGTACAGCATCTCGCAGGCGGACGCCCGGCGATTTGAGGCCGCCATGAAATCCATATGGCCCACGGAGGGAAAGGCCTGCGACCAGTTCCTTCGCCACAAGTCCTTCCTGATCTCGCCCTCTCGCCTTCTCAACGACTTTGGCATCAAGGTCAACAAGTGCGTTTCGTACCCCGGAGAGTTCGTCGTAACCTACCCGTACGGTTACCACTCCGGGTACAACCTCGGCTACAACTGCGCCGAGGCCGTCAACTTTGCCCTGGACAGCTGGCTCCCGATGGGCAAGATTGCGAAGAAGTGCGAGTGTGCCCTCGCCCAGGACAGTGTCTGGGTCGATGTCTACGAGATTGAGCGGAGGCTACGGGGCGAGGAGACCGAGTATGAGGAGACTGAAGACGAAGGCGAGGACGAGGACGTCTCTGCGCTCCTGACGCCGCCCGATACTACGTCTCCCAACACCAAGGCCAGCCCGCGGAAACGAAAGCGGGGCGCGGAGAAGGGACAGAAGCCGAAGACGACGCGTCTCCGGGCCAAGGTCAAGGAGGAGCCGCCTTGCTGTCTCTGCCCGAATGATATACCCGGTGCCGAGATCCTTCCCACCGAAGATGGCAGCAAGGCGCACCGCATGTGCGCGTTGTACCTGCCAGAGACATACGTCGAGATGGTGGATGGCTCGGATGTCATCATGAACACTGCCGCCGTGTCCAAGGAGCGCAAGGACCTCCGATGCCTCTACTGCCGCTCGAAGCGCGGGGCTTGCTTCCAGTGCTCTCAGAAGACGTGCGCGAGAGCGTACCACGCGACCTGCGCGGCTGCCGCGGGCGTCTTCGTCGAGGAGGCGGAGGTCCCGGTTTATGACGACGACGGGACGGAGTACAAGGAGCAGGCGTTTGAGTTCAGTTGCCGCTTCCACAGAACAAAGCGGGACAGGAAGCTGGACGGCGACCAGCTCGAGGCGGACGAAGAGATCCGAAAGGCCGCGAAGGGTACCAAGAAGGGCGAGATCTGCCAGTTCCAGTACTTTAAGGGAGATATCTTCGCTGGCGTCGTGGAGGAGAATCGCCTGGATGAGGAGACCTTCCTGGTGGATATTGTCCCTAAGGGGTATGTTCACCCTACTGTGAACAACGTGAAGCGGTTTATACTGACGAAACGCAGTGAACGTATGGAGATCGAGTGGAAGTGGCTGCTCCTACCCGATCCAAGCGACTACCACCTCCCCAAGGCATCACCTAACGCGCTTCCCTTACCAAGCTCAACCAAGGCGAAGAAGGAGCTCAACGCGAAGCGCGCCGAGGACGAGACTCCTCGGAAGGGCACCGAATTCGCACCCGGCTACACCTGGACCGAGTTCAGCACCCACGACGCTAAGAACACCGCGCAGGCAAAGGTCGACCTCTCCAAGGAGGGCAAGCTGTGGTTCTACCTCGGCGAGAACTCGACGGACGCAAAGGCGCAGTACACGGGGGACCCGGCGAGGAGGCAGCATGACCCGAGGAGTAATTACCTGGCGACGATTCCGAAGCCGCCGAGGCCATCGAAGTATGCGCCGCCGAACTTTGCGTCGCCGAGGCCGTATGTTTATAAGCCGAGGGTGGAGGGTGGGCAGCAGGTCGGGGGCGCGTCCGCGGGTTCGTTTGGGACGTATCATTCCAGTCAGGCGCTCACGCCTCAGGGACTGCCGTCTGGTACGCAGCCGGCGCATGGTGGTCAGGCCCAGCCTCGGGCGGAGAGCCAGGGCCAGGGTCCAAGCTACCAACAGTACCAGTACCAGTACTACCAGCCTGCTCAGGGGTATCAGCCGTACCGGAATCATCAGAGCTACCAGAGCGCCCCGTCTCAGCCTCAAGGTCAGCGGCCGCAGGGTCAGCAGCCCCTGGCAGCTTATAACCAGGCAACCGCCCCCGCCGCAGGACACTACCCAAACCAGTCTCACACGGGGGCTTGGCCCGCGGGGTACAACTCGAGCTACGACAACGCGTACAGGAGCGGACCGTCCCCGGCCCAGGGAACCCAACCATCGGCGAATCCGGCCACGGCAATGCCTGGGCATGCCGGACAACGGGTACAAACCCCCACCGCGGCGACCTCGCCGGCCGCACAGCAGGGTCAAGGGGGTCAGCAGCCGCAGCGACCCGCTCATCAATCCGCACCGCAAGGCTACTGGACTGGGCACGCAAACGGGTATCCCCATGGTGCGGGTGACCCTCACAGCGCAGGGCAGTATCATCAGCCTGGCAGCCGTGCACCGGCGTACCACCCTGCCTACCCCTCGCCCTCGACGCACGCAGGCTATCCGTCGACGACGACTACCACGGCCCCGCCTACCCCTAACACGACACACCCGACGGCTGCCCCTACCGCTGCCCGCCCACAACCCCCCACCACTGCAGGTGCACCTCCCGGTGCACCACCCGCCCCGAATTCCACCTACCCCCGCTATGTGGCGAATCCGGGCCGCCCCGCAGAGCCCAACCGTGCCGCCAACCCACCGCCAGCCAATACCCAGCCCGACAAAGTACGACCAGAAACCTCTCCCCGGGCCTAACCACCTTACCCGCCCCCATCCGAAGACACCGCTAACAAGAACGCTGTAAAGACCCCGAAGCCCGCCGTCACTCCTCCCGTAAAGCAGACGCCCGTCCCGCTGCCGGCGAAGTACCTGGCCGCGATGGCCCGACCGAAACCCGAGCCGCGGCCGGCGCCGACGACCGCCAACGCGGGGATGCCTGCTAATGCTGGTGCCGCGCCGAGAATATCGACCACGCCGGTACCGCTTCCTCGCATCCCGAGTCTCCCCCGGCCAGCCGCACCGAAGGTCGCGAAGGATGCGCCGGCAGTGAAGGCGGAGGGGCAAGGTGGGAATGGGAAAGGGGTCGGGGGGATAGAGTTGCCTGATGTGCCGGCGGATTCCTCTGCGCTTGTGGAGAGGATGATTTCGAACCTGCATCGCGTTAGTGGGAGGGTGGAGGGGTGAGCTGTAGCTGTCACTCGTGTCGTTGTAGGGTACCCGTCGTTATGTCTTTTAGCCTGGAGTTTTGGAGGTGTAACGTGTCTACTTGCGCTGTTGGGAGGTTTGAGATCATGAGGTGGGCATGGAGTGTGTAAGGGGGAGGGTTGAGGACACTTTTTTTTAATGGCGTTGGGGTGTAGCGTTGTATGAGTAGTAATGGAATGGTTAATAATGTCTTTTGGGACCTGTCGAGTCTGTGACAGTGTTGTGCGCCTGTGGCACTAGCATCCAGGAGGTGGGTAGTCGTATCTGAGCACCTTGTTCGTCCCCGAGACGGAAAGGAACTTTGGCCACCGACAGCCCGGCCCCGCCGGTGTATTTCCGCCTCGTCCTCCATAATCACGCGCGGTGGACAAGACTAGCAATCCCCGATACATAGCTATCCTGCCTTGCTGCCGAGATGCGACACCGACACTCCCTGCTCCAGGTCACATTCGGGGTCAAGCCACCAGTGAATCGCATCCCTCCCCCGACTCTTCTACTCCCTCTTTCTACTTCACCATGACCCCTTTTTCCTATCCCCCGTTCAGCGCTTATACTCACCCTGGTGACAGACGTGTTCATCCATACGCGGGGCCAGCTTCGTGGGGGAAATGGGGACATTCAGCTTCAATAGATACAGACTTGGCCACACAACTGCTCACCCAGCACCATCATCTCACCCGGACCCCCTCAGCGCGCCTCGACATCCTCCATATCAGGTGTCCCAGCTCGCCCACCAGTCGCACTCGTCTTGCTAACCACCTTCCCAACAACATGCGTCTCCGTCGCTGTAACATTAACCATCAGCCCCTGAGACCCCCACCGCGGGTACGGCGACCCGTCCGCCATCATTTGGCGTCCCCGTCCGTACAAACGAGGCGATGGCGCCCTGCATCGCGTCCCTTGCGTCCGGGGACGGAACGGGGCCGCCGGGCCCGTCAAAAGGTGTAGGCGAGGCCCTGGGCGTGGTAGCCCCGCCTGGATGGAGAGCTGGCCTGGAACGACAGAGCGTCAGCAAATCCTGCTGCGACGTGGGAGCGGCTCCGAGAGATATGATGGGGGATACTCACTAGCATAGGACTTGCCCCCCCCCCTCCCCCCCCCCCCCCTCTCCCTCTTGACGTTCCCGATATCGGTGAAGTGGCAGTCGAGAAAGGCTTCCCCCCATGGCTTCATCTGGCGCACCTCCTGGCCTTCATACCGCCATGACCCATCAAGCTCCGCCGGATACAGCTCCTCAACCAGATGATCAGCTGTATCCTCCGGAAGACCGGGGATCGACTGGTTCACCCACACCCAAAAGTCGTCGCCGGTCTCGACGCCGGGGTCAAAGTAGTACGCCCCCCCTCGAGTGGGTTGTGCGTTGATATAGCTTAGGTCAACGACGGGAAGGATCTCCTCGCACGTCTCATCAGAGGCGCTGGCAGATACCTACCAGGCCAAGGCCAGGTAAAGTGCTGTAGTGAGTCTCATTCCGACCAGAGGATGCTCAGCCACTGGATGGAACTACAGTTGTCAAGGCCGGTACCCGTGGCAGAAAGTGAGTTGCAGGTATCCCCAAAAGCAAGCGCATGGTGTCCGTATCTATACCACGTCTCACCCTGACCGGCCAAGAAACGAAGGAATGCCCTCTCTCCACCTGCGCAAGCAGTCGGGATCGGAGAGCAAACGCGCGGTGCCGGTGCCGTCAGGGCCGGCTTTCCTCGCGCTACCCCGCCCCGGACAAGCCGAGACGTTTCTTGACTGAGTCTAGACAAGTGTGGTGCTGTAGATCTGTCGGGGTTTGCTGCAGCTTGTTGGGGAACCGGCGGTTGAACGGGAATTTCGAGTCTTGCGATCGGATGGATGGCCGGATGGGTAACAGGACTTTTGGTCTAAGTACCGATGACATGGAAGCTTCCTCACGACGATTTTCGGCTTGGCGAGGGTTTGCTGCCGCAACCCTTCGACATGCCATACATACGGAACGGTCCAGGTGCAGCTGGCTAACCCCTGCCACTGGGTCCGACGCTAGTTCGCGAAGGAGGCATGGATATCGCAGCTCCATAGCTGCTAACGAGAATCCAATGCCCCTCACTCGAGGAATTTAGGTTGTGACGCTGGTATAATGGCGACATCCATCTCTCAGGTAATCTTACGTGCCGGGTTGAGAAAGAGGGGTAGTGTAGCAGGATCTAGGCTTGAGGTAAAGGTGTCGCGGCGTCAAGTCAGCAAACGATGTAATGATCGACGCAACTAACAGCACCTCGCCATGTGGTTGTCAGAGACGAAGCCGCCCTACAAGGCTGATCAGCCGGGTCAGATTTCTACCTAGTGCGAAGGTTGCCAAAGTCGTCTCTGTACCCTTGGAAAAGTAACCATCGCTGCGGGCACAAAAATGTGAAGAGCCAGTATAACAGCACGTCAACAATGTCGTCTTTCCAGTTACTGTGTTGGAAGAGGACGCCATCCTTGGCTATAGACAATGAGGCCCGTGATGGCGATGGTCGTAATCCATGTCAAAACCGAGGCGGCTTTCGCCTATCTTTTCTACGCCACTAGTTGGGGGTAAGTTCAGAGCCTCGCGAGGTTGCGCTCCCTGGCGAGGCGGAGGAACGGAGGTCTGTCTGCGGTTATGTGTGAGCAACATAGGCCGAAGCTGGCTTTGGTCGCACTCAAAGTGACATCATCGCAATCCTATAAACTTGATATAGGGACTAACAGGGGTCAGAAGAGCGGCGAAGGGATAGCCATGAGGAACTGCCGGCTTAGCTTGCCCGAGGGGCGGCATAACTGGGGGTGGAGATGCAGAACACCGAGCTCCGGTCCGGCCGGCCTCCGCAGCGCCTGTCTTATCCTACAGCTCGGGCTCCACTACCCCCCGATCGAAGAAGTGATACCGGCTACTCTATAGAGTTTGTAAGCGAAGACGCGCCTTCAGCCAAGCGGTGTCAAGGCAACGAAGGCCTTTCCGAGTTGAAATAGAAGCTATTGTAGCGTTTTCGGCGGCAGCTTTGCATGATAGCAGCTCCAGCCATAGCTTCGGCATGAGCGTCCACTATAGCATATACGCTCTGAGTAGCGAGAAAAGGCAAGTGAGCCGTGGAATAGACGGGCGTCGAGTCTGGACCCTAGACTACGTCAACTTTGGGATGTCACTCCGGTGGGAAGAATCGGGGTTGCCTCCGGTAAGATCCGTCTTATGCCTGAAATGGAAGCCTCTGGCATCATTCCCAAAATCGGCGTTGTTTCACATTGGATCATAGCAGGCTGTTGTCTCTTCCCATTCCGCCTCTTTGCTCTGGTTACAATAATGGAGTAGAGGGTGTTCCCTATCCTACCCTTCCGCCTTCATTATCAGATAGACAGCGGTTGCGGCGCACCAGGCTTTGCATTATACGAAATCCTCCCCGCTGGCAGAAAGAACAGTGCAACCAGCGCACCGCCACGCACTTCGGGGTAGTGATGCGTACCCGGCCCCGGCGCAGTCCAGCCAGCGCCCTGCCACCCCTGCATACCCTTCAGCTCGGCCGTCTCGTCAATCTGCACGACGCAGTTGATCTCCCCGTACGGATGAGCGTGGTATTGCCCCCTGTATTCCTCCTGGCTGTCCATGAAGACGGTCGTGATGCTAAAGTATCTCGTTTCCGCGACGGGGTTGATGATCCTTCCGCGGCGGTATTTGGGGCCGTCGAGTTCCGTTTGGGCCACCCAGCCTTCTTTGACGCCTTGTCTGATGTAGGAGCAGAAGTCCTCGTAGTAAGGGTTACCAGGACCGTAGTCCTTGTTCAGCATGGCCTCTAGGTCCTTTCCGGGGGTCCTTGTAGAGGGAATACGTGGTCAGTCCCAGCGCACGAGATGCCTAGTACCACTGTAGCACGCCTCCTGGACAGACTCACAGATCTTCGACTTCATTCAGGAACTCGCTGCATCGGGCCACGAACTCCTGCGCGGTCGGCCACTTGGAGATATCCAAGACGGAGGCGGTGTCTCCCTTGGACATTGTTACGGTAGTAGAGTGGGTAAGAGGGTAAACTTGCAGTAAAGCGGCTGATGCTAAGAGAGCATGCTAGACTTGGAATTACGGGCATCTCACGGCGCCTTGAGGATAGCCAGTAAAGTGGTGAATTTATAGGCCCCGTCCCCGCTCGAGCGTAACGTGGTGCGAAGTGATGCAAGCGGGGAGGCCATTGACTCTTAGAAAGAAACCGGGGATCCAAAGTTCGGCGCTTGTTACCGTTTTGGAAATCCGATCGGATACCCCGCATGACAGGCGCACGCTGTCTGGGGAAGTCCAGGGGGGGGGGGGGGGGGGGGGGGGGTGGTTGGGGGCGAGCTCACGGGGATAGTACTGGGCTGACATGGTGCCGGGGGGAGCTGCGGAGCCCACGATTGCGCGCGTGT